>JAUIRK010000593.1:0-364663 GCA_030549495.1 Nectonema munidae
CCTATAATAAAGTAGTTTCTGCATTTAAAGTAAATTTTTTTTAATTTAAAATGCTTTTCGAGAACATACAGGGTTAACAATTTTGTTTAACTAACACAATAACAAATTTAGGTCCTTCTAGAATTTTTGAAATAAATAACGTCATTAGACAAAATAAGATCCAGTGCACATTCGAATAAACTTCATACAAATTTTTAAGTTTTTCTCAACATTCCATACATTATTTTCCTATATGCCCAATATTCATATTCTAAATATTGAGATTTTATAAAAAATGACAAAAGTATTTCAAGCTTGAAATAATGTAACCCAACATAAAATTTTTAGCTACTGGCAATCTCTTTTATAAGTAACATCTAAAATGTTTAAACCTTTTTCAGGAATCTGAGGTGGGAGCTGGCCTTTTCTAAGTGAGCCGATTTGATGTGGAGTTAGATAAAGGCTAAATAAATTTAAGAAGGGGGGAGTATTATAAAAAGTTGCTCTTAAAGGCTCGAAAAAGAGGTGTAGAAGCTGTTTAAACTTTTGTGTGAACTGCGCGAGAAGATACATCTTTCCTATTAAGTAAAATAGTTCATAGGACACTTCCTAATTCCACCCATATCCAAAACACGCATATTTTAGGTCTGTACATAGTTAAGTTTTAATGTATGTGGAAGGCATCTAAAGATGTAGTTTGCAATTTTACGTAGAAAAAACAAGCTAAAATTACCGAGATTTGTTTAGTAGGATCTTTAATCTTTTTTTGGCATGATAGGTGATACAAAATATATTGTGTATAAAGTGGGACTCTGTGTTAAGATCATATCATGAATGACATAACGGACTTGGCCTTAAAAGAGGTGTGCCCAATACAATGCTATAGCCACAAAAAATTAACTGTACATTTGCATAAATGCTGTGATATTTAAAGTACAATTATGCAAGTCCGTGATATAATAATTAATGCCCTTATTAGAGAAATGTCTTAACCCTATTCGTGATGGGCTATTTTTATTTCATCAGTGATGGGGTCTATTTTAGCTCCCTCTTTATTTCTTAAATCTAGTTTAAGAAATTTTTACAAAATTTCTGCGTGAACCTACAAAATAATTGATTGCAATCTGATGGCATCATTTATTTTTCATTAAAATCAATCAAACCTGTCAATCAATGCCAAATATATAAACTTCAAAATATGTTATAAATTCCACATTGTTTTGGCGGAATGCGCCAAATATTAATGATCAGACAAAAGTTCTAGCAATCTTTTTGATGATTTTAGGCCAGGAATCACCTAGTCCCTAGCGTAAATTTTTTGGTGCTGTTTGGAAGTCTCTCATTGTAAAAGCGGAAAAAATAACAAATAACAAAATACATGCAAACTTTTTTGGACAAGAGTGGCTGTAATGTGAGTTCTGGCAGCATTTAATAGACAGAGTAAATAGAAGTTGTAAATTGTTGAGATTTGAAGTTTTGTTTATACATTACTCTTATTTCAGTTTCTGCTACAAACCCTAGTGAGATGACAGTGAAGGAATGGAAAGACGCCTGCATTTTTGAACTCTACTGCAAGAATATATTGTGCAAGTCCTAAAGGTAAAGAAAGTTTTAATTATTTTTATTAATTACGAGGCAAACTGTTCAAGGATGCTTCGGTCAAGCAGAGATGAAAAGTGATGCACAAGATTTTGTGTGAGATGAGTTCTCTCTTTACACAGAGCTTTTTCCAATTTGCAGCAAAGCAAAGTGGCTGGCTACAAAGTGATGCACAAGAAGCCACTACAAGTTAAAGGTAGAGGAATCAATCGATGCATCAAAATTCCTAAACACAAAGGCGCCGTAGTGTAATCTGTGAGATCACTGTAAATGTTCTACTTATCCAGCTCAAGAAATTTCGTCCTAACAATTTTAAAAACTAAGTACGAAATGTCTCGGCTACGAAACGAAAAAAAGAAACGGAAAGAAGCATAACGATGACCCAGTATATTTTTGGCGAGTAGCCCATAATTTTCAAGCGGTGTTTAAGATGCTGAATTAAAATATGAGACACGTTTGGCCAAATTGGCTTTACTTTTTGGGCTACGCACTTGTGATTTAGAATCACCAATTTGCACGTACTTCCATCAAGACTGCATCTAACTTTAGCGCTATTAACGATTCCACAATGTATTATACGCAACGGGTAAACAATTTTCATGAATAGTTATTTGTTCAGTTGCTTTTAAAATTAGATGGCGTTAATTTTAAAAAGATATCATGAATATTTATACGGTATTTTGCGGCGTATAACACGAACTCTTTTTTACCAAAAAATTTAAATTTTTGTCGCGCGTTCTACTCCAATAAACAACTCTAGAAAAAATATATTTAGTGCTAATAAAACTGAGGTCACTCAAATGCATTTCATAATAAAGATGCACTTAATCTTAGAAAAGCTGTCCATAGTGAAGCTGTGCGTTAGGCAAACTGTCCGCAAGGAAAATGTCATTACACAAGTTGACTCTCGTAATCATGGGTCTCGCTTTAGAGTTGTGGAGAGGGAGGGGGGGGGGGGGATAAAATGCTTTTTTAAGGTTTCTTCTTCCCTAAAGAAATTTTAAAATTCATTTGAAAAGTATGTAATACAGTAAACAAGTTTAAAAAAATGCCCTTATTATATTTGATAAAAAAATTAAGCTTATCCTTAGATATTCGTTTTATTTAATGTTTTAGTTTTTATTTATCAAGATTGCTTAAATCAGTAGTAAATTTTTCAATAAATATTTATAAAAATGTTTTCATTTTTGTTATAAAATTTAGTACAAATAATTTCATTTTCATGTAATTTAAAGCGTAACTTAGAGAATCGAATGGCTAATTCAAATAAATTTAAGGTTTGTAGCAAATTTTCTTCCAAAAAGTATAAACCTTCCATTTCTTTTTAAAAGGGCCAAATTTAAATTCACGACTTCATACAATTCATATACCCAACTCCTAAATAAATTTTCAAACAATTTACTTTACTAACTGAATATATGTGTAGGCAGAATATCAAGATTATGCAAGATAATTCTTTGTTTTTCTGTGTTACTAATCTTGTTTGATAACATTTAGTTGCTAAAATATTTAAAATTTAATTTTAACACTAGGTTTACACATCACAAAATTTCCCATTCTTTGTAAATGTGGGTCAAAATGACCTTTAGTGACATTTGAAACATAATATTTCTTATTCGGAAAATTTTGTTCAAAAGTTTACAGAAATTTTCTGGGAACAGCAAGGAAGACGACATAAAATTAAACAATAGTCTTCGCGGCACCTCGAACTCTTTGAACACCACTGAGCTAGAAGGTTGATGCAATCAGAATTACAAACAAAGTAATTCGACTCCATAAAATTGGTGCAGTTGTGGTGGGAGTGAGAGCTTACAGTGCAAGTATAATGTCGAGTAATAATGGTGGCGGGTTCATTGACCAAAGATTCTTTTATAAAATTTGAAAATTATAAAAAAAAAGTTCGACCCTCCCCCCAAATTTTGAGGATGTGCGCCCCTGCATATATTATATATATATCAGTGATATTAAATCTAATTATACTAGCAAATTAATTTGTTTAATTAATTTATACACAAAAGAAAAGTAATTATGAATTTTTCTGTTCTGAACTAATTTACACGAATTTGTTATTTAACCTTATATTTCAAATTTGATTACTTTATTACGTTTCGTTTTTTCAACATTTCGATACGTTTTTTAAATATCATATTTTTATTTCGATTATACCATACAAATAAAAATGAAGCTTGAAAATAAGATTTTTTGGAACTGTCTGAAATGCGATGGTACGAGAAACACTTGTCACACCAAGAAGTAGAGATGATGAGATGAAATGGAAGGAATTGCTCATTTGAAAAATATAATAA
The DNA here is from genome assembly GCA_030549495.1 of Nectonema munidae. Taxonomy (NCBI): domain Eukaryota; kingdom Metazoa; phylum Nematomorpha; class Nectonematoida; family Nectonematidae; genus Nectonema; species Nectonema munidae. The sequence goes on from JAUIRK010000593.1 coordinate 3,885, forward strand.
AAAGGACTTCTTATTGCTGGGTGTTTATCCTAGATGTTTTCAAATATCATCACTGGCAGAACATGCTAGCGATCGCAACAAGAACACGACTTTAAGAATTTTTCAAAAAAGACTATTTAACATTTCGCCGCTCTATACACATATGTTATATTTGTAAATTTGTTAACAATCATTTACGAACATTTTGATAAATGGATTACAATGTTTCGGCTATCTTGGATTAACGGAGACCTCAATGTAAATGGAAACCAGTGAACAAGCACACAGATAAAATTTCGTATACTTTAACGTAAGTGCAAAATCGGAGGAAGACAGAACGGCAAAAGAGTTTTATGCTTTCCATCATCAGCCACAAAGCAGTCACAAATATGGAAATAAGGCAGCTCATCAAATCGTCTTCAACATGATCAGCATCTCCTCTAATCGCTGACTTCATCGCTGTATCATTTTTTGATTGCCAAAACTTGAAACTGTTTAGTTATTGAAAATCCAGTAAAAAGAATTTCGAAGTTTAATGATAAAATCTGAGTATTTATGACATTCTTCAAAAACAGTATGATTATAATACATCTTCTGTTGCGACGATTTAGTATTACACCAGTGCATGCTGCTCAAAATATTAGCGTTTTATCAGGAATTACGATCATACATATTCCAATTTCTATCACATCTCTCCTGCAAATGGAAGTGTATCTATTTCGTGTTTTCTTTCGCCATATTAACACCAACAATCTGCATAGAAAAAGGAAATTAAGTACATAAATCTAAAATAGCAATAATGAGTACTGAATTGGCGTACTTTTTTTACATTTCCATTGTTAACATTTGGATGATAGGGAATGCACACTGCCCACACGTCGACAATGTCCACAACAAATATTTAAAAATAGAAGTTTCAACGCTTCTTTTGCATTTTTGAAAGAGAATTGTTGGTCAGAGGACGTCTACTCAGAGACAACTGAATTAACGCATTTCAAATGAAATCGTAAATGGGTGAATATAAAACCAAAACGGCCGCACTCATATGCCTTCAAACTTCGTCACTTTTTCTAAAATCGTTAGTTGCATCTTTTGATACCTTTTTCACGATAGTTTAATGACCCCCTTATGTCAAAAACTGTCAATCAAGATCAAATTTACATTTTTACAAGAAATTTTTTATAATAATAACTAAGTCTTTAATTTTTCAATTAACATGACAACTTTGTAGTCAATTTCAATCAAAATTTGAAATAAATAAATTTTTCTAAATTGATCATGCTGATTTCATTTCTCGATTCAGTATTTGCAATTAGGATTTGAAAACGTCTGAAAGTATCATTCAAATTTAGTGTTTTGCCTGAAAATTGTCTCCAAAACATTCAGCCACATTTCAAATAGAATATTTGTATAATAAATCGACCATGCTGGATTCATTTCCCGAATCAGTATTTGCAATTAGGATTTGAAAATGTCTGAAAGTTTTATTCAAATTAGCGGTTTACCTCAGAAAATTGTCCCAAAAACATTCATTCAAGTTTTTAATAAAAATATAGTAAATTAACCCTGGTGCTCTTGGCTCAGTTTTGACCATTACTGTGAAAAATGTTAGTATGTGTTACTTAAAATTATCTCAAAAAAATTACCAATTTTAAATCCTTCACTTCCATCATGTGAAGTTACATGTTAAGAGCAGATCATAGATATCAAAAACATTCAGTATAACAAAGTAAAATAACCGCGAAATTCTGACGCTTTTAACATGATATTTTTAGGTCAACTTTTTTGCAACTTTGCAATGTGGGTCTTCAAGGCGGCGGTTGAGAACCAGTGAGCTACACGATAAGTGATGCTACAAAGATATCCGGCATCGATTATTCTACATGCTTATTTATTTTCAACGGTATGTTAACAATTGAAAGAGTTGGAACCGAGTTATATACCGAGTTTTTGATGTTGGTGTTAACAACCGTCAATAATTATATTCTAAATTTCATTGAATAACTACATCATGAACTCCAGAAAAAACTCAAAAAAATCAAAAAAGAGTTGAATATTTGAAGGTTTACAGAAATCACGGGCTAAAAATTCTGATAAAGTATCTTCCTTGATGAATCAGGCTTCAATTTACACATTTCAGGAAATTTGTAAGATCTAGATGAGATCAAAAATGAAGTATTTTTGCGCTTTCTCTTGGGGCTCAAATTCAATTGGGGCAATTAATTCGGGGATGTGGAGTCATACAAATATTTTGTGATTTAAACTCGATTTATGTATATTTTTTAACACTGATAACTTCACCTATTTATAATTTTGGGCCTTTGATTTTGGAAATTATCATACGTCTCCAAATTCAAATTACCAAAGACATGAGTTATAAATCACTGATTCACTAGTTACTTTTCAATCTATAACTCATGTTACAAGTGTGATAAAATGCACCATATTTCAAGGTGGATTGTGAATGTCGATTTTAGATACTCATTGAAAGATGTCCTGAGGCTTACACGCTTCTGCTTTATGTTGCAACGCAAAATCTTTGATCTAATTTCTTCAACCTAATTTTTTTGAAATGTTGTTTTATTTGAAGTTTAGTGTCTTTCTTACATTGTCTTCAAAAAGATTTACACATTTTTGTCTATAAACTTTTTATCTAATCCAAAACAACAGAATTCATAAACTAAAGTTATCCTAAATTATTTTTTCAAAAGTATTTGTTTTAAAAACCTTTTCCAAAAATTTTTTACTCAAAAACTGAGCATTCCAAATTTTTTGGCTGTGCACTAAAAAGAATTTTTAGGAGTTCATATTAATTAGTATATAACTATTTTTAAAATGACTTTTTTTCTCAAAGCGTGCCACTCTACTCACTCTGACTCCGACTACACAACCCTGCATACATTAGGGCAAATGGAGTACTCAAAAATTTTGCAGTAATATTTAAAAATTGGTAGAGTTTGTGCAAAAATCGAAGTTGGGCGCTAATGCAGCTGTGAAGGGTTCTTGGCTCGTTATGCCCAACGCTGCTTGCTTTAGGCATGAAAAGTGTTGGTGTATAACACTGACTCTGACTCATATTGTATGAGTTTTATGTTAAATCCAATTCAAATATTTTTCCAATCCTCAAGTCAAAGGTGAAGGAAAAACAAAAACCATGCAATAACGATTCTATTAAAGAAATAATAAAAGAATGAATAAATCATTTAAAACATTTCATGTCTCACAACTTATCTTTGACTTTAACATTTTTAAATTTTGATTCATTCTTGTTGAGTACATTTTTGAATTTAGGTAAATGAGAATTAATTTTTTGGAAAACATGTTCAATGAGGTTTCAATTAACGTTTGCGTTGTAAAAAATATTTTATATAGAAAACAAGCTAAAAAACCCATGTGTTTACAAATTCTCTAATAAGTCAAATACCTTTATGAGGTATATCAAATCTTAAATCTAGCAAAATATGAACTGACAGGTTGGAGATGAATCATCGCGGTATACAGGTTGGAGATGAACCATCGTAGTATACAGGTATAATGTATATAGGTAATAACTTATGTAGCATCGTCTCCCCGAATGAGGTATATCAAATCTTACATCCAGCAGAATATGAACAGAAAGTTGAACATTGTCTCCCTAGTCATTTGTACATGAAATAGAAACCATCGTAGTATACCATCGTAGTATACAGGTTGGAGATGAATCACCCATAAATATACAGGTTGGAGATGAAACATCGTAGTATACGGGTTGGATATGAATCATCGTAGTATACAGGTATATGTGTAATAACTTATGTAGCATCGTCTCCTCGAATGAGGTATATCAAATCTTACATCCAGCAGAATATGAACAGAAAGTTGAACATTGTCTCCCTAGTCATTTGTACATGAAATAGAAACCATCGTAGTATACAGGTTGGAGATGAATCACCCATAAATATACAGGTTGGAGATGAAACATCGTAGTATACGGGTTGGATATGAATCATCGTAGTATACAGGTATATGTGTAATAACTTATGTAGCATCGTCTCCCCGAATGAGGTATATCAAATCTTAGATCCAGCAGAATATGAACAGAAAGTTGAACATTGTCTCCCTAGTCATTTGTACATGAAATAGAAACCATCGTAGTATACAGGTTGGAGATGAATCATCGTAGTATACAGGTTGGAGATGAATCACCCATAAATATACAGGTTGGAGATGAAACATCGTAGTATACGGGTTGGATATGAATCATCGCGGTATACAGGTTGGAGATGAACCATCGTAGTATACAGGTATATGTGTAATAACTTATGTAGCATCGTCTCCCCGAATGAGGTATATCAAATCTTACATCCAGCAGAATATGAACAGAAAGTTGAACATTGTCTCCCTAGTCATTTGTACATGAAATAGAAACCATCGTAGTATACAGGTTGGAGATGAATCATCGTAGTATACAGGTTGGAGATGAATCATCGTAGTATACAGGTTGGAGATGAATCATCGTAGTATACAGGTTGGAGATGAATCATCGTAGTATACAGGTTGGAGATGAATCACCCATAAATATACAGGTTGGAGATGAAACATCGTAGTATACGGGTTGGATATGAATCATCGCGGTATACAGGTTGGAGATGAACCATCGTAGTATACAGGTATAATTTATATAGGTAATAACTTATGTAGCATCGTCTCCCCGAATGAGGTATATCAAATCTTACATCCAGCAGAATATGAACAGAAAGTTGAACATTGTCTCCCTAGTTATTTGTACATGAAATAGAAACCATCGTAGTATACAGGTTGGAGATGAATCACCCATAAATATACAGGTTGGAGATGAAACATCGTAGTATACGGGTTGGATATGAATCATCGTAGTATACAGGTTGGAGATGAACCATCGTAGTATACAGGTTGGAGATGAATCACCCATAAATATACAGGTTGGAGATGAAACATCGTAGTATACGGGTTGGATATGAATCATCGCGGTATACAGGTTGGAGATGAACCATCGTAGTATACAGGTATAATGTATATAGGTAATAACTTATGTAGCATCGTCTCCCCGAATGAGGTATATCAAATCTTACATCCAGCAGAATATGAACAGAAAGTTGAACATTGTCTCCCTAGTTATTTGTACATGAAATAGAAACCATCGTAGTATACAGGTTGGAGATGAATCACCCATAAATATACAGGTTGGAGATGAAACATCGTAGTATACGGGTTGGATATGAATCATCGTAGTATACAGGTATATGTGTAATAACTTATGTAGCATCGTCTCCCCGAATGAGGTATATCAAATCTTACATCCAGCAGAATATGAACAGAAAGTTGAACATTGTCTCCCTAGTCATTTGTACATGAAATAGAAACCATCGTAGTATACAGGTTGGAGATGAATCATCGTAGTATACAGGTTGGAGATGAATCACCCATAAATATACAGGTTGGAGATGAAACATCGTAGTATACGGGTTGGATATGAATCATCGCGGTATACAGGTTGGAGATGAACCATCGTAGTATACAGGTATATGTGTAATAACTTATGTAGCATCGTCTCCCCGAATGAGGTATATCAAATCTTACATCCAGCAGAATATGAAGAGAAAGTTGAACATTGTCTCCCTAGTTATTTGTACATGAAATAGAAACCATCGTAGTATACAGGTTGGAGATGAATCATCGTAGTATACAGGTTGGAGATGAATCATCGTAGTATACAGGTTGGAGATGAATCATCGTAGTATACAGGTTGGAGATGAATCACCCATAAATATACAGGTTGGAGATGAAACATCGTAGTATACGGGTTGGATATGAATCATCGCGGTATACAGGTTGGAGATGAACCATCGTAGTATACAGGTATAATGTATATAGGTAATAACTTATGTAGCATCGTCTCCCCGAATGAGGTATATCAAATCTTACATCCAGCAGAATATGAACAGAAAGTTGAACATTGTCTCCCTAGTTATTTGTACATGAAATAGAAACCATCGTAGTATACAGGTTGGAGATGAATCACCCATAAATATACAGGTTGGAGATGAAACATCGTAGTATACGGGTTGGATATGAATCATCGTAGTATACAGGTATATGTGTAATAACTTATGTAGCATCGTCTCCCCGAATGAGGTATATCAAATCTTAGATCCAGCAGAATATGAACAGAAAGTTGAACATTGTCTCCCTAGTCATTTGTACATGAAATAGAAACCATCGTAGTATACAGGTTGGAGATGAATCATCGTAGTATACAGGTTGGAGATGAATCACCCATAAATATACAGGTTGGAGATGAAACATCGTAGTATACGGGTTGGATATGAATCATCGCGGTATACAGGTTGGAGATGAACCATCGTAGTATACAGGTATATGTGTAATAACTTATGTAGCATCGTCTCCCCGAATGAGGTATATCAAATCTTACATCCAGCAGAATATGAACAGAAAGTTGAACATTGTCTCCCTAGTCATTTGTACATGAAATAGAAACCATCGTAGTATACAGGTTGGAGATGAATCATCGTAGTATACAGGTTGGAGATGAATCATCGTAGTATACAGGTTGGAGATGTATCACCCATAAATATACAGGTTGGAGATGAAACATCGTAGTATACGGGTTGGATATGAATCATCGCGGTATACAGGTTGGAGATGAACCATCGTAGTATACAGGTATAATGTATATAGGTAATAACTTATGTAGCATCGTCTCCCCGAATGAGGTATATCAAATCTTACATCCAGCAGAATATGAACAGAAAGTTGAACATTGTCTCCCTAGTTATTTGTACATGAAATAGAAACCATCGTAGTATACAGGTTGGAGATGAATCATCGTAGTATACAGGTTGGAGATGAATCATCGTAGTATACAGGTTGGAGATGAATCATCGTAGTATACAGGTTGGAGATGAATCACCCATAAATATACAGGTTGGAGATGAAACATCGTAGTATACGTGTTGGATATGAATCATCGCGGTATACAGGTTGGAGATGAACCATCGTAGTATACAGGTATATGTGTAATAACTTATGTAGCATCGTCTCCCCGAATGAGGTATATCAAATCTTACATCCAGCAGAATATGAAAAGAAAGTTGAACATTGTCTCCCTAGTCATTTGTACATGGAATAGAAACCATCGTAGTATACAGGTTGGAGATGAATCATCGTAGTATACAGGTTGGAGATGAATCATCGTAGTATACAGGTTGGAGATGAATCACCCATAAATATACAGGTTGGAGATGAAACATCGTAGTATACGGGTTGGATATGAATCACCCATAAATATACAGGTTGGAGATGAAACATCGTAGTATACGGGTTGGATATGAATCATCGCGGTATACAGGTTGGAGATGAACCATCGTAGTATACAGGTATATGTGTAATAACTTATGTAGCATCGTCTCCCCGAATGAGGTATATCAAATCTTACATCCAGCAGAATATGAACAGAAAGTTGAACATTGTCTCCCTAGTTATTTGTACATGAAATAGAAACCATCGTAGTATACAGGTTGGAGATGAATCATCGTAGTATACAGGTTGGAGATGAATCATCGTAGTATACAGGTTGGAGATGAATCATCGTAGTATACAGGTTGGAGATGAATCACCCATAAATATACAGGTTGGAGATGAAACATCGTAGTATACGGGTTGGATATGAATCATCGCGGTATACAGGTTGGAGATGAACCATCGTAGTATACAGGTATATGTGTAATAACTTATGTAGCATCGTCTCCCCGAATGAGGTATATCAAATCTTAGATCCAGCAGAATATGAACAGAAAGTTGAACATTGTCTCCCTAGTCATTTGTACATGAAATAGAAACCATCGTAGTATACAGGTTGGAGATGAATCATCGTAGTATACGGGTTGGATATGAATCACCCATAAATATACAGGTTGGAGATGAAACATCGTAGTATACGGGTTGGATATGAATCATCGCGGTATACAGGTTGGAGATGAACCATCGTAGTATACAGGTATATGTGTAATAACTTATGTAGCATCGTCTCCCCGAATGAGGTATATCAAATCTTACATCCAGCAGAATATGAAGAGAAAGTTGAACATTGTCTCCCTAGTCATTTGTACATGAAATAGAAACCATCGTAGTATACAGGTTGGAGATGAATCATCGTAGTATACAGGTTGGAGATGAATCATCGTAGTATACAGGTTGGAGATATAAATATAATTTAATATTATTCTAACGCAGATGAGATGTCCATGATAAAATATTTAAGGAGCAGGAATAAGCATTTTTAATACCTTCCGAAATGTATGTACTGCATTGTTTATGTTAAAAATAAGCTTTTCAAATTGGAAAATAACTATACTTTAGGAAATCGGCCTTTTGCTCCATACTTCGTCATGAGACAATTTCTAGCATGAAACTTCGGTGCTTAAATTGTATTTTTAAATAGAAAGTTATTTAGATGATTGATTAGTTAGTCAGGCAATCATAATGTCAAAACAAAAATTTCATGTGAAAAAGTTCTGTCGTTTCTTTTTTCTAGGCTAGAAACGCAAATGAAAATGGCCACCTAGAACTCAGCTGGAATTAGATGAATAAAGGTTTTTACAACGCATTATGTGAAAACAAAACTTTTTAGTATTAAACTAATTCAAAGATCGTAAACAATTTAATGACAAAATTAGCTAGTTACAAGACCAAGTTCTTGATTTTTTTTCCAAATTGCTTCATTTAAATGAAAATAACAACCTTTCACTGAAACTTCATTTCCAAAATTAATAACTGCAATTCAAAAGCAGAAAATTTTTTATCTTGATCACTGCAAACACTGAAGCAATTGCATTTGGATACAATTACATTTAGTGAATTATCAGTTTTCATTTTTCTTTTCAATTAAACACTAAACTAATGGTACGTTAAAAATTTTATTTCACCCGTGTATAACGTAAAGCTACATGAATATTTTGGGTGAAACTTTAAAATTTCCATTCATAATGTCGATATCAAAGTTATCAATCTAATTTTCTATAAAACAGAAACTCTTTCCCATCCTGCCAAGAAAAAAGAAGAAGTTGGGGCAAAAAAAGGCGCTTTGAGAAATCCCAGTTTATTTCGCAAAGAGCACTTTGCAAGGAAGCAGGACAATTGTGCCCAAGACAACGCGGCATATAGACAATTCGGCCTCTAAATCAGAGGCGCACACCCGGGAGTAATTTTGGATTTTTTTAACTAGTGTATATGCGTTATGTAAATTTAATTAAAATATTTTCGCTGAATGTATAATTTTTAAATTTCATCAATTTTGTAAAAAAAATATAAAGTAGTCTTAGAAATTTAGGTATGCGCTGAATACACTATATTTTAAAGGATTGCTTGAATATTTGGTCTCCCGTGGTATTTCCAGACCAGAAATTTTGAAAGTTGCAAAAAAAATTCGACTACAATAATTTCGAGGATGTGCGCCCTGTTCTAAATACATTGATATTAATATTGCATTGAGACCTAATTGTCGGGAAGCAGAATTGTCGCTGAACCCTTTGTAAGGCCACCAATCGTAACGTTTATTTTATTGATTAAAACAAGAAATTAATTTTTTTAATTTAATGACCGATTTCACTCGCAATTATCAAATATTAGAGATTGGGTCTACATGGATGAAGCAAAAAAACTTACTAGAACAGAGTCTCCAAGACTGCGCATCTCCTATGGCCGAAATGGGCAAGATCAAGGGAACTACAAGGATTGTGAAAGCAAATAAAATAAAGCGTAGACGATGTAGGAATGAGGAAGACACTTTGAGCGGCATAACTCGGAGGATGTAGTGAAAAGGGACTCAGCGAGGATTTCAAGAAAAATACAACAGCGAGAAAGGTGGGGCTGCTGTATGAATGTGAAAAAGTGTCATTTCGAAATCAAAAATTGATATAAAGTGGCTACAACGGCTTGAAAGGATGATGAAATCGTGCATATTTGAGACTTTCTTGATTTTGCAGAGTTAATTACGAGTGAAATAATGGAAAAAGTATGTTGGAAGTAGAACACCGTATACATGAAAAGTATACTCTAATAACCAGCAGCCTAACGCGCTTCGTGACAGAGGGAAAAGAGATATTTTAAAGGATGAGAGTGGGTTTCTCTTATAATTAAACAAAACAGAATAATCACGAAGTGATGATGAATAAATAAGAAGAGATAAGCTGCATTTAACTTATATATTATTAAAAAATATCGATCTCTATCACAAGGAAAATAAATTACAAGATCACGTGACTATATACTTCATCAAATATAGCGTCGTAAAGAAGGCGATGAGTATATAAAACTTATAAAGAGGAAGAGTTGATCAATATGTGAGAGGAGCTTGCTGGGCATGAGGTAGCTCTTAGGATTACGCCCACAGTTGATATTTGTCTAGTCTGACAATGACACGAGTTTAGTAAAATCAATAGAACATTAAACAATTCATTTTTGGGCAAGTTCCCAATCGGTACACGACTGCGATGTCAAAAAGTGAAGATTTATAAGTTTGTTTGCTCTGGCATTACTTGTAATAAATAAAAATTTAATAGAATTAAATAAAGCCTCTTCTTTCTTTTTAATTAATTGCCAGAGCCAAAAAAATTAAGAACTTTCACTTTTTGCAAATATATTTTGAAAATGAAAACTTTTTTTACCCGTCCACCCCTTCATAGAACATTTGTCTTCACATCGACCCCCACCCCATATAGTAATGTTTCATAAAAAGATTAATCATGTTCAACGAGAAAAAAATACAAACCAAAAATGTTTCATATATTTTATATGAAATAAAATGTTTCATATATTTTATATTTTAAGGCAACTATACAATGTCCTAAGCTATGTTTTAAAAGAAAAAGAGGATTTATTTTTACTATAAAGTAAAAAAAAGCATAGCACAATTTGGTAAGTTTGTCTATCATATCGACCCCTAGAGATCTGTTATGGAAGCCCAGGGGTCGATATCGACCACTTTGCCGACCCCTGCTAACCCAATAAGAACCGTGTTACTTTAATCAAACTGTTAGATTCGAATATGTAAGTACGCGTGTTATATATTATTTTCACAAAAGACACCTTTAAAAGAACTTGTTACATAATGCCAAAATGAAAAGCTTATTGTAGTGTTAACTACAATCCCATGGCTAAAATTTTGGAAAGGCAATTTTTTTAAGGATAAATAAGGTTACGAAAAAAATATGTTACATTAGGGTGCATTTTATCTGAGCGCTCGACCCTATAGGTATGTCCCCTGCTACAAACTATAATATATTGAACGAATTTGCAGTGGTTAAGCTAGGTATGATTTCGAGTGATAATTCCAGTCTAATCTATGGCTTGGGCTGAAACAGGAGACGAAGCTCCAGTTCGTGAAATGAGGATCTGTACGTACAGCTACTGACCCAAAACTAAACAAGACTTTGTACAAGTCGTTAGTACAAGAAACGAGTTCTGGTACAGCACTTCAAGATCTTTCCAATTTGCTCAATATATCATTCTTATCGTACACACAAAAGTTCGTTGTTAGTCAGAATCTGGCAACCACACAGCGGCCACCCACTTTGTGCCAAGACTTCACACTTATTGGCCGAGTATGCCTCGTGTCTAGACCACGTGTTCAAGCCCGTGGAAAGTGTCTTCTTTTATCATTACGTGATTGAACGTATGCTCTAAAGAGTAACAAAAATCGTGCTGATCGCTATAAAGTTTTAAAAGACCGACGTACTTTTTGTTTTCCCTCAAGCAGAGTAGTGAACATGAATTTAAATCCGTCTGAATTTGCAAATTTGCAAGACGCAAGTGTTATCATCACGAAATTATGACTTCCATGCCAACACAGTATAAATTTTCCAAAAAGGCTGAACTATCCAGCCCACCTCTTTATTTCTACTATTACTCTTGCTGACAGCAATGTCACTTCGCTATCTACCTGCAATGACACTACCAGCTTAATCCAACCTGTGACTTCTAAAATGGTAATTCAAAATATTGATACAAAAGCATAGTTAAAATTAATTAAAGCGCTATATTTTATATGTTCACATAAAGTTAACTACCTGTCAGTGGGCGATCCAGAAATCTTTTGTGGGGGGGGAGGGGGGTATACTAATATTATCAAAATATTTTACACATTTTATTAGGGAAGAAATTTGAAAACGTATATAAAATAAATGATTAAAATTATATTACAAAGTCTTTTCTTCTTTCTTTTTGCTTTGAAAATCGATCAATGACTTCATCAATTTTGATTTCTATTTTAGGGTGGACTCCAACCTTAATTTTTCTTGAATAGATTGCTGGTGGAGGGGGGGGGGGGGTATGCATCCCCCTATCCCCCCCCCCCCCCCTCTCGGTCCATCCCTGCTACCTGTATTTTATGCCTATATATCTTATATCTTTTTAAATATTTTTTCTTTACACTTGCCATTTGATTTATCCTCTTTTAAAATTAAATGTAAGAGACAGACCTAAAGTAAAAAAGGACGAATTTAAAAAAAATACTATGGGATTTTATAGTTTTATTAGTTACCTGAGATTTTTGTCAAATTTTTTTTACAGGTTTCCCGTCAGTTTTTTATGCTGATTTCAAATATGCTAATCTTTTGGTTTCGTTAGCTCAACTTTTTCCGCAATTCATAAGTTGTTTCAGAATTTAATTATTTTTGAATTTTTTGTTTTCATCACTTCATATACAAGTTTATTTATGTTTATCAGTGTTCAAAAAGATTTTTTGTTTAGAAATAATTAAATATGTATAGAAAGTGTTTCAACGACCCAGATAGGTTTTGTTATATTTGCGGTAAGGTCACGTTTCCTGACAAAGTGTCGAACATTATTAAGTTTGTCAAAAAATCCTATCATGCATAATTTGGGGTGAAACTGGACGACCAGGACAAGCCGTTTGCACCGCATATCAGTTGCAGAACTTTTGGAATTCCTATGGTTTGACGTGAGCAGAAGGATAATTGCACAGATTGCTATTTTTGCCTGACAAATTTGAAAGGCATAAACAAAAAGAAAAAAGCCTGTAAAAAAGATTAAACCTGTTCCTCATGATCGAGACGTGCCAGTACCCGATAAAGCCTCAAACATTCACTCATTTTCAAGCTCGGATGATGATGATGGTGATGGTGAATCCTCTTCCGAAAATCCCTTTACATGTACTATGAATAATTCTGAACCAATTCGCGTGACTCAAGCTAAGAGACTTGGCCCTGTCGAAAGAATCTGCTCAGTTATTATGCTCGCGATTGAAGCAAGACAACTTTAAATTCTTGTTAGCCGCAGACCAATAATGTTAGCCCCAGAAACTACATTTGCATTTGCTATAGGGAAAGGGAAAAAGAATTTAGAGAGTTTTTTGCTTACAACAGCGACTCTTCTTTTGTTTATTGTAAGAATGTTGGAAAGTTGATTGAAAGTTTAGGAGTCGAATGCCATTCTAAGGACTGGTGACTTTTTCGGACTCTCCTCTTAAAAGTTTCAAAGCTGTTTTGCTGAACATCGGCAACACTTTTGCATCTGTTCCTTTGGCTCATTCAGTGAGAATTAAGGAAACTTGTGATGACAAAGTCTATTCTTTCAGCACTCAAATATAAAGAACATCAGTGGTTGATATGCGGAGATTTAAAATAATTTTACTAAGTTTTATTTATTCTAACAAAAATGTATATTTTTTTATTAACTTTCAAGTTGTTGGTATCTTAATGGGTTTACCAGGCGGATACACCAAATTTTCATGCTTCTTGTGTCTATGGGATAGTCGAGAATGGCCGCCAAGAAGCAAAATAAAAAGATCACATAACATTTTATCTGATCCTCTCGTACCGGCACAAAAGATCTTGCTTCCACCTCTACACATTAAACTTGGTCTCATGAAAAACTTCATTAAAGCACTTGATAAAGACAGCTCAATTTTTGATTTTCTTAGAAAAAAACATTGCAAAATTAAAAACAGGCATTTTGGATGGTCTAGGGCAGGGGCCGGGAACCTTTTTGGCTAAAAGAGCCCAAAAAACACATATTTTAAAATCTAATCCTCTGAGAGCCATATATATTTTTAAATACCGATTACAACTAAATGGAAAAAGAAGACTAACAATTTTAGAGTAAAATAACACTCTGAATTTATTTTAAACAATATTGTTTTATCGAAGTTATTTAAATACGCAAAGTCTGCATACTCATCAGCTTTATTTGCGTCGTTGTGATTCGTAATGATGAAGAAATTAAGAGAGTGTAGAATTGGGAAGAAGGATATGCATTATCGCAATACCTCCCTTTATCTGAAGGCCAACAAATTTTTCTGAGGAGAGCCAGATGCAGTCATCAAAAGAGCCATGTCTGGCTCGCGAGCCATAGGTTCCCGACCCCTGGTCTAGGGATTAGAGAACTAATGAAGGACAGTACATTTGAAAAGTGTATGAACATAAAGGAGAAAAAAGCATGGACTTGTTTCAAGTCATTAGTCGAAAATTTCTTGGGCAACCATCGAAGTAACAACTACAAGGTCATAGTTAAAAAACGTCTTCAGATTCCATCAAGATATCCGAGTAATGGAGGAAAGATATCAAGGTGTGTGGAACATTAACATGCTTGCCGACTATTGCTGGTGCTCAAACGTGATAATCTGAGGTCCGAATACAATAGAAAACAAATAAAAAGATCGTTTTTTGAATAAAATTAGAATTCTGAAACATTTTGATTGTTTGTATTTTCAAAAATCTTGTTTACTGATTTGATTTGTATTAGTACTTAACATAGGTAATAATATTAAAGCAGTAAATTTCAAAAAGTAAATTGACAATAATTAAGAGCTAATTAGAAAAAACGGGTTTCATTTTCGGTTTTAGCATACAAAAAATATATAAAATCGGTAGAGAAACTTCTGACAGCAGAAAAAAAATTTTTAAATGCAGGACTGTGAATCAATAATGTATGGGGTTGTACATAAATGACGTCCCATAAAAATTTTCAAAATTAATCTCCCCTCCCCTTTGCTCACGCAAAGAGTGAGGCTCTTAGAAAACCTGATTCTATAAAGCGATCATTTGAGGATCCACAGTCTTTACAACGCTTAGAAAATGTACTCTTCACAACGGCAATTTAACGATAGGGGAATAAATGTTCTCAATGGAATCCTTGTTTTCGCAACTGAGGAATCTTTGCGTTTGCTTGCTACTTCTTCAGAGTGGTTTATGGATGGAACATCTCAGTCGCACCAAAACTTTGTAATCAGTTTTATGTGATTCCAGCTTCACTTGGGGAAACAGCTTTAACTTGTAGTGATTCGTTCCTTCCTGGTAAGTCGCGAACAATTTAGGAAGAGCTTTATACTGCTATAATTAGAAAGTGTGAGATCCTAGGCTTTGCAAAAAACCAAGCACTCTTGTGTGTGACTTTAAACAAGCTGTAATAAAAGCAGCTAATAATAATTGCTTTGGTGAGCATGCATGGCTGCTTTTTCCATTTGACGCAGAACACATGGCGAAAATATAAGAACTTGGACTTCAGCAACAATACGGTTTTGGCGAAATCATAGGGCTTCTCTGTAGCATGATTGATAGTCTCGCTTACCTTCCACTCGATAAAGTGTCAGAAGGTCTTAATTATTTAAGAAAAAATCCCCCCGATACTGTGACAGAGTCATTATTGGCTACTTTGATAAGACTTACATCTCTGGAACATATCGTTGCTTTCAAGCACGATAGGAATGTTCATTCAATTACATTGCAAAATAAATTTCGAATTAATCATTTCTCCGAGGCATGGATTACGGTTAAAAACAAATGCTTCAACATCATTCTGGATAGCCATTGAAGGCATTAAAAAGATGCTGTTATGGTTTCGACAGCAATTTTGCGAGATTCTCAAGGTCAACTTGAGCTCCCCCAAAGCATATCAAGAATGCAACCAAAGATTTACAGATTAAATTGAAAAACTTGTGCAAAGATATGTGGATTGTCGTAAAACGCTAGAAGTATTTATAAAAGGTGCTGTATTAGATGGAAGTTATATTAACATTTTTATTGAAGATTTTTTTAAAATACTTGCATATTTTTAGAATAAAGTTAAAAAAAAAACTTCTAGCACTATTTAAGGCAGGATAAAAAGTAAGCTAAATGGAACAGAGGCGAATTCTGCCCGCGCTACAAAAAATTAAAATAAATATGAGAATATAAAATCAATTAAAAATGAAACTTTTCTTCAAATTTTATGAATCAATTTTGTTTTGTGATTTTTGCAGAGTATTGGTTTTCGTCAAGCAAAACTGAAATAAGTTATCAAAATGTGGTTTATAGGTAAAGTATTTGGCCAAAACTTTTAAAATGTCCTACATATAAAAAACCTTTTTCTTTGAAAATATTCTTTTAAAATTTTCATAAAAACCCTTTTCATTGCGGTTTGCTAACTTCAATTCGGCAGGCAACTCAAAATTCTTCCCCATCCATGATAAAGAGAAATATGTGAAGGGATAAAATATGATAATGGATAAACGTTATGTGAGGACAAAAAAATATTTCGGTCAGGTTATACTTTATTTGTTTTCTCTATAAATCTTTTTCTAGATCTTCTATAAATTTGATTATTCTTTTTAAGAGGTTCAGTCAATTTTAATTAATCTTCTGACATAACTAAGATATCTAATGTAAAAATAAGTATCACAAATGAATTGAGCGTATGTGAAAATAATAGTTTATTTTATCTAATCCTCCAAAGTCTCGAGCAATTTTATCTTTTTTCTTTCTATGCTTCCAATTTTTGAATTTTTGAATTTTGTTCCAATAATTTTAAAAAGAAATTTTTCTCTAAGGTCTTTTTATCCTAATGCACTTTTGCCTAGGGGATTTTCTACTAAGGGGGTTTTTCCTAGGGAGTTTTTTTTTAAGTTTTTTTTGCAGGTTTAACAGTTAAAATCATATTCCTCAAAAGAATCTTTGACTTTATTCCATTCCGCCTGGGAATTTTTGTACTGTTCTTCGTTTAAATCAAGAAGAGTGGGTTGATAAATTTCCAAAAGCTTCTTATACCTTTTTTCGTTATTCATCTTTTATTACTTTTCACTACAAAATATCATGAAATAGACATACTCACCTAACAAAAAAGGAAAAAACCAGCATTTTAGCAAAAATTTAATAAAAAATCAGAACTTACATATATAACTCTATTTGTTAGCCCATATCATACCATGCTCATGAAAAACAACTATTTAAAAATTTAAAAAAATATTACTTATATGGAAAATATAAGAGTTTAATTTTTATTAGTGTTGCATAATTTGTTATTTGTTCCTTCTCTGCTCTTTCTTCATATCATTTATATATATGTGTGTGTGTGTGTGTGTGATTTTGTTCACTCATATATGCTCGCTTTGCTTTCTTTTCTCTTGTTGGTTTCGGGCACAGATATTACGTATTCTTCAAAAAATTGTTATCCCCAAAATTGTTGTCATAATTTTCTACGAATTTTCTTGTGAATTGTAAGTGATCTCAGTTAGTACTTATGATTTTATTTTGACAATTGATATATTCAGAACATACAAATATTAATTAATTTTAAATAATTAATTTGTAACAGAGTTTATGACATATATCGATTTTTACCAAATATTCATGCCACTACACCGTTAGAATTGAGCTGACCATAATAAGTTTCTTGTTTCATGTTTCACAGTTTCATTTCATTATAATCTTAAATGCTTCTTTATATATTTGACAAATGTTTGAATTCTAGTTTTTTATGTTTGATTTTCCAAATATATGTTATAGTCATTCCTATTTTTGCTAAAGAAGTTATTAGAGTATAACACATACCAGCTTTTTCTAGCCCTTTTTATGCAGCGATAATCAAAAGGCAAAAACACTTATAATTTTAAATTTTATAAAAAAAATAAATTAGAATTATGTTGGTTCGACAAATAAGTCAACGCATTTTAACTCTAAAATTCAGCAGGTTTACCTTCAAAAATGAAAAAGTTATGAAAACATGCACGAACGAACATATTTACCTTAAGTATTACTTTAGAAGGACAGCCATAAAGCACAACTGCTTAAAGTGAAATGATTTTAAAATGAATATAAATTTTAAAAAACAATAATTTTAATTATCAAATATTTACGATCAATTTCAAAGAAACTTATTTTTAAATAACTTTACTCTGTGACTTTTTGGTTTTAGACGATTTTAGTTTTATCTGTTTTTTTTTTGCAAGTTTTGATCACACACTGATTGATTCAGCTAGGTTTGACAGATTGTGGGATTTCGCAATCCCGAGTTGTATGAAAAAACTGCTTAAGCTCAGATACGTTTTTTAATTCATTTTTCATATATTCTTCATAATATTATTTAGCACTTCATAATATTCTTTAGTTTTAGTTAAGATGAATACTCAAAGCTCTTCAAAATGTAAAAAAAGAAAAATAATAGATTATTTTACAAAAAATGATTTGATCCAATCTTCAAGCCAATCACAATGTGCAGTATCCTATACAAAGGAACTTGAGAATGAAGAAATTTTAAATTCAAATGATTTCAATATAGACGCTGTGCTTGAAAAAAATGACATTGCTCGAGCAATTCTATATTCTGGTGGAGCTAAAAAAAATGCCCAGCTGCAATAAGCTTTTTTTGTTTAAAAAAGTGGTGCGGCCAGCAGGTGAAGCATCATCCTGGCCTCATGAAACGCTTAAAAATGGCAAAACTAGGCGAGTTACGCCTTTTTGTTTTGACAAATATCCTTGGTTGACATACTCAATTTATTTTAAAGGCCTTTTTTGCCGATTTTGTGTGTTTTTTGCGCCTGATTTGGTAGGAGCATCAAAACTTTTCGCAAACAATTGGTGAATTTACCCTGCAAACGTTTTGCTAGATTGACAGGTCAAGATGGATATCTATATGAACACAACAAAGCACCATATCATGAATTAGCCAAAACTGCTGCTCACGATTTCCAATAAAGAATTTCTAACCCAGAACTCTCAGTTGATAATCAATTGAATTCTAACATAATGAAAGTTAAAAGAGAAAATCGAGAGATTATGAAGAGCATAATTGAAATTGTTCTTTTATGTTGTAGAATGGGTCTACCATTCAGACGACATAGAGATGATGGTCAATTAGATGCTCCAAATACAATCAACGAAATAACCGTAGAAGAAGGCTGTTTTCGCTCTATGATACAGTTGTATTCTTTATCTAACTCAAGTTTATTTAATCATCTTTTAAAATCAGCTTTGAATGCTTCTTACATTTCTAAAAGTATACAAAATGAAATTATATCATGCATTGCAAAAGTAATTTGCAGGAAAATAGCTAATGAAGTTGAGAAAGCGGAGTTTTATTCTGTTATTGCAGATGAGACAACTGATTTTTCACATAAAAGCCAACTTTCAATAAGCGTAAGATATTTGAAAGAACACTCCATAGTAGAACGCTTCTTAGAATTCGTGAATCCAGAATCATTATGTGGAAAAAGTCTTGCATGTGAAATCATCAATGTGTTGAAAAGAAGTGGTTTAGTTTGCGTAAACTTAGTTGGCCAAGGCTATGATGGTGAAGCAGCAATGAGTGGAGCTTTTAATGGAGTACAAGCAGAAGTACGGCGTATTTGTGGAAATCAAGCAATATATGTGCACTCGCTGCTCATTCTTTCAACCTTACTTTGATTAACCCTATTAGTGCTGGGCAAAATTTGTCTGCTCAAGTGCTGGGGGGGGGGGGGGGGCGTAAAGTGCCTCCCCTATTTTTCTCAGATATTAATAATTTTTGTAAATATTTTTGATGTTACATATATATTTCAACTATGCTGAATTCAGTGGTGATGTCCATTTTTTTTTATCAAAATCAATCAAACCTGTGAAAAAATTGATTTATATTTGACAGCACATCTCAAAAAGGAACTTTTTATTTAAATAAGTATATAAAGTTTTTTGCACATGTATACCCATTTTCAAATATGCTGAATTCAGTGGTGATATTCATTTTTTATGAAAATCAATTAAACATGTCAAAAAATTGATCTAAATGTGAGGGCTCATCTCAAAAAGGAACTTTTTATCTAAATAAGTATATAAAGTTTTTTGCACATGTATACCCATTTTCAAATATGCTGAATTCAGTGGTGTTATTCATTTTTTTTTATGAAAATCAATCAAACCTATCTAAAAATTGATCTAAATGTGACAGCTCATCTCAAAAAGGAACTTTTTATCTAAATAAGTATATAAAGTTTTTTACACATGTATATACCCATTTTCAAATATGCTGAATTCAGTGGTGATATTCATTTTTTATGAATTTAACGTTTTACGCCCCCAGCACTAATAGGGTTAACGCAAGTGAAGTTCCAGAAATTCGAAACACTTTTGGTATAGTTGGGAATTTAGCGAAGTTTTTTAATTCAAGTTCTGTGAGAAGTAAAAAATTGGAAGAAGCTGTAAAGGAGTCGAAAAATGAAACTTCAAGCTACAGACTGAAAGTTCCATGTCCAACTCGTTGGATTGAGAAACATGAATCTATTCACACTGCATACATCTTGTATTATGAAGTCATTGCAGATACACTAGAGAAAATAAGCAAAGAAAAATCAACTTCTTCTTCAGACGCTAACTCTTTGCTCAACTCTCTAACTAAATCTGAGTTTGTTGCGCATTAGTTATATTAAATGATGTAATGTATGTAACAAAAAAGATCTCTCTTTTTTTACAATCTAGTTCCAATGATATTTTTTCAGCTGTCAAACAAATTTCAATTATAAAACACCAGTTAGAAGAGTGGAGAAACAATGAAACACAATTTCGTAGAATTTTTGAAAAAGCTCAAAATTTATATGGAGAGGAACAATTGAGTATTCCAAGAATAGCAAATAAAATGAGTAAAAGAAGTAATGTTCCAGCTTCCTCTCCATTAGAATTTTATCGACGTTCGTTTAAAATTTTCTTACCTTTTTTGGATACTATTATTTCACAAATCAGTGATCGATTTGAAAAGCACATTAGTACTGTTAGTCTTCTCTGTGGTTTATTACCAGAATTCGCTAAAAACGTTAAATTTGATGAAGTTAAAAGTGGATTGGATATTTATTTTGGAATAATAAAATGTAGTTTGGAGGAGTTAGAACTGGAGTTTCAAACATGGAAGCTTTTCTCCAAAACAGTTTCAGATGCTCCGCGCGATCCAATTACCGCCCTAGAAATTTGTGATAAAGCATTTTATCCAAACATTCACAAACTTCTACTTATTTACGCAACTTTACCAGTTTCTTCATCAACAGCTGAGCGCACTTTTTCCGTCCTCAAAAAATTGAAATCTTATCTGCGTTCAAATACAGGAGAAGATCGTTTGAATGGTTTGGCATTGGCTTATATTCATCGAGACATGAATCGTGAAGATTATTTTTATATATAAGTAATTTGTTGGGAAACTCACTTTATTTTACCATCTTTGAAAAATTTTATTTTTCATGTAATGTAATTTAATTCTTTATAAAGTTTTTTCAGTACTTTTTAATAAAAAACTAAAGCTCACATCAGTTTGTTGAACATTATATTAGTTTTTATATTCACGCGTATAAAGTTTCATAACTCAAAATATAATTACAATATAGAGCATAACTCTTTTTCCATAATAGAGTTTTGATGGAAATCCTAATAATTATTGTGATATACTACAGTTGACATACTTTTTAACTTCAAAAAAATTTCAAAGAAAAGTTTGCCCCCCCCTCCTTCATATAATTTCTGGATCCGCCACTGGTCAAGCCCCTCCCCCAGTTTTTTGCTGCCACCCATGATGTACCCCCCCCCCCCACTTTATATCATAACGTTTATTAAAAAAAAACAAAAATTTTGAAAAAAAAGTAAATAATAAACTAAATTTATTGTGTATTTCAGTTTTATTTGAACAAAGCTTTGTAGATAAAAACTTTAAGAAATATTCTATATTTGCTAATTTTATTTCAAAGAAAATAATTTTGAGATTGAAATACACTTACCAAAATTCCAATGTTTCTTGTTACAAAAAAGCGAGCGATATCTGAAGTTAGCAGAGCATTTTTGCGTTAAAAAATTATAAGTGTTATCTAACAAAACATTGGCCATGATACAGCCCCCCCCCCCTCCACTTTTAAAAACTATTTTTGTTCGGTGACCCGTACCCCAATTTTTGTATGATTAAAACATTGTATGATAAACATTTGAAACTAAATACAAATGTTTACTCTTATTTATTTGGAGAATAAGTCGAATATTTCAATGCATTGTATTGAAGTTGCACATATGTATTTCAATATAACAGGAAACGGTTTAAGTGTCTGAAGTGTGTATGTCTATTAAATTATATATGGAAACGTATGGGAACATATAATACAGTCAAGCCGTGTTTTTCCGTCACCATCCCTTCTGAAAATAATTACAGATCTTCGAGGCTGAAGGATATTTGAAACAATATTTAGGCCAATAAACTTTTTATTTCGTAATATTTTACTATTATATCACGCAAAAAATTAACAATGATTTAAATTAATGCTCGGCAACCTCCGGCCGGTAGGCCAGATCCGCCCCGCAATGGCCAAGCGTATGGCCGCTACCTGTCCCCGTACTGACAACGCAAGCTGTGCCGCAAAGCTCTGCGAACGCAAGGAATGTATAAAGTGATGATGACAAAAGTTTGAGCATATAAGCGTTTCATTTCTTACACACAGTGGTGAGATACTGCCAGTTCTGCGGAAACACAATAACCGCAAATAAGTGAACATAGGACAAGGTTTTGCTGTCATAGTGTTTTCTGCAAAGCCTTATTATACAAAAATATGCAAGACGACAACCATTCAATTTTTTAATTTCTGTTTTGCTCAGCTATTTTCAATCATTCTGCGATTAAGAGAAGGAAAGTGGATTTCGAGCCTGAGGTCTTCAACCCTGAATGGGAAAGTATTTTTTATTGAGCTTTTTGGACCTGCCTAGTGTCTCATATGCTTGAAGACTGTGGCTGTCACGAAAGAGAACGTGCGCCACCACTGAGAGACAGAACATACTTCATCAAAATTTGCGTATGTCTGCCACTGAGAGAATGGAAGTCACCAGGCTATCAAGTAGTTTGCAAAAAACAACTTCGTTTTTTCAAAAGCACACTCTTGAGACTGTCAAAGTGACACGTGCTACTTATGTAGTTTCTCGCATTCTAGCTCGCAGGATGAAAACTTTTGCGGATGGAGACTTCATCAAAGAGGTGAGAGGCCATTTATTGCCAATCGTAAATCATGTCAATTTACGCCTCTCTCTCTATTGCATGAATATCAATCATACTCCTGATTTCACTACATCTCTCTCCATTTAACACAAAAAAATAAATTTAACTTGGAAGAAACAAAAGATATTATTCAGAAAACGATTGCATGATTAAAGTTACACTTGTATAAAAATATTATTATCGTCTTAATAGCATCTTGTTTTGTGGTGAAAAAATAGAAACAATACAAAAAAACTTTAAATGTAAAACCTTAAATTCAATCATTCAATTAGATCGGAAAAAGGAGTTTAGACATAAAATTCTGATAAATTGTAATTAACTGTGTTTCCTTTTAATAAAGTTCTTGACGAATGTGTCCAAGGGTTGATTAAATTGATAGAAAAAAATAAATTGAATTTAAGTCAGGTATTTGATTGCCTGAAAAGTGTTGTTGGTGAAAATAGAATCTCAAGCATCACTGCAGATTTCAAAACTTCTATTATAGCTGCCGCAAAAAGAGTAAATATATTTCTTTTGAATTTGCTTGTCATGTTTTTACTTTCACAATCTTTTTTAGTCTTTTCCCCAGAAGGAGTATCACGGATGCAATTTTTATTTTTGTCAGTCAGCATACAGGAAACTAGTAACTCTCGGATTCAGTTCTCTATATTCCAGAAGTTTAAACTTTAGAAAATGCGTTAAGATGTTATTTTCAATAGCTTTCTTGCCTCAGATTGAAGTAAAACATAACTAAAAAGTTAATTACTTTACTCCGATTTTTGATTCATTCAGATAAAAGTCGCATACCGTAAAATGAAAAGGTTGATGGAACCTTTCGAGGTTAATTCCTTTTTCGAATATTTCGAGAATACTTGAGCAAAATAGCGCTTTGAAATGTTTTTGGGAAAAAAGTCAGAACAAATAACCACTGTAAAGGCTTTCATAAT
This sequence comes from Nectonema munidae, assembly GCA_030549495.1. Taxonomy (NCBI): domain Eukaryota; kingdom Metazoa; phylum Nematomorpha; class Nectonematoida; family Nectonematidae; genus Nectonema; species Nectonema munidae. Next base: position 28,085 of record JAUIRK010000593.1, read on the forward strand.
TCGTAAGTTTAAAAAAATATTTTGATAATGATGCATCAAATTTTACTTTTTCTAGTTTACATGCAAGTCTTCAATCAGAAAAAGTCAGCGTTTGGGAGCTCATGGACTTCTTTATTAAAAACAAAGAAAAGATATTCAAAGACATGGCTGAAATTGAATAGGTAAACTCAAAATACAACTGGAATGGAAGTAATGATTTGAAAAGAAAAAACCATAGAAGATATATACAGCGAATATATGATAACGAGGAATTTATACGTTTTCCTTTCAAGAACGTCATCTCTCTTGAAATTCTTGCAAGAAAATTTCAGTTGAAAGTTGTGACGATAACTACGAAATCAACTTTCAAAGTTTAAACCAGCGTTCCTCTTTCAATTTGCAATCAATCTTGCAGTAATGGGGAAAAAAAATTTTCGTAATTAAAAAAATTTTTTTTTGAAATGTTCTATAATTTTTATATTTGTAGAACACCGCGAGTTGGCTGAAAGAGTGGATAAGGGCTCAAGGTGAGACCACTTAAAAAATATGTGCCAGGTGTAGTACCTCTTGGGAGGTATGGAAAACTACATAAAAAATAGAAAAATCATCGTTAAACTGTACAGCTTCAGGAATATATTCAAGATTCACATAAAAAGCATCAAGAACTTTTTGTTTTCAATAAAAATACTTCTAAATCCTTTATTGTTTTGTACTTATTATAAGGGCGTGTATAAGAGTGGTTAGAGCGCTCGATTCGATATCCTAAGGTCTCGTTGTTGAACCGATCCTTGAGCCATTATATTCATAGTACGATATAAGCACTGCATCAGTGCCTTCTCGATCAAACCACCCCATACCCTTAACTTTATTCAATTAAGTTTGTTCTTTCCAAAATTGAGTTTGAATCGAGTAAATTTAAAGAGTTTCCGCCCAAAAAAATCAAGCAATTTGTTTTTAGATAGAAAATCAAAAAAAGTTGTAAATTAAGGCTGTATCACTTCTTAATTAAAATTTAAATATTCTGATAAATCTTTCAAAATTTTAATCTAATTTGTTTAACAAGACTTAAAATGGTAAAGAATATCGAATTTATTAAGTGATTAACCCTCGCAAGACGGATAATTTTTTACACCCTTCAAAGACGGATTGGGAGTTTTACTCCCAATCATAAAACAACTACTTTTTGACATTTTAGAGTTTTTTTTGCTTAAATTCTATACTTAGAAGAAAGTTTAATATTCCATACAAAGTATTCTTCCGATTTTTCTGGGGTGTCTGTCATTATTATAACTTAATTTTGTAATTAAATTTGTAAAACATATCAAAGAATGTGATGGCGTTAAAATCTAAAAATCAAAATTTATTTTACGAGCTGTTTCGCACATATACGAAATAAACAACATTTTTTATTTTTGCTATCATCTGCGTTCTGGTTGTTATTTCTAATGTTTGCACTTGCGCAGCAAAATATGAGCTCCGTATACGTTACCAACAATAAACCAATATCCATGACGTTTACTTGTCTTTTGTTTACAATTACGCTGCATCAATGTGTATTGGCTGATGTACCGAACCGAGAATGTGCTTGGAATATGAGCCGATTCATCGATATCAATAAAGCAGGCAATTCATATTTCACATTATTCATTATCAAATCTCACCATCGCAAACATAATTCATTCTGATTGTTTTGATTTCTGGGTTTGCTTCATTCCAGCTTATTTGTTGGAGTTTCTATTTTTCTCTACGTCACGCATTTCAAAATGAGTTCATACAACAGTAAGTCGTCAAGTGATGAGAGCAGTCTTGTTTTTGATTCTGATGCTTACGGTGGTACTGATGTTGACATTTTTGGTTCAAGTAGTTCCACAAGTAGTCGTGAAAGTTCTACATGTGATTCACTAGTTGCACCCGACGCACAAAATATTTCTGGGAGCCCAAAGGAAACCGCGGGAGAGCGTTGTCTCAAAACATTAGAGACGTCTCCTTGTCTCCGCCTGGTCCTAAAGGAGTTGCTAAGAATCTTTCCAATCGCCTCGAAATTTTTAATCTTTTTTTTGCACAAAATCTTATTTTGTACATATTTGAATGCACCAAGGAAAAACTTCATGGAAACTACAGGTATGATAGATTATCTACATAAATATAACAAGTCGGTAAAATTGTTTTTATATAAGGTGTTGCGTAAGTTGCACTATCCGTGCATCGATAAACGGCTTTCCAATGCAATCCCCGTGCATCGATAAAAGCCAATTGCATTGGAAAGACGTTTATCGATGCACGAATAGTGCAACATTACCAAGGTGTTGTTCTATTTCACAATTGGTGTTAACTTGAATTTTATGAACATCGACTTTATTCAACATTGCCACCCATCTAGATTTTATTTCCATCTTGTATTGTGATGAATATCATAAATTTTACAAAAAAGAAACTTTACCATTCAAAGTTTGTAGCGATAAAGAGGATTTCCACATTTTTTGTACCTGGACTTCAAATACACTAGATACCTTCCAGTGGCGGATCTAGAGGGGGGGGGGGGTCATGGGCCTACGCCCCCTATGAAAAATGGCTTCGAAAATTACCCTTACATGTATAAAAAATAAATTTTTGCAATTTATTTGTGGCAAAATAATGTTAAAAATATGAAAACAGGTAATTAGTGATTCTAAAAGACATAATACAGCTGTCGTATTCTCTGAAGACTTTTAAGATTTCGCCCCCCCCCCTCCCCCTCTATAAGAAATTTCTGGATCCGCCACTGGTACCTTCAAATAGACTATAGAGGGTATATCTTTGTTTTATTGATAGAGCTTGAATTGAATTGGAATTTTTTGACATTTTGTATTTTATATGTAAACAGCACATCGCTACAAATTTTATCGACTTGTCAAATAGGATATTTTTCATCAGAATAATTTCAATATTTTTTATAGTAAAGCTGAGCCTCGTTTTGAAAATCTACGTTACTGCTATGAAAGGTTTTCTGTAGAAGATCTTCTGGCTTACCTAGGCTGCTTGTTATACATGGGCCAATCTAAAGATCAACGTGTTGATATAAAGTTTTTATTTTCCGATAAAAATGGAGAACCTTTTCTGAAGGCAGCAATAAACAGGGACATGTTTATTTTGGTCAAAACATTTATTAGATTTGATTATAAAAGTAACAGAAATACTTGTGACAAACTATCACCTATAAGGTACTTGCACGATGAATTTTCCAAAAGTTGTCGTAAGTATTGGTGTCCCAAGTACTATGTTACTATAGATGAGCAACTTGTAAAGTTTAGAGGAAGATCGCCAATAAAAGTTTACGATCCCTCTAAACCAGGGAGATATGACATGAAAGTAAATCATAATGTTGACTCTGTTAGCTTTTATGTATTGTCAAGTGAAGTATATGTTTCAGGATTGAGTGACAAAAGCTATTTCAAATCTACAAATATTCTAAAAAGACTTGTAGCAATATCTAATATACCAAAAGGTTGTGGAATTTATGTTGATAGATTTTTTATGGCCCATGAGTTATGTTATTGGGCGGTAGATCGTAAACTCACGGTTTGTGGAACAGTTAGAGCAAACCGTAGATTTATGCCACATATAATTCGACCTTCATATCTCAAAGATTTAAATTTGGTAGATTGTGAGAGCAAATTTTTATATACAAAATACTCTTCGCTAACAGTTTACATCCCAAAAAAACATTCTGGTAAAGCATTTAGACCTGTTTACATAATGTCTAGCCAGCATCTTTCGGAAATTGAATTAGTCGGTAGTCAGAGAAAACCCCAAACTATTTTAGATAACATGTATAAAGGGGGTGTAGATGCTTTCAACAAGATGGCTAGAGATTATTCGTGCTACAGAACCTCAAGAAGATGGCCAATGGCGATTTTTACAAATTTATTAGACATCGCTGCAAATAATAGTTGGGTCATTATGAAATCAAACATGCCAGAAAGGTATCCAAGTGTCAGAAAAGGTGGACCAAAGTGTTTCATTAGAAGTTTGGCTCTACATCTAACTGAAAAGGCCATGCAAATCAGATGCCAAAGTTCATCAACACGTGTTGACAAAAGAAAATTTTTATCTTTTTATGGTTTCGAAGCATCCAATCAACCAACTACATCACATGGAAGAGGTTATTGTTTCGTTTCAAATTGTAAACCAAGAAAAAGAAGTACAAGAAAGTGCATAAAATGTCAAAGACCTTGTTGTAAAAATCACACAGTACTTATTTGCACAGAGTGTAAAGACTCACAAACTTTCTAATCTTCAAATAAACATTTTTTTCTTTTATCTTTTTCACACTTTTGTGTAATAGAGTTTTTGAGAGTGAAATAATTGTTAATAAAGTAAAAAACTTTATCAGAAAATGTGGTATTTTGAAAAAAAATTAAAAATTGTAATTTTAGATAAAATATTTCTTCCATGGTTTGATTTTTTTGCTAACCGAAAAGTAAAAAATATTTTAACGAAATTTTTGTTTGCTAGAAAATTTTTACTTTTTTTTTGTAGATGGCGTTAAAAAATGGATTGAACCATTTTTTTCCAATTTTTAAACATAAAAATGTTATCACTTTATTTAGAATAATTCTACAGGCATAATTTCAAATTTACGTGTTAGATTCAATACAGGTTGTCTATCTTTTTTATGATTAAAATGACTTTCAAAATTGCTTTGGGAGTAAAACTCCCATCTCCGTCCTGCGAGGGTTAAACAATTGAATGTTGACAAGAGAGAGTTTGACTTTGTCGAAAATTGATAAAAAGATAAATTCAAACAATTAGGATTTAGAGGGAGGCATAAACTTTTCGAATCAACACCCACTTGAGCAACGAAAACTTTTTTGCCACTGCTTGAACTTTTTAAATGGATTTTCCTAGGTTGTTCTCGCTTAATTTTATGGGAATAACTTAATAAAGTTTACTAGAGAAAAAATAATGTTGGAAGAAACAAAAGATATTATTCAGAAAACGATTGCATGGTTAAAGTTACACTTGTATAAAAAAAGATTATTATCATCATAATAATCTTAATAGCATCTTGTTTTGTGGTGAAAAAATGGAAACAATACAAAAAAACTTTAAATTTAAAACCTTAAATTCAATCATTCAATTAGATCGGAAAAAGGAGTTTAGACATAAAATTCTAATAAATTGTAATTAACTCTCTTTCCTTTTAATAAAGCTCTTGACGAATGTGTCCAGGGGTTGATTAAATTGATAGAAAATAAAATAATATTGAACTTTTAAATAACTTGTTTTCCAACAGTTTTCGGCACTAATGCCTTCTTGGAGGAAATAATAAGAATAAAAAGAAATATCAAATTAATTCCTAAAAAATGATCGTTCTCGCTATGAAAAGCTTTTTCTTTCCTATGAAACATTTCTTGGAAAAAACTTTATTTTATTACAACTAGTAAGATTAACTTACAACTATATAAAATTATTAACTTCACATGTTACTCAAAAAGTGTCAAAATAAAGAGAAAGTTTGATTAGATTATTATTAAAATAAATTTTCATGAAATGGAAGTATCGATGTAAACAATCGAAATAACTTGAAAGTTGAGTTGGTTCAACAGAAAATAGTTTGAAAAGTTCAGGTTTTAGATATTGGGTTCGGGGGGTTTTTTTTGGTTTTTACATTTTTTTTATAAATGGCAATTTTTTGGGTTGGTTTTTTAAAAAAGTTTCCTTTCTTTGTTTGTCGGTGTTTTTTTTTGTGGTTTTTTTTTGGGGGGGGGGTAAGGGGGAGAGAAAAACTCCCCCCCGCGGGTTGGGGGGGGGGGGGGGGCTCCCCCCCCCCCCGCGCGTTTGGGGGGGGGGGGGCCGCTCCAGGGGTGGATTGATGTTTTTTTTTTTTGGTTATAAATGGCCTAAGCCGGGTCCCCCCCCCCCCCCCACACAACCCCCCCCCCCCCAATCCAATTCTAAACCATAAAAAAAAAAAATAAAATTTAAAAAACAACCCCCCCCCCCCAAAACCCAACCCCCCCCACCCACAAAAAAATAATTTAAAATTAAAAAAAAAAAAAACATAACATTTTATATTTTTTTTTTTTTTTTTTTTTTTTTTTTTTTTTTTTTTTTTTTTTTTTTTTTTTTTTTTTTTTTTTTTTTTTTTTTTTTTTTTTTTTTTTTTTTTTTTTTTTTTTTTTTTTTGTTTTTTTTTTTTTTTGTTTTTGTTTTGTTTTTTTTTTTTTTTTTTTTTTTTTTTTTTTTTTTTGTTTTTTTTTTTTTTTTTTTTTTTTTTTTTTTTTTTGTTTGGTGTATTGGGGCGTTTTTTTTTTTTTTTTTTTGTGTGGGGGGGGGGGGGGGGGTTGTTTTTTTTGTTTGTTTCTTTGCGTGGGCGGGGGGGGGGGGGGGGGGGGGGGGGGGGGGGGGGGGGGTTTTTTTTTTTTTTTTTTTTTTTTTTTTTTTTTTTTTTTTTTTTTTTTTTTTTTTTTTTTTTTTTTTTTTTTTTTTTTTTTTGTGGTGGGGGGGGGGGGGGGGGGGGGGGGGGGGGGTTGGGGGGGGGGGGGGGGGGGGGGGGGGGGGGGGTTTTTTTGGGGGGGGGGGGGAAATTATTGGAGGGAGCGGGCTTTCAGGCATCTTCCAAAAAAGACAATAAATTTTCCTGAATTCCTACTCCTCTCTTGTCTATTCTATTTCATTCTTAATTAAGCTTAATGTAAACTTAACCTCCGCCCTACTAAGCTTAACGTCAACAATGAATGAGGACTTATATATAGCTCCTTCTTTCTCACTTCAAATAGATACGCACCATCTCCAAATTATGTGTAGAAAAGGGGTAAAGATATCAATTAACAATAAAAAAAATTGGAAATTTTATTGAAGGAAAATCATTCATTAATTTTCAGTTGTTCCATTTCTTCTTCCTAAAAAATAAAAATGTTTTATTGAGAAAAATAAATAAAAAAACACAATCAAATTAACTTTTGTGAGGTAATTTCTATCAAAAATGTAAAACAGAACTAAAGTTAGAAAACTTGGCATTAGAATTTTTGTGTATAAGAATAAGTGTAAGTTAGTTAGACTCTCAAAAAAGGGTATAAAATAAATATAAAATTGTGGCAACAAAAATCAAACAATAAATTAAGATGGCATTACTTCATTTTTCTCGGCATCATTCAAAAATAGTTTAAAACCTAAATTGGTGCAAGCTAGAAAAAGTAAAATAACTTTTAACACTTTGCAATGATTTGCTTTTATAATAACTTTTAATGAAAAAAAGTCTCTCAGAAAAAGTTTAGAGCTTCAACAAAAACCAAAAATTTTTACAGCATAACTAAGTTATTTGAAAACTAATTTCTACAGCATACTCTATGGGTGGCATGGCAAGTTGGTTGAGATGATGGACATAGCACGGAAGCCTCTGGATTCGATTCCTCATCGATACCAATTTGTTCATAGTTTGACATAAGCGTTACATCAGTAACTACCTTTTACTCAAAATTGAAAAATTTGCTACATAATTAACATAAGAGAGAAAGGAAACAAAATAAACTAATAAAGCAATTTTCACTGTTTTAAAATGAAACTGCCTGTTCTCAGAATAATTTCAAAATAATAGGAGGCATAAAAAATGAGATAGCTTATTTGATATTTTTAAGTTTTTATAAGCAGCAAAGCCAACGTTGAAGTAGCTACTAACCCTTATAGGGTGATTTGGTAACGCTTGTATTTTTTACATTTTGTAAGGAATCATAGTATACAAAAATGGTAGTTTAATCACTTTTCATATAATTATTTAAGTCTAAGAACACAAAATCATTAAAAAAGAATTTAAACAAACATAAATCATAAAAATTATAGTATACGAGAACAAGAAAATCATTGTGTTTTTTTGACGATTTCTGTCTACAAATAAAATTCTGACAGCTGTCATAAAGAGATCAAGTACATATTTAACAAATGAAAAATTTTGTTTCGATATTATATTTTTATTATAATAATCAAGAATTTTCTTAAAAAAATTTAATGCGAGTCTGACAATATTCATTGATATAAAATTGTAACGATTGAGATTACAACCGGATGTGCGCCCCTGCTCCAAAAATTCTTTTTACCATATGTGCTCAAAAATATTTTTTACAGCATTTAGTTTTTTGTTTTAAAAAATTTAAGGGTAGCTCACTGAGAAGGATCTTTATTTAAATAAATGATAAAATAATTAAGACATACTCGTTTGCAATGAAAAGTTATATATAATCTATACGAATTCTGCCCTAAAATCTGAATTTTACTTAAAAATGCAGTACTGAACATAAGAACTCTTGATTACTATGTCGAAACGTTAAAAATATTATTTTTTGAAATTATGTTTTAACCTTCCTCAAAACTTTTACTTCTAAAGAAGCGTGTTCTTTTCAAACTTTTGTTTCAAAGTTAGTTACAAAAGCTCTTAAGTTTTAAAAAGTAAATATTCGCATTTTTTCTCAACAGTCAGTGAAAAGCCAGAATTAACAGTTTTGACAAATAAACATGTTTCAAATTGTGAATAAAAACAATCATAATAGAACTGGAGAAATAATTAATAGTAGAATATCATAAATAATAGTAACATGCTTTGAAATGGATAGGACCATGTAAAAACACTATTTTATCAACCTGTTGCATTTAGCTTCCCTTTTGTAGAGTATGTACATGCGCTTTATTATAACTCCGTCATGTGTTGTATCCGTACTAATTTTTAAACAATTGATTCTAAAAAATTTACCTTCTCAATACAAAAAAAATTAAAAGTGGGACCATAATTACCTACCCTCTCACACAGTGTGACTGACTGTTTATACACCTATAGGCTGTAGAATAGTTTTCATCAGCAGGCTTCAAAGGAATCAACTGTGAATCTATGATGTCGCCTTTCTTCTTGCTGACACCAACCTGATATGTATTTTGGTTAGTTGTGTACTCATAAATCAGCGATGTAATAAAAATAAATTCTTACTTTATTTCAAAGATACATCACTAAAGTGAGTCTGTTGTTGCCTCCATTTTTGCTGTTACACAGGAAACACTTTGCACTCAACACGAAGATTTGGTCAGGCATAAAACGTGGATTGATGAATAAGAATGACGATCCCTAAAATCATAAAAGTTTACTCTAGATTTTATTAAACACAAAAAAAGCAGTTAAAACAATTATGGATACACATTCAACAATTCACTTATTACTAAAAAAATCAGAGATGCCTTTTTGTTTTGATTCTTTCTGTGACACATTCGATGTGAAACGCAAAATGTTCTTCAGTTGAATCAGAAATCTTGCGTTTCTAGCCAGTCCAAACTTTGTTTTAGCATAGAGCAGACATCACTAGCTTTGACTGTTGGCTCTTGCTGGGGAGGAGAGATGTCTGGAGAGTCATCAGTCTCGACCACTGGCCCTAAAAGCTGTTCGTCTGTCTGCAGTTGGAAGACTGGTTCATCGGCCTCAATCTGTTCGCAGTTGTCTATCATCACACTCAGAGACACGTCTTGATTTAGATGGGATTCGAGTTTGGCTTGTGCTTGCTTCACCTCGTTATCAGTAAAACCCAGAAAGTCATTCAAGTCCTTATCAGGCTGTTGGTTGAAGGCAGGACCCAGGGTTTTGTTCCAGCAGTTGGTGACTGTTGTTTTGGTGACATTATGCCAGTCTTTGGCGGACATAAACATATCTTTAAGCGAGAACTGCTTGAGAAATGGGATGGCTTTAAGATCTGAATCAAGAAGAAAAAGAACAAAAATCTACAAAAAACGGGAGCCAAGGGATAGCGCGTTATAAGCGATTTCGCGTGCGCGTTATAACGTTTATTGACTGTATAATTAATTTTGGCGTTTATTAAAAAAGCAAGATTCCAATTTTTGATGTTTTGGTTGTCCTCACCATATTGTTAAAAGAAATCTTATGGAGAATTCTTAATGTCAAAGCAAAATTTTTATGTTTATAAATAGTTAACATTTTATGACAATTTAATTAGTATTATATTATACATAAATATAATAATTTGCCACTTTTTGGTTTCAAGAGTGTGTTTTTACAAAATGGCAAAATGTATTTCCACATTGCTTAGAATTGTGAATGAAGAAGCTGGCCAAGCCTAGAATTAAATTGGGCCACGCCAAGAATTAAGTTGGGCCACACCCTGGTATAGAGAATACACCTACCCTACATTAAACTTGCACTGTTAGCTCCCAACTGCATCATAACTGTGGAAATTTTATCAAGTCGAAATACCTTATTTGTCATTACGCACTCATAACCACTCAGCAAAAGGTTGATGTTTAGCTGCAACACAACTTTCAATTCGTTTTGTAAGAATACGTTCTTTGTATATAGCAAGGGGAGATGGTTGGCAACTTCCTCTTTATTCCAACATTTTCTTGCGTTTGTTTGATAAAGACGTTTCCGCCCAAAATGGCCTTATTTAAATCCTCGTGCACAATGTTCACGCTGTCCCCGTTTACTCTTTACACAAATTTAACGCGTCACCTTCAGCACCAGAACTATATTATTTTCCTACATCACATACTAAACGGGACTTATTAGAATGCTCTTAATATTTTTCACATTTTTATATCAATTTTTGAGAATGACAGATTTTGGATTATTTGCAACAGTTCCGGTACTACTTTTAAATTTCAATAAATATAACTCCTAGATAATCCAAATAACTTAGCTCTAAAGTTATTTTTAGAAAAAAGTTCTAAAGTTATATTTTACCTTTGACTCTATTTATTAGCAGAGATACGACTTTAGGTCGTAATTCTTATTTTAGGCATAAACGATCAAATCAAAAAACCAAAGCAAACGAATGAGATAGACTTTGGCACGGCATTTTGAATAAGTAAACCATATCAATGAATTTTTTTATAAATTTAAAAAGAAAAAAATTATAAATACGAGAGGCAATATATTATACTAATATAAAAAAATAAAAACAAATATCAAAAAATATTTTAAAAAATAATAAAAACAAAAATAATATAATTTTTAGTTGTAGCCGAAAACTTTTGGACGGGAATGTATGAAATCTCAAAAATATTTTTAAATATGAATTTTTTTAGGAAAGATGAAGTTACTTTGTTGTTTTATCAGGAAAAAAGGAGTTAGTTAAAACGGTGACAAAACGCTTTTATTCAAAAATTAGAAATTTTGTTTTGAAACACATTTTTTAAAATGCACTTTCTTTAAAGGCATAAAAAAGGAAATAATAATATGGTTTGCAAATTTAAGAAAATAATAAAAGCAAGGAAGCACACTTATAAATAAAAGTAAGCTCCATCGCAAAGGAGTGAGTGATCTCACGTCATACGATTCTACATAGGGTTTACGCACAACAACGCTTGGCTACGACGAGACTTGTGTCTCCTATTTGTCAGTGAACACTCTTTTAGCGAAGGGACCAAATGTGGATTCGATGTAGTTCAAGTGGATCTGAACGGTGTTTTCAAAGAGTTTTGGGCTGGAGCGCAGACACGCACTTTTCGGTATTTGAACTAGGAAGTTTTTATAGGCGTTGTAGCTGGCGACATCAAAGGAAGCGCTGCTTGTGAATAGGCCTTGAAGCATAAGAAGAATGCATGTGTAGTGCACGGTCAGTTTCCAGGCAGAGCTGGAGGGAGAGCAGTTCGTGAGGGGAATCTCGGCTGATTGCAAGTGCTGACCACTAGGAAGCAAAGAGTCTTGCGACATTACTGGGTACTTGCCATCTCTCACGTCCAGCATCAAGGCTTCTGCTCTTTTGCGAATGGAGTCAAGCCAGTGCGTCTTGGAGTGAAAGTGCTTGTTGATGTCTTTGAGAAGAGTGGAGATTCTTTCTTGGAGGATGTTCAATTTGTAGACCAACTCGGCGTAGTTTTCTCTAAAGTCGTAGGAGTAATGAAAGACGGCCTTGTGAATGCTGGCCGCTTTCACAGCTTGCGCGCACTGGTTCGCTTCTTTCAGCTGGGTCAAGAGGCTGCGCTTGAACGAGAAGAGCTGCAGACACTTGCACATCATCAAAATGAGCTTGGTGCTGTAGCCGCAGTAGACCCCCTCGATTCCCGCTTCGAGCAGGTCGCGCTTCAGCAACTCGTTGGAGAAGGCGGAGCAGGAAGGATCTTGCTCGTTGCCGGGCGAGCACATGAAATCGCTGTGAGCATCTAAGTGGTTGGCATTCGCAGTGCTGGCAGTCTCGCCGCCAGACTCAAGCAAGCACGGAACCAAGATGTTGCGATGAGCAGCGAAGCTCTCTTCCCTGATTTCAAAGTCTGCGAGGGAAGAAGTGCCGAGCGAGGGGTCGTTGAAGCACACGTGGTAGGAAGCAGAGCAGGCGTTCACGGCATCGATCTTGCCTGTCAAAAGGCCATGCCGCGTTCCCAGCATTCTCTTCGCGGTGACTTGAGTGCCGATGATGAAAGAGGAAGGCACTTCAGGAGGAATTCCTGTGTATTCACTTGGCTCATTTGCTTTGATTCCTGTTCGATTAAACTGGATTTTGCGAATTTTTTGACGTTTCGCATGCACTTCTCGTCGCTCTTCGTCGAAAAACGCTGCCGAACAACGTCTCGGCTTTCCCATTAACTTGCGAATTTTTCTCCAGTGAACACGTGTCAATTTTGGGTTCATAGAGTTAAACATGCTTTTGAAGCAGGTAATAAATTCACTTTGCATAGAAAAAATAGCCTCGTCTATTGTAGAGATGAAAAACTCACAACACACCCAGCGACTTGAGTTGGGGAGCTTCAAGAAGTTTTGAAGTTTAATAATACACTTTTTACACATTTGTAATGCGATTAAAAATCTGAAGTATGTCAAAAAAATTATCAACAAAGTTCTTGATGCGCATCGTTCATAACAAAAACAAATTTAAATCGGGCAATCAAGTTCTTCTATTCCGAATAACGCTCATAGCATCTTTTCTTAAAGAGAGGATGCGCTGTACTTTCAAAGATTAGTATACACATTGCATCGCTATAGTCGCATAACTTCGTAAACGCAAAGGCGAAGAAGTAAAGCGAAATCTGGCGTTGGCGCTAATCAACAGTTGTTATTTGTTTGGATAGTGTGGGAACGAAGTCATGGCTATACTCTCTCGAACTTGGCAAAATAGGACTGTTAGATTGACTACTAGATCTAACATGCATCATATAATTATTGTTGCGAATTTTGACTTTTTCTAATGGCATATTTTTATTTTTAAATTATAAAATGGAAAAGAATAAACAAAAACTTGGCAGCATTAATCATTTTTACAAAGCGAAAAAACAGAGTAGTAACTCCTTTAAAGTTAAGCTAAATTAGGATATTACATAAGAGCTATTAGACTACTTTTTGAATCAAGGTTTCATTTTTAAGTGTCAAATACACGAAATTAAATTTCAATGACAAAAATAGTCCAAAAATGGAAAGAACGATGACAACCACGACTTGAAAATCTTTTGTTTTTTAATATTTTTGAAAGCATTAGAAGCATGAAATTTGATACTCGTATAATTTTGTCATAAGTATGAGAACTGCGTTGGAGAAATTAAAAGTCGATTTATCCAATAAAACTATGACATAATATATAAAATATGTTATAAAATAATAACACATTTCCTTGAAGCATACGCCGCCCATTTTTGAAAGCATGAGGTAAATTTTTTAATTGTATTTAGAGCAAAACTTCTCTAAAGCTGCGTTTTATATGAATTATTCGCGTTAAAGTTTTTTAAGCAGCTGCATCCATCTCATTCCCATTGATTGCATTATTCACACAAATCGCTACATAAATCCTACGGTACCATTACTATTACTATTACTATTAAGCGAATAGTGTAGTACATTAAGCGAGCGTGTAGATTAGTTACACAGAAAAACAAAGAATCATCTTATATAAACTTCATATTCAACCTACACATATCATCAGTTCATTTAAAACTCTCCAACCTTCACTTATTTGTTTTCAGTTGTTTTCTCTATCAATCAGATATCCTTTCATTAATTCCTATGATGTGCTTGATAGACTACTTCACTTTCAAATGAAAAGCCTATTTGCCCCCAACAATTTTGGATTTTTTTAAACTAGTGTATATGCGATATGCAAATTTAATTAAAATATTTTTGCAGGAAGTATAGTATTTAAATTTCATCAATTTTGTAAAAAAATATAAAGTAGTCTTATAAATTTAGGTATGCGCTGAATACTCTACTTTAAAGGATTGCTTGAATATTTGGTCTCCCGTGGTATTTCCAGACCAGAAATTTTGAAAATTGCAAAAAAAAATTTGCCCCCAAATAATTTTGAGGATGAGCCCCTGATCTTCCATATATTGCTCCGGTTTAATCATTAAATTATTATCGGGATTTTTAATTTCAAGAGAAAATCTTCTATACATGTTTATAATTATATTCAAGCACAACTAATGAATTTCGTATGACTTCATACATAATTAATTTTATTTTTTTTTATTTGTAGCTAAGTTTGAATACATTTTAGTACAATAGATGATTTACATTATGATTGAACATACGAACAGTTTCTCAACTGATAAAAAATTTGAAATCATTTTTAATACTAAACTTATTCGATATAGGAAACAAATGTAAAAAGAAAATGTAATCTCTATCACCTCGACTTTAAAATAGAAAAGAATAAATCGATATTTCGACCATACGGTCTTTATCAAAATTATTGTTATATTTGATATAACAAACAATAAATAAAATTTATAATTGTAATAAAAATAATAATATTAAACTGTATAAAAATTGTATATTAAATCAGAAATTTAATTAAAATATAAGTGGAAAATTTCTTACGACAAAATGAATCAAAGTTTTTTAAATACCAAAGCTGCATTGGATTAAAGAGCAAAAATATTTAATAAATTAAAAAAAAATAATGAGTAAAAAAAATAATTAAGATGGGAGACTGTCAAAGTGATATAAATAATGCATCGAGATGACATGTCGCAAAAATAGAAAAATCCTATTTTATTTTAAACTTTTAGTAGTTTGAACGAGTCTTTATAAAATGAAGATACTTCAGTGGTCTTATATTTACATACAGTAAAACCTGGATAAAACGGTACCTTTGAAAAGCGACATCCTCCTAGATATGGTGAAAATTTTTTTTTTACTTTCTTATACTTGATACTGTATGTATTACCTGTCTCAAGCAATCCTTGTTTGATGAACTTTTCAATCTTTTTGGAAATAAAAATTTTATAAAATTTTCATTTTTTAAAATATGAAAATACTTTTGATATGTTTGCTTAATTTTTTGATCTTTCTGGAAACAAAAAATTTTTTATTTATGATATTTAGTATTCTTTAATTTTTTTCCACTTTTAAATGATAAGTTTAATAAATTTCACAAAAAAAATATTATAAAATGAAGATATGACAATGACGGCTATAACTTAAAACTATTGGAAAAAACAAAGCTCATTACTTTTAAATAGTAACAAAATTTTAAATTTTATTTTTTTTCACTGTTTTTAAAAACAACAATACAATTTCTTTCAATTCCTTATCAAATTATTGTAAGTAAAAATATTGTAAAAAGGCTACCTCTTGGTGATAACTATCGGGTGAGACTTTTTACCCAAATACACCCAAATATACCCAAATACACCCAAACAGATCAAAATAAATTTAAATATTCAAAGAATAAATTAAATATACATAGAAGAATTATACTCAGGATAAAACTAATATAAATTATAAATTTAAAAAATTAATCAATTTTTTTTTAATTAAAATTGTTTATATTATAACTTAAAATAAAATAATTATTTATAAATAATAATATATTAATATAATTATTTTATAATAGTAAGTTTGATAACACAATATAATTTTTTAATTAAATAATTATGAATTATAATTACTAATATATGTGGTCTGGCAAGAAAATGGGTGACATAAAAATATATAACAATACTCTATTACAAGCCCTCGTTCAAACTTAAATACCTGTGTATCTTTTTATTTTAAGCATTTATTTAATATTATTTTTAATTTCAAGTTCTTATTTGTAAATAAAGAACATATTTATGTGTATTTGGGTATATTTGGGTGTATTTGGGTATATTTTGGTAAAAAGTCCTACCGATAACTATCCTTTAGTGCTCTGCGCAGGGCAGACAACCCGCGCGGGTTTTGCGGGACCCGCACCCGTGGGTTATCTACAGCAACATTTTTGCTCAGCGAGTGCGGATTTTATTAATATAGTGCGGACAATCTGTGGGTTGTCCGCATTCACTTTTATGCAAGTTTTTATGTGTGGATAATTGATTTTTTGGAAATAGCTTATTTTTTATTGCTATATGTTACGTATATTGGAAAGAGATTTACATGGAGTAAATTGTGTGTGATAAAGTGAAATCCTAATTGAAATAGAAAGATAGACCAGGTTTGATTAGCGTGATTGTTACGTGTACAAGAGAAGAAGGAGAAAAAAATCAAATAATAAGAATATCATATTTTTGAAATATCCATTATAAAATATTATTCAATAATTCATTTTTTTGTTGTTTTCTTTCGCACATTTTAAATGGCAACGTTAACATCTCAGCAAGTTTCATCTCATTTGAAATCTGACTTATATAAAATAAAAAGTGTAAATGGATTGAAATCGGAGGTCTGGAAGACGTTTGGTATTGTGGTAAATGAAAAAAACACTGGTTTGGATTTTGCCATTTGTAAAGTATGCTTTCAAGCTTTCGCTTATTGTGGAAGAAAAACAGGTACTTCTATTCTTAGGAGACACAAGTGCAAAATATATACTAATCAAACTTTACTGACTGATGTTATCAAGCCAGTTTTGAATAATGTTAAAGTTATTTCGAAAGCTAAAAAAACATTAAACTGGCATGCGTCCGTTTTATAGCTAAAGTTCTTAGACTGAAATGATCGGTTGTGGTGGATTCATTGACTTAGTTCAAGAGGTAAACTCTAACGCTTTCTTAAATTTGTAAAATTATTTTATATGAGAAAACAAACTATACAAATTAAAAAAATACAAATTTGAAAAATCCAAGGGCTAATCTTTTGTGATTCTATATTCAAAATTTGAAATATTGCAATTGTTGATGAAACAATTTGTTTATTCAGGTAACAAAACGTGTTAAGACAATTTTTTTCAGACAAAACTATATTCGTAAAAAAATTTAATAAAATTTTTAAAGTATTATATAGTATTCATTTTTTTCTAAGCAGGTTAAATATATAAATAACATTTAATTAGCGTTGTATTATTTCGATAAAATGCGGGTCGGCTGCGCGTTAACTGCGGGGCGGGACGGATGCAAATTGAATTATTGCGGCACGGGGCGGTCGCGTACAACTTTTTACAACCCGCGCAGGGCTCTAATCCTTCCCCACGCCCACTTACCCTCTCCATCACAAAACATTTAAAATTTATATGCCCTCTCCATTTTTGGGACGTCAAATATGTATGACTCCTTATTTTTCTAACTTTATCTTTTACTTTTATTGATATGATCAAATATAGTGAAAAAAACTTGTTTTTTTTCAGAATATAAAAACCAAACTACGAATTCATTTAAACCTTAAGCAAAAAGTAGAAGTTTTGGAAAAATATGAAAATAAACAAACTTGTTGTTCCATAGCATCTTTTTACGGAGTTGATAAAACTCAGATTCAAGATGTAATAAAAAAGAAAGATAAAATGAATATATCCGACTTCAGAGACTCCAACAACTGTTTACAGAATTTCCAAAAAAAACATAATATCAATTGTTCATACTTACATGGTGAGTCTTCATCAGTTGATCCAGTTGTTGTTGAGCGCTGGAAGGAAGAACTCGCCTCACTTTGTGAAGATTATGAGTTAAATGATATTTTCAACGCTGACGAAACAGCCCTCTTTTACAAAGTTTTGCCTTCAAGATCCTTGGTTTTAAAAAACGAAAATTGTAAAATAGTAAAATGTCAAAATTCAGGGTTACTGTATTATTGGCTTGCGGTGCTACAGGGGAAAAATTTTTACCGATTGTTATCAGAAAATATCAAAAGCCAAGATGCTTCAAAAACAAGTCTGCCAAATTCTTTGCAGTCAACTATTACTTCAACAAAAAATCATGGATGACATTAACTATTTTTTCTACATGGTTTAAATCTGTCAACAACAAAATGATTAAAGAAAAAAGATTAGATCTTTTATTCGTTGATAGTGTTTCTTCTCATATGGACATGAAGCTTTTAAATGTAAAAATAAAGTTCCTACCTGCTAACACAAGCTCTGTACTTCAACCTCTTGATTATAGTATAATCAAAAATTTCAAATCTTTTTATAGAGTCAAGTTACTAAAGTACATTATTTTACGTGTAGATAAAATCAAAATGGCAACAGATGTTACGAATAAAATCGAATTATTTGATGCTTGTCAATGTGTTTTTCAAGCTTGGAACGAGGTTGAAGTTTTGACAATAAAAAATTGTTTCAAGAGTGGATTTAATTTTTCAAATTTGTCATCTCCTCCTCAAATATCCACAATACTACCAAGAGAATGCTCAGTTTTGTTGGAGAAAATATCATGGAAGCATTATATAAATTGTGATGAAAATATTCAAACATCAATTGAGGAAGAACTATCTGGTGAAGAGAGTATTGAAATGACTTGTATTGATGAGGAGGAAACCACGCAAAAAGTAGAAAGAATAACCAGAAGCCAAGTATTTGAAAGCCTTTGAAATTTGAAGAACTTTTCTTTTCAAATTGATTCTGAAGAGCTTCTGAAAATTTCCCAGAAGGCAACTAAAATTGTTGAAGAGCATAAATTTTTCCAACTGAAACAACTCGATATAAAAAAATTTTTTATTAATAAGAAACATGAATAAATAGATCACGCTTATTTTTAATTTATTTTTTCACCTTTATATAACTACCACTTTTTAGATGCGACTTTAAAAAGGTTGATTTTAGCTCGGTCGCATCTTTCTGGTTATACTGTGATTTGTATGTATCAATATAACGCCTTATTAATGTATCTTTTAGTTCTGGTGAAAAGAGGTGTATACGCCAGTGTGAATTCCAATATAGATGTAGGAGTGGTGCGTAAAGCTTTTGAAATAGTTAAAAGACAAGACGGTGAATTTCCAAAAGGAAAGTTAGGGTTAAGGGATGAGCAAGCGATGTACCCCATGATAGAAGGCCGTATTGAAGAGTTGGAAGGATAATAGGTTTATATATGAATAGGGAATGTGGAATTTTGAGGCCGCATTTGTATGAAATGGCTCTATTTAATATAAAAAGAATTTTTGAGTTTTGTGTATGTATTTTTAAAGTGGGTGGACTATTTGCGGTTCGATTGGAAAGTGAGTCCGAGGTATTTTATGCTCACTGATTGTTTGATAAGGGTGGTATGGTCTATGCGAAGGAGTAAGTGTGGAGAACGTTTTCGTGTAAAGTGAATTAAAGAAGTTTTAGATGTATTGAAGAAATCTTTAGTGAGCTGGAAGTGAACTTGAGAGTGTTGAAGAGTGTGGTCATTTGGAGAAGATTTTCCGATTGGATGTTAGATGAAAAAGAGAAAAGTAGATCATCGGAGAAGCCCTGAAAAAATGTGTTTTGGAGTCTAGAAGATTTAAAAGAGGCTTAACCCTTGGTGAACGGATGGGGTCCATTAGAACCCCAGTGAGATTTTATACTCAAGTATTTTTTTCAATTTTTTTTTTAATTATTAATATTCTCTGATTTTATCATTCGTGGTTCATGAATATTTACAAGTAATAATATGTTGACAAAAGCAATTTTCTAAAGAATAATCTCAATATTACTACTCTGGGGTTCTCATGGATCCCATCAGTTAGACAAAAAAACAAAAAAGTCGTGAACAAAATGTGGCAAAGCTGTATGTGAAGCCCACTGTTTTTATATTTGTGAAGATTGCACACCAAATTAAATTCATTAATTTCATTATTATTTGTTTTAATTAAAAAATAAATAAAAACTATAAATAAAGCATTTTTTACTAGTTTTTTTTCAAGTGAACACTATAAAATTTATACATCATATGTTGTTTATATATATAGAATTTCATCACAAAAGGGTCAATAATATATATGTTAGGTTTAGAAATCTTAAACTCATACAAAATGTAGTTATTTAAATATATAATGAAATGGGGTCCACATGGACCCCATTAGTTTTCTAAGTAATTTTGAAGATTCAGTGCCTGGGGGGATGGGATAGAGCTGATTCTGGTTTTTTTACGGGGGAGATAGGCGAATTATGGATAATGCTGTGTTGTGTTATGTATCGAATAAGGCGCTTACAAATAATTTTTTCGAGTAGCTTGCCCAAGAGGGGGAGAATGGTTATGGGACGCTAATTTTTAAGAGTTGAGAGGTCTTTGTGGGGTTTTGGTAAAGAGGAGTTTTCCAATTTTCCAAATGGAGGGAAAAAAGGAGTGCTTATACATGCGATGAAGATGTTTAGTAGGTGAAAAGATTTTTTTAATATGAGATGATGAAATTCTATCGTAGCTGGGAGATGAGTAAGGCTTGAGAGAGTCAACTGTATGTGAAAATTCTTTAATGTGATGGGGGAGCGTGAGAGTGACTTAAAGATGATGTTAGTTTGTGTGAGAGTGAACGTAAGGTGGAGTGAAAATGGTCGTCTAAGTTAGGGCTGTCGGGAGGAAAAATAGAGGAGAGGAAGGGAGGGTTTATTAGAGTTGAGTTCGGGTTTCCGTGGGGGAGGAGTTGATGTAGGTTAAAAGTGTTTTTCTTTGGTTTAACTATTTTATTGTCCAGGGATTAGGTTATGTATTAATCGCGCTTCGCTTTTTTAATGGAACATAGGTATGTGTGCTTGATTTGTGAGTATGATGCAATGTTGGAGGGCAACGGGTCCTTTTTCAAGTTTTTGATGGCTTTGCGAAGATTATATTTTTATGAGGTGAGCGCTGTGGTCCAGAAATATGCATGCGTTCTTTTGGGAAAGGGATTAGAAGGTGTGGAGAGTTTAAAATGATAGCGTGTTATTGAGGTTAAGTGCAGCAGCATCGATATCGGTCCTTTTAAACAGCGCAGGTGTGGTTCATGGGAGATTTGCTGCGAGTGTTCGCAAGAATGTATACCGGTGTGTGTGCTTTACAGATATTGTAGGATTAGGAATCTGTATCGCTGGATTGAAAATAAATTGAAAGGTGATGTAATGATGATCCGAAGCTGATGGTTGGTCGGAGATTTCCCAATTTGAGATGAGACTGTATGTGTTTATTGACGCAAGGGTGATATTGATATGTGAAGAGATGATGTTGTTTACAATTTTAAAAAAGGTTGGATTTTTTGTGGTGTCGCATATGTGTAGATTTTGCATCGAGATGAAATCTAATGCTTCAGCGCCGCGCCTATTTTCTTTTAGGTCCTAGAGTCGTGATGGAGCATTGCAATCGGTTGTTTGATGAGATGGTAAGAGGCAGAGAGTAAAGCAGTGTGCGCTTTTGCTTGATTTAGCGAAAGTGTGAAGGCATTTGTAAAAGCCTTAGTATTGAAGGGTGGGGAGTAGTATGAGCAAAAAAGGAGAGGGAAATTATTCAAAAAAATTATTGCAAATACCTATTGCTTTGACGAGAACTGAGAAAGAAAAATAAAGTTCAATGTAGATTTGACAAGGATACATGAGTAAAAAGGTGCAAGAGGTGTGATGTAAGAGGCGAGTATACATTTGTAAAGAGGGTCAGGAAGAATTATAGGTATATGGTACGTTAAGAGATAAAATGTCATAGAAAGAGAAGGATAGTAAATTAATAAGGTTTGACCAACTTAACGATGCGTGGTTAAGATTAATATGCAGAAAGTTTAACATATGTATTTGTTTATGATTTGAATATGAAGGTCGTGTAGATTTTTAATGTGTTGGGCGCGTTCGGATGTAGAAAGCTGGTTTGGATGGCAATTAGAGCATTCAATTTTAGTATCTCTCTGTTGCCGCAGTGGTTGCAATGTGGTGACGTGGCTTTACATTTTGATGTTGGGTGATTGTATTTAAGACAGTTATTGCATTGAGTAAGGCGAGGCTTAAAAAGCTTAGGTTGAAGAATGGTGTGATTGAGGATTATTTTTGGGTTTTCGCAAAGGTGTTTGAAAAGTGTGATGGTTGTTGTTTGAAACAGGATTGTGTAGGAGTAGAGGACTTGTTTAACTAGCTGGCTAATGGATGTTAGTGAACCAAAGTTTTTTAGGTAACAGTTTTCGTCAGGGAAATGGGTGGCTATGTCTTCGGTTGGGATTCCTTAAAGGACAAATTTGGGGATTGTAGGTTTTTGGCGGTAATGCTGTTGTTTTTGATAGATTTGATTGCTGTTTCTTTTTGATTGGTGTTCTCAAATTGAAAATAAAGTGATCCTTTGGGAGAGGTTCTAGTTTTTTTTGTTAATTAGAAATTACCTCTATTTTCGGGTTGACTTGGGTGAGGTATGATTATTGATAGATTTGAGTCCAAGGATTTTTTGGTTTAGGGAATTGAGGTAAGGATGGATTCGGTTGTTTGTAGTTTGGGTTGTGATGGTGGTTGGATGTTTTTGCTGAGAGTATGATAATAAGGGGCTTAAGGGTTGTGTGGAGGGTTAAGTGGGTCAGTTAGTTGTTCGATTTTAGTAGAGTGTACCAACAAAACGGATAATTTTAGTTTTTGAAAGTTGACTACGTGCTCGGCGGGAAGGGTAATATACGAAATAAATTTGTCGAAGAGTTCTGAAATTATCTGTGACGATGTTGGTGTTATCTGGTCTAGAGCGTTTGTTTTGAGATAACATTTGGAAGTGGGTTGTGAGATGAGCTCGTAATGAAAATGACTATCGTAACGTTATGGTGTTGTAATTGAGGTTTAATATATGATGAAGCAGAAATTTTATGGTGAAAATAAAATAAAATAATCGAAAATTCTTGCGACAGAAAAAGGATTTTTTTAACTTTGTCTTGTTATAAATTGAAACAAGCTTTAAAAGAATTTTTTCTTTTATGAGATTGTTTAGAATATTTGGCATTTATGTTGTGTCGTTTAATACTCCAACAATAATAATCTCCCATCCTATTTTCATTGCCCCTACCTTGATACCTTTTCTCCATGATTTTAAAACTTTGATTAAAGGGTTCTCCGTGATCATCACTTATAGCTCCAAGATTTTCAGGGAATTTTTCAATGTGGCTATTGAGAAAGTGCAATTTTATGCTCGTTACAGCCTAGAAGACAAAAATTTTCTAATAAGATTTCAACCAAACCTATGTAGTTTTCATCTTTTCTATTTCCCAAAAAGCCATCAACAACAGCTACAAAAACTCTTCAAGCTTTTTTTTCAGTTATGTTCATTGATCTTATAAAATTTAAGCACTTGATAAGTTTTCTAATTTGCGTTTCATCAATGACACAAGCTTTAATTTTTTAATAACTTAAATGAATAAATTCTTCTAATATAAACAAAAACAATCTTCTTCTTCACCCAAAGCTTTGACAAACGCCTTCATAAGCCTGGTGATTCATGAAGAGAAGAAAAATAATTGTTTCTTCTTTACCAGGAGGTAAATTTATTATATTTTCTTTTCCAATTGTAAAATTTTGTCTACTAGGCCAATGTTTTTGATTTCAAAGTTTTTCTTTAGTGTGACTATCCCATAAGCATAAAAAACAAGGATATTTGATGTAACCACATAGGTTGTCCTAATAACAAGCCTACCATTTTAAGATCTACACTTAAAATGTTCTTTATAGTTTAATGTTTTCATAACTTTCTTTTAAATTAATAGAGTAACCAATAAGTACCACTAAAAATGTTTTTGTTATGAAGTAGTACATATTTTAAACTTTTCTTTGAGCTGTCTATAAAGAGATTCCATTCATTTATCTCATAGTTTTGTACCCCCATGAATTGCTAACAAAGACGTTTTCTGTCCCTACTACCATAAAATGTTATATTTATATCTTTATATAAAATCTTTTTTTCTTTAAGTCGTGAAGCTAGTACTTCAGAAAGTTCTTTTGAAAGACTTAGGTCTTTAACTAAAATTGAGTATATATTTTAATTTCATTAAATAAATTCTTCATTTTCATCTGTATCGGATATATCAATTTCATTTTCTGAAGATGATAAGCTTCAAAAATAGAAATTGAAACTTCTTCTGAATGCTTAATAGGACGAACAATGATGTAGATTTTCAACACATGATTTACAAACAGTGTGGAGCCGATGAACTTTCTTAATCACCTAGTTTGATTTAAAAATAGGAAAAATAAGCTTTTTTAACAAATTCACTAATTGCCATTCTTTGAGTTCAAAGCTATAACAAAACGAATCAGAAGAATTCAATCCAGAGCTAAATTGTAAGCAAAAAATTAATTTAATCCTAAAAAAATAACTAAAAGTTTCATGATGGAATTTCATAAATAAATAATATTTAAATTAATCAAATTGAAAATACTTTTTAGAATAAAAACTTGACGTGATAGAAAAAAAACAATAAAAAAAATGAAATTATTGTCCTGTAATCTACACTACGTCGTCCAACCCCCCATCATCATTAAAAATATAAAATTACTAGTTTTTTTCGTTGATTCCAATATAACAAGTATATATAGGTAATCTTTAATTTGATATTTTCAAAACTAAACTACAAAAAATGAAAATAAGCTTTTATAAAAAATTTAGGTTTTTTTATTTCACAATATTTAATATTCTATGGAAAATGTTTAACATCGAACACTAAACGCCGAAAAATTAACAAAAATTAAATCAATTATGTTATACCAGGTTTTTAAGTCAACTTAGTAAAAAACCTCATCTGATCGACAGAAACAGATATCATTAACCCATTAAGTCCCAATGTTCCCATTTGGGAACATAAGTAATTTCATCTTCGTCTGGTTTTTTCAATGACTTTGAATATAAATCGTCTGCATTTTTTTAAATATCGTCTGATTTCTATGCTACTTAATGGGGCGAGTTAGAGGCACAAAGATATCTTAAATCAGTTGGAAAACTAACAATTTATTGAAAAATTTTATCGATCTTTTTTTATTTTATTTTAATTTGATACGACTTATATTTTAGGTTGCACATATTTCAATTCAGTAAATTTAAAAACATCATAACTTCTTTAATTCCTCCTGCATACTTTTCGTAGGAAAGCATTTAGTTTATTTAGATGTTTGTGTCATTTTAGCTTTTTCTTCAAACCTTCTGAGCAGCAATTTAAAATCAAGAAGATATATTCCTCAGCAAAATTGCCCATTCTAACAATGCAAATAAAAGTCTAAAAGAATTTTATGAAAAAAATTTATTAAAAGAGACTTTAACGAATATTAGCCAGGTAGTCGTGTATTTCTTGATGCTTTAATCGCTTAAAGCCTTCTTTTGTGCAAACACCGATTTCAATATTGTTTTCATTGATCGAGCCTTCAAAATTTTCTTTAAGAGTTAGGATCGCAGTGTGCACAGCATCTTCTAATTCAACATCCTCATTGTACCTGGTTGACAAAAAGAATTGATTAGATCAAACATGAAGCACAAATTAACTTTTTTCTCATACTGTTATAACCTATTTTCAAATTAAACTTCAGACATAGAAGCCTAATAAGAAAGGATTTGACATTAGAAAAAGATTTATCTCAAAAATTAAGACAGGCACAAATTAAATTCTAGCGATCAAAACTCATGCCATGCACAGATTTGAGGAATGAGAGCAAAGAAAAAGGATTATTATCGCATTTATAAATTAAAAGGTAAATTGAAAGTTCAATTTAATGAAAAAACTTAAAATACTCATGCATTTTAACTTGAAGCAATTTATCAAAATTTGATTGAAAATACACTTTAATTCCATTAAACTCAAAATAAAAGGGGAACAATATACTCAGTTTTTAATAGTTTTGATTGGTGATAGCAAGGGAATCGGGAAGTGTCGGCATCGAATCGTAACGGAAAATTTTATTAAGCTTTCAAATTCCTCGAAATGGATAAGGGCTCCGTAAGGTGGAATGATGTTCCAAGCTTTATTCCAAATTTTGCGTAAAGTTACATATTTAGCCAACTTGGTACATTTTAGGAATAAAACATTTGAATACACTTTAATTTCAAATATTTAGTGACACATTTGCATCTATGATGAAGCTCGTGAGCTTCAAATATATTATGGGTACTTAAAAAGATGTTAAAACGTTGGTAAGAAAAACATTGAAGAATGGGGTTCTTTGGCTCCATAGATATAAGCGTTAAATGTAAAAGAAAATCAAGTTTGGAGTTAGGTGTGTTTAGGCTAAACAATAGAAAATATTTTACTCTCTTTTGATTTTAATACCTCTATAGCACGTGTCTCTTTAAAACATACTGCTGGATCAATACTGCATGCGCTAACTAGGCCAGATTTTTAAAAACTAAAAGTAAATTCTTCAAGCCAAGAAGAATAGGAATGAGCCTTTTTTGAGAAAGGTTACCGTAATTGGAACAGTACGAAAATTTTGGTATCCTTTCATCGCTAGTTAAATGAAAAGTTTACGAACTTTTTTTCTTCAATAGGTTTTTCGGAGAATTAAGACTTCGGTCGATATATAGGTAATATTTGATCTAGGTAATGTGATATATACATTAAACTCACTACCTTCTATCCTAACAAGAAAAAAATCATTTTCAAAACGATTTTTTTTAATAAAAGCATTCATTTTCAAATGACAAGAGTTTATGCATTAGTTTATTGAAAAAACATAATAACGATGTGTTACAGAAGAGAGCATTGGAGAAGGCGCTAACCCATTTTATATTGCATGATTTTAATGGGATCTCCCAAGCGATGGAGGATTATAAATTGTCAATTTTTAGTGTCAAAACCGCCACGAGAGCGTAAATTTGCTCTTTTTTCTACGTTGAGGGTTGAACTCGAGCAGATGCATCACCCAACCGAACACTAACTCAACTTAACAAGCTTAATAAGCAACTTAACATTTTTTCAGAGTATTGTATACTTTTTAGAGATCTCTTAATTCATTCACATCTTCTGGTATGATCAATACTTGAAACTTGCTAGGGCTGATGCGTTGTTTTGAAGTTCATTGAAGATTTCTTTATCAATATCAACAATGAAGGGGTTAACACGATACGGAGGCATCGCCATTTGAAGAAAATCAATTGAGCGAATTTCCATATTACTTTTCGCATCAACAAATTTTTGTCCAAGTTCTCCCTTCTCAAAGAAAGAACTTTTTATAGTGTCCTAAAGAGAAACAAATGGATGCGGGTAATTAACTTTAGACAACCATCTGGTTTGAGTATGCAGTACAAGTTGTTGAAATTCGTTATTGTTCTTTTCACACAATTCCTGAAGGGTACGATCTTGCAATTCTTTTTTTTATATCGAAGTGGCATCAAAATTTATCATTCAAGGGTCCTGCTAGGTCTTTGGCAAACAGGCGCTGCAAATAAATAACACAGTGCACACAAACCATATCAGGGTCTCTTTTTTTAAAATAAGTACGGTGTCTCCCATATTTCCCAATCGTAGCAGCAGTCCGATCTGTTCCATAAGCTAAAATGTTCTTTGCTGGAATGTTGTTCTGCTTCAAATAGACCTATCTTTTTTTTCAAAATTGATAACGGCACTTAACTTCAAAGCAAAAAGCAATTTTTGGCATACATTATCAACATTAATAAATCGAACAATTGCCATCAAAAAACAGAATATTTGCCCGTAGTTTGGAAACTAATAGGCTTCCAAACTAAAAATTGCTATTTCTTCAATGTACCGTTATACTGACGAGTTGCTCAAAGAATAACACATAGTAATAGCTGGCACATAGCTTTTGCAATTAAATTTGCTATTTCGCTAGAAGCCAAGATTCCTTTCACTTTTGCTGCTTTTTGAGGTACTGTCATTCTTCATTGATAGTCATAAGATAACTTTTAAAATAATCTAATGGCCCATCTTTCTATTCTTTATGCGCAGTCTCCATATGTTTTTATTATGTAGGGACACATACTTTCATTAGAACAAATCTTTGCATATCAGACACATAGGCATGACAGCATCTTGTAGAGATTTGATGCACCCAGAAACAAAATATACGAATTTTTTATAGATGAATTTGTCATCTTTATCTGAATTAATAAATATTTTCAATAAAGAAAAGATCAGTCTCAAGTGTTTTCTTCAAAGGTAAATACAGAGTAAGACAAGGTTAGAGAGCGAAAGTCGTTCCGATATTAACTTATTAGCCAAGAATAAATTTAAATCCAAAACAAGCTCAATAAAGTTAATACATTACTACAACGCATTTGACCAAACCAAAGCTTTAAAAATCAGGTAAAAGAAACGTGTATTTAGCAGCTTGAAATTTACGAACGATTTGTTATGATGCATTTATACATGGTTCTTGTTGCTGTTGTTGTTAGCCCCTAGGCTACACTATCTCGTTACCAGTGTAATCTATCATTTCTAAAAAAAGAAGACAATTTTTATTAGAACTGAGAAAGTGTATCCATCGCTGCAAAATACTCACAGGGAAAATATAGAATTTTTGTTACCCTTTCGCAGCAGTAGCTTTTATTTTTTATTTTAAAGATAAATTATTTATTTTAGTGTTCACTTCTTTATTTCAATGTAATGATGTTTTCCGTAAGAAAAACACATTGAAGTTTAAATATGTAAAATTTAAGTTATCATCGTCTTTAGTTGGATTAATTTTTTTAATAGAAAAAATATATACATGAATAAAATATTTTTCAACTATTTCTCAATAAAAAATTTGCATTACAGTTGCCGAATATAACTCCCGAAGAATAGGTAGTCCGGCATCCATTTCTCTGAGAATAGGAGCTTTAATATAATTCGACTTGCATGATATATTCAAAAAAAGGGTGCAACAAAGGAGTCAGCGATTAAAATCAGCGCTTTCAACATCTGCTGCGTTCCACCGTCACAACGACTTCGCGACAATTTTTTCCATTATTAAGCAACGTGTAAGGATTTAGGCCGCAGGGCTACTCAACGTGGGCCATATGGCCCCCTGGGGGCCACAAGAAATTTTAAGGGGGCCACAGAAAAAAATATGATTTCCATACAAAATACATCAGGTCGTAGAGAAGTAACAAAACAAGTTATAAGTTCGTATTGATATAGATGGATGTTTAAATTAAAAAGGTAAGTTGACGAAAAGACTCATTTTTATTTACAAAAATGCCCCAAAGCTGTCGATTTTTCTATATTATATACATTACATATGATACAAAAACTATATATACTTTAAATAAAAATTCTATTTTGATTTCCACAATTTTTTGTTTCCACATCTACTAGGTTTGGACCGTTATAATTAAGTAAAAAAGACTGCAACTCTAATTCTAAATTATTATGGAAAAAAAGTTATGATTTAGAAGCACGATAATTTTTGAAGGAATTTTAGTTTTTTTGCTTTGATGTTATGTTGTTTGAATGAATGACTTCATGAAAAAATTACGAATTTTCGTTTTTGTCCTCTAAAATATAGAAAAATAAATAAAAAAACTTTATGGGGCGATACAATAATATTTAGGCAAAAAGGGGGCCATGGTAGAAAGAAGGTTGAGAATCCTTGATTTAGGGGATATATTAATTTTAAGGTGAAATCCTTAGCTGCAGGCTTTGCTTATTTTAACGTAATGAATGAGTGACAGTCAACTGTGTTCTCCTTTTGAGAAAACCATTTTGAAAATTGTAGTAGATGGTTACTAATAAACTTAGTGTGTACTCCATATATTTTACATAGATGCAAATTAGGAAAAAGAAAAACATTGAAAGACGCATTCTATTTGGCATGCACGAACCTAAACACCTGCCTGAAACTTTACCTTTTTTCTAGGAAACTTCTAGCATTGGTGTAATTTCTGCCAATTGCCGTTGCTTTCCACGAAAAGTAGGAGCCAGAGGGATCAGCTTGATACAACTCGGGAATATCATCGAGGTAGTTCCAGCCAGCCAGCAAAACGGACACGCCAAACGGCCTCACTCCCCCGGACTGAGTATACTCTTGCATAAGCGATGCGATCTTCTGAACGAGTAGCACGGGCCTAGGGTCTTCGCCATAAAACTTCGAGTAGTTTAGAGCCAAAGTGCGTCCATTGCGAAGGATCAGTCTATTCAAAAAGTAGATATCGAGTGAGTAGGAACTCTATGCAGAGGCCACGCTTGAGCACTCCCTCAATGCGATATCGTGGGCCACTGCCAAAAACAACACTGAGAGAGACGCACTTTAGCGCGAAAGAAAAGGAGTAAGATTAAAATAACCTGAAATCAGGACTCAAGCCACTGTAAGTGAGGCCACAGTTTTCATTTACCTTTTCAACCTTTTTCACACTGCTTGCGTCGTACAACGATGAAGGGAACTTTTTTTCAGAAGCTAAAACCACTCCATTTTTCGCTAAAAATTTAAAATGAAGGTCTAGCGAATTCATATACGACAAAAATGAATATCATGAGAACGAAGAAAAGTGGAAAGACTTTTTGCAAACTAAATATATAAAATGCAGTTGGCAATTTTATATAGATTTTACCTTTTTTTGTCAAATTTTTTGGGTCAATAAGGCTAAAAAAATTAGGTCATAAAATTATTTTATAATAAAGTTATATCGATACCTGATCTCATTTCACTCATTTTTTACGCACTGAAGAAGACAGATTGAGTCTGTTGAAATATTTGCTACAATACTACTCCTTTTAGTACCAAATAAAAGTTAAAAACTTTGATTTTTACATTATTCACTAGATACCTGATCTAGTAGAAAATACAACCTTGAAAGGACTGTTTGGCCAACATGCATATGAAAAGGAGTAATGTATATTGACGGACCTGATCGCGCAACACCCGTATCAAGCTCGACTAGCAAACAAGATATACCCTCTATTAAACATTGCCCTCATTGAGAGTTTAATTTCTAAATTCAACTCCTCCGCATTGGTTCGAGCGATTTTATCAAGTAATGATATACTGCGCAAAGCCTGCGACTTTATTAAGTTGATAAAGCTCACATCGCGCCGAAAGGTTATCGACGAAAAGCAAAGGTTGGGGGAAAAGTGTCCTATTTTGCTAAACTTGAATCTAAGCGCGTGTAGTTTTGTTATTGCATATCGGTTACGAGCTGTCACATGGCGCAAAGAAATCGTAAACGTTAGCATGCCTTGCTTCGCCGAGCAGGTCTATTCAAATCTTGATTCGATCTGGAAGGAACTTTTGTCCTTGATTCCAAGCTACCATCCGATTTTTTGTATCGTCGCGGTCCGTTATCACCGTACCTCGGCTCGAAAACCGACATTAAATTCAAGAGTGGATCCCATGACATCATTAATACAGATAAATCTATAACCAATATTAAAGGCATAGTGGCACTTTCAGGGTGGTTGGAACAAATAAAGCATAACTTGCCTAATTGTAAACAATTGTTAGAAACTTTGATAAAATAAAAGACAGCAATATCATTGTCCCATCGGCTCAATGATCCTCTCAGAGTCAATACATGTGCGATCAACAGTTTGTGTATTTTCAATACTCACGTGGCGGTTACCATGAACTGTATGGGTCAGTACTCGCGTGGGTCCGCCACTCACAGCATATGTTTTCAGTGAGTTATACTCAATTCTCTTAAACTGTTAGAAACGATAGCCATGTTAAACCCTCGTATGATCACTCGCCCTAGTGTAAGCTTTAGCTGCGACTTTTGCACGCCTGAAATTGACGAATCTTTGACTGATGTTCCCAATCAGCCAAAATATTCTCGTGAGCGCATTTCCCTTAATAACGGAGATCTTTATGTAGCGTAGGAAAGCGCAGGCACTTCCAAGTCAGGACTTGTCCCCGATCCATGTGGTGAGTTCATTTTACGCCTTTAAGTGGGCAACCTACATCTCGAGCTCCAACGTGATCGCAAACTCAGCCGTTATTGAAGATAACGAACTCTTGTCAAACCCTGCTTTTTTGGATGTAGCATCATTTTCTTTGGTCAATAATGTACGAGACATTGCTGTGTTTTGCATCTTTGGATCGTTCCAAGGCTCTCCAAAGATTTAACTAAATGAAGCTAGACTTGAGTGCACGATCGAAGATGGAGTGTCTCTTCATATGTATCTCAAGATACATTGATATAGTGCATGAATACTGTACATTAGGGTGTTCCAAGCTTCAATGGTAAAAAATAAAGTTTCTCATTTATCAGCGCACATATGCTCATAAGAATCTCCTGTGTAAAATAAGTATTCACTTGAATTTTCAGAAAATTTTAGCAACAAATATTCACCGCTCAATAGAAAAATATTTATTCATTTTTTTCTATTTTTGATTTTTAGACATTAAACTGTTCTAGTTTTTTGTTATCTCTTAAAAATCTTTTTCTTACTTACTTTGTCATTTTTTTTTTGAAAACTAGCAAGAGCACAAGGAGGGTAATAAGCTAAACGTCTTAAAAATACTATTTTGTAGTCTTTTTCCAATGATAGGTAATTTGGCACGTAATATGTTTTAGCTACAAACAGAGAGAAGATTGCTAGCGAGTTTTATAGTGGTTTGTCTCTTTTTTTTAAATCATGGTCAAACTTTTCATTTATAACATATTTCCTTTTTTATTTTTTTATTTTATATTTTAGATATAAATTTTTTTGTTTAAAATGTCAACAAGAAGTCAAGAAAACATCTTTCTGATTGGTATTCCTCTTGAATCAGATTTTAAAGATTTCAAGCAACTTCCAACCAAAAAAGATGTGATGAAAAGATTGTTTTACTTTATTAAGAAACTCCAAAAAACAGTAAGAGAATCTTGTTGTTTTGTGGCGAGTGAGGTTATCAAAATATGGGAGATTGCTAGTCTGCCTACATCTCATAAACCGTTCATAGTAAAAAAAATTCATTCCCTGTATGAAAAACATGAAAAATTAAAGAAAAACAAAAAACGTAAAAGCAGAACACAAATTATAAAAATAACAGAGTTTTGTAAAGAACTCGAAAAATTATTTGACATCTCACATTCAAACTTTACTTCTTTAATTCGTAATAAAGAAGACATGAGTTTTCTTGAAGATCAGAAAGGTCTGAGGAAAATTTTTATTGGGAAGGAAGATAAAGACTTCTTAAAAAAAGCATTGAAATTATCAAAAAGGAACGAGTATTATAAGAAATGTATTCAGGATAACGAGAAAATCTTGGAAAGTACTTCGATTGGAATGAAAAGCGACATTTCTTCATCTTCTGATAGTGAAGAACATGATATTTCTGAAAATGCTCCCATTTCTTCAGCTGATAGTTTTGTGTCTTCTTCACATGATACTAAAAGTTTTGAAAACGCTAAGAAAGTAATAGAAAACGAAGACTTTATTGCTGCTTTGGATAGAACTGGAACTTCTACAAGAAAGGCTCTTCATCTTGTAACACCGGCTCTAAAAGCTGTAGGTTTTGATGTGAATACACTGACGCTATCTACATCATCTTTATATAGATCAAGAAAAAAAGTGCGGTCAACAATTGCTCAAAAAATAAAAGAATCTTTTAATCCTAATACTCCAATGATAATACATTTTGATTCAAAATTGCTACCGGATAATAATAGAAGTAAATTCGAGCGTGTTCCCATTGTTATATCAGGCAAAAATGTAGAAAAACTTCTTAAAATCCCTAAATTGTTACGTGGAACTGGAGAATCGATTGGTAAAGAAGTTTTGAAAACATTAGAAGATTGGCCAGCTTGCTTACCTTGGATTGCAGGATTGTGTTTTGATACAACTGCAAGTAATACAGGAAAACACAAAGGAGCGTGCTCAATCATTCAGAATGGAGTTGATCACCGTTTACTCTTCTTTGCTTGTAGACACCATATTCATGAATTGATGATTGCTGCAGTAATGGATATTTTTTTGTTTCTAAGGGTCCAGATATTACTTTTTTCACTAGATTTAAATCAAAATGGTGCGAAATTGACCAAAGTTCTTTTCAACCGTTTGAAATAAACAAAATTTCTCCTGATGCTTTTGATGATTGGGTTTACCTTAAAAGAAAAGAATTGAGTACATTTTTAGAATAGCAGTTAGTGAAAAAACAGGTCAGAGAAGATTATCGAGAATTTTTGGAATTATCCCTGATATTTTTAGGTGAGCCTTTGGTTCGAAAGTTTAGATCTCCTGGAGCTTACCACAGAGCTCGTTGGATGGCGAAATGCATTTATTGTATCAAAATATATTTATTCAGAAATGAATTTAAAATGAAAGCTAATGAAGTTAAGAATTTGAGAAGAATTTGCGTTTTTATTGTTACAGTCTATGCTAAATTCTGGTTTACTTCTTCACACGCAGCAAATGCTCCAGTCAATGATCTTCAACTTTTATGTCTTTTGGAGGATTACGATAATGTTGATTGTAGTATTGCAAAGGCTGCTATTGGTAAAATAAGAAGACATCTTTGGTATCTTAGTGAAGATCTAATACCATTGGCATTTTATTCGCATCTTGTCAACCTAGAAGAAAAACAAAAAATGCTGAATAATCTTCTACATAAAGAACCTTTGAAAGGTGATGGAAGACGTTTCGAGTGGAAAGGATCCTTCAAAAATATGCGAATTGAAGAGTTTGTGACAAAACGATCGAAAAATTTCTTTGAAGCTCTCAAACTTCCTTTTCCAGCTTTAGGATGGGAAGATATCACAGGAACAGTTACTAGCATAAAAGTTGTGAACGACATAGCAGAAAGAGCAGTATCGCTAGCAACTGATTTTAGCTCAATGCTTACCACAGAAGAAGACGACAAACAATTTCTTTTTCAAGTAGTGGAGTACCACAGGAGTTCAGTTGGTCATCCGTGTAAAAAGGCATTAAAATAGTTTCAGCTTTTGATAATATCAATAAATAATAACCTTTATCATATACTAATTACTTCTTATCCTGTTGGTTACATATAAAAAAAAGAAAACTTTTCATGGATATCTGAACCAATGTCATTTACTAACTACTTTTTATTCTGTTGTTTACATTTGAAAAAAAGAGGACTTTCCATGGATTTTCATACTTTTTGAGCTGTGGGTAAATAAGAATTTATGAATCTAAAACTTTGCTCAAATAGTTTTTACGTATAGAAGACACAATTCAAACAGTGTTTCACAAAAAATGAAAACTTTTCATTTTTTGGAACACCCTACTGTACATCCTTACAAATGACAAGAAGACAAAGTTTTACCCTAAATTTTATCCATTATCTGTTGATTTATCCTCAGAATATTTGAGTAACTATCCAAGTCGCTCGTTTGTTTATCACCTCTTCCACGCATCAATCTATCGTTCAACTGTGTGCTGCCTTGGTAATCCAAACTCCATTGTAAAGCAAGGAACAAACGCGAGTGTCTATCGATACATATCCCTTTTCAAAGCTATTATCTCCAAAACAAGTGTTGACTGCCCTGATGTAGATATTCCTCCTCTATGATGATGTTGAATTGTTATACCCTTCTATATCAAGAAATCCTGACTTTCTTTGCATTTTAAAACACATATTTAAAATCATCAGTGGGCCGATATCGTAGAGTCTAAAAATATACTGATAGCAGCCAAGAAATCTTACTTATTGGTTTTTGAATTAATGCATGCTTTAGGACCAGAGTACAATTTAGCATGGTACTGTAAAAGACAAACTGGTTGAAGGTTGATATACTTCAACTCGATATGTCAAACGCCCCAGCGCTAGACCCAAATATCATCTAAGCCGGACATGATTTGTTGGCCTGACTAACAACGCAAGTCCAATAAATTGCTGAATGTTTGCGAGATATAGAGTGCACAGCAGCTGTCAAGCCTCCAGATTCTCCCCGATTTGTGAAGAGTCTCGCTAAAGTCTTCCCAACTCCGTCATCATTCCTGCTTCCACTCCTCCACACCGCAGCCAAGCTCCCCATAGTCTGGTATCTTCCCTGCTGGCTATGGTACCCTTGAT
Source organism: Nectonema munidae (assembly GCA_030549495.1). Taxonomy (NCBI): domain Eukaryota; kingdom Metazoa; phylum Nematomorpha; class Nectonematoida; family Nectonematidae; genus Nectonema; species Nectonema munidae. The sequence goes on from JAUIRK010000593.1 coordinate 63,967, forward strand.
CATGGCAAGATGGGGATCTAACAGAGGCCTCCAGCTGAGTGTGCAAAACAACGTATTAGCATAATTGGAGATATGGCTCTAAGGAAAGAACTTCACACCAAGGATGAGGTCATGCTGGCCTATCCTAGCCTGGTCAAGACCTCCCTAGATCACTCACAATGGAAAACCTCTCTTTTCTTCACAACACCCTCACACATCCTGGCTCTGCACACCAATTGGACGCATACTGAAAGAAATGTTCAAGGCCCCCAGCCTTAAATTGCAAACACAAGGTCACTAGTTGGCAATTTTATATAGATTTTACCTTTTTTTGTCAAATTTTTTGGGTCAATAAGGCTAAAAAAATTAGGTCATAAAATTATTTTATAATAAAGTTATATCGATACCTGATCTAGTAGAAAATACAACCTTGAAAGGACTGTTTGGCCAACATGCATATGAAAAGGAGTCATGTATATTGACGGACCTGATCGCGCAACACCCGTATCAAGCTCGACTAGCAAACAAGATATACCCTCTATTAAACATTGCCCTCATCGAGAGTTTAATTTCTAAATTCAACTCCTCCGCATTGGTTCGAACGATTTTATCAAGTAATGATATACTGCGCAAAGCCTGCGACTTTATTAAGTTGATAAAGCTCACATCGCGCCGAAAAGTTATCGACGAAAAGCAAAGGTTGCGGGGAAAAGTGTCCTATTTTGCTAAACTTGAATCTAAGCGCGTGTAGTTTTGTTATTGCATATCGGTTACGAGCTGTCACATGGGGCAAAGAAATCGTCAACGTTACCATGCCTTGCTTCGCCGAGCAGGTCTACTCAAATCTTGATTCGATCTGGAAGGAACTTTTGTCCTTGATTCCAAGCTACCATCCGATTTTTTGTATCGTCGCGGTCCGTTATCACCGTACCTCGGCTCGAAAACCAACATTAAATTCAAGAGTGGATCCCATGACATTATTAATACAGATAAATCTATAACCAATATTAAAGGCATAGTGGCACTTTCAGGGTGGTTGGAACAAATAAACCATAACTTGCCTAATTGTAAACAATTGTTAGAAACTTTGATAAAATAAAAGACAGCAATATCATTGTCCCATCGGATCAATGATCCTCTCAGAGTCAATACATGTGCGATCAACAGTTTGTGTATTTTCAATACTCACGTGGCGGTTACCATGGACTGTATGGGTCAGTACTCGCGTGGGTCCGCCAATCACAGCATATGTTTTCAGTGAGTTATACTCAATTCTCTTAAACTGTTAGAAACTCACAAGAGAAGACCGGCCAATGTCGCCAGCTCGGCAGCAAGACCTACCAGAACTAGATATCTTGCTCCCTAAAGGGGACCAGTCCCTTCAGAAAATGCGCGATTTCCTAGCCTGGTATCTGAGCAATAAAAACCTAGATTCACCAGAAGAATGGAGAATGATTTTTACCTCGGGCTTCTCGAGTGACCCAGAAGAGATTATTATCGATCATCCGGATTCAGGATACGGGAATGCAGGGGAAATTCCAATAAGGGATGAGGAGAAGGAAGATAGACCCAATTCCGAGGGAAATGGGAAACCCGGACAGGAACCGGGCGAAGACATTGCCAGAAAATGCAACATTTTCAATAACAAATCCTCTTTTCCCCCAAACAGAAGAGATAAGTTAGGCGCATTTTGGAAAACGGGTATGCCCCCACACTTATTGCGGGAAAGAAATTCGAGGAATGCTCCAATTTCCTCCTTCCACCCCGTAATCAGAGGGACTTCATTTCGGCAAAAGTTCTCCCAGAAATGAAGAAACAATCAATTCTCAGAGAAATCGCTAATCCAAGGATTATAAGGTCCCGAAAGCGAATGGAGCAACTAAGTTGGTTGCCAACTTTACCTTTACCAAGAAAATGTTCTTAAACTAGTAGCCCCATTCTAACTGAAATATATCCCAGAAAACCTCCAGTGGGGCACGAGACTAGATCTCAAGGACGCCTCTTACGGAATTAAAATCAGAGGCAGCCTCTAAAACAGAAATGCTAGGCATTTGAAAGATTGTCCATGGGGGCAAACTTTTCCACCGCTGTCCTCCAGACTGTGCTTAGCGCATTAAAAGAAGTTTTTCTGGGTAGAAACCCAGAAGCACAAATTAAGATAATATTATACTTTGACTTCCTGATTTTGGGCACAACCAAAACAACGACCAACAAATGGACCAAAGAGTTTGTCCCCCTTCTAGAGATAGAGCAAAGTAATTATCAATAAGAGCAAGTCTATCCTCAATGCTACTCAAGATGTAATTTTCCTAAGGGCTAAAACTCAACCTTTGAAATCATGAGCATTCTAGAACACAATAGGCCCCTGCTAGTCAAGGCCCTAGTGGCACTATAGCAGCCTTAATGAAGTCAACCCCTTCCATTAAGTGGAAACAAAGGGTCTTGGGAGTAATGACATATTATCTGGGCACACTGACACACAGACCCAGATTTTTCTCGCTATGTTTCCGAGTCCTAGAGGAAACCATGGACCACCACACGGTGAAACACTTGGTTAAGGAAGGATGGAAGACCATCTTCTTGGAATGGAAGATGTTCGTCCCAAGCACGCACAAGGGCGTCACATACGTAGACGCATCCTTTACTTACAGGATTAGGGATGGTATCCAATGAAGAAATAGTCTCCATTAAGATAAAAACCTGACATGGAATTACTAGCAATTGTAATAGCCTTGATAAAATACCCTGGTTTCCAGATAAAATCAGACTCGGAGGTCTCCAAATGAAGAATTCCAATGTGGCAATCAGAAATTTCGGCGGTAAGTCAATGGCGAGTTACGTCCTTATCAGCTTCCTCTCAAAGGAGAGAAGAGAAGACTTGTACCGACTAAGAGAGGGAACTGCATTTATTCCCTCCAGGGACAATCCAGCAGATGAATCATCAAGAAGGATGAGCCAAGGCCAGACCTGGCAAAAACACGAATAAGTTTCTAATCCCAGGACCTTAAGGTTCTGAGCATTTTGAATAAGTTGTTTAAATTTTGGAAAGTAAACTTTCAACAAACCCAGATCTCGGAAAGCACCTACGAGATAGGCGGCCTCAAGGGAGATACGGCACTCGGATCAAAGGAGAGTTTCCAGTTAGGTGGGGATATTACGCCTTATTATCATGACAGTTATCAGTGCTAACAGGCCGTTTTAGGGAACCAATGGCAGGGTTTCCCGCCTTCAGCCTATGGGCTGCCTATATAATCAGCCCGCATCTGAGTTTGCTCATTCTTTGTTTAAACAAAACATAAAACAAAAACCAAGAAGAATAATTTCTCATATTTAATTTATATCCTAGAATTTTACTTTGAAAATAAACTTTCTTAGTATATAAAAATAAAGTAATACAGGTCATATTAATACTGCAGAGCTTTTTATTCTTCAAAAACGTCAAGAGTAAAATTCATCAAACCATTTAGTTCTGATTCCAATTCTCTAATCTATTTAAATAAATTACTAAAAATTATTCATATATATTTCTATGCTTTTTAGCTTACAATCTTCCCCGTGTTTTTACGGGCTTTTCACATCCAATATAAGCTCTGATGTGAATTGTCTTCCTAACGTCTAAGCAATAACTTGAAAAGTTTTTAAACCTTACAATAATAAGACATCATTCTTTTTTAATTGCTATAACATTTTTATATTGAAGAAAATTTTATGTACCCAAATGGATTAATTTTTTTACTTAACCCGTTAACCACCATAATAATCAGACGATATCTGATGTAAAGCAGTCGATTTGTATTAAAAAGAATGAATTAGCGAAGACGATCACATCTTTATAAAGTCGACTCTGGGCGTTAACCGGTTAAAAGGTTTTTGTTCTCTTTGTTTCCTGCAACGTTTATTTGTGTGTGTCAATCTTTCACTTTTACATGCATCAACATTTTAGTGTTTTTAATTTTATTTTTATATAAATATATCTGCCTTGTTCATAGTTTTTAATTGGCAATTCATTTTTATTTTATCCTTTTTGCATCATGGGTTATACTTGAAAGCGGCCCCCTCAGCCTTTGCATGACACGAATTTTTATAAAACTTTTTTTCGTAGCAAATAAATCTTCCTCTATTAGAATTAGCTAAAAGATAAAGTTTCATTCAATTTTTTTGAAGACTAAAATTTTATAATTCGATTTTGGTCATTAATTATTATTTAATATAACTAAAATCTACTCGCTACAAAAATGAAATCGAACAGTTTTCGTATTTTATGAAAATGGTGGGAATAAAATTCAAGCCAGAAAATGAGTTTAAAAAAATATTGGGTGGGGGGATTAAGCTCAAATAACAATATAAAATGAGGAAATTCATAAGCTATCTCAACAAATTGAAAAATATCAAAGAAGGGGGTATTACAGGCTTATACAAAAAATAGGAAGGGTAGGGGTTTCAAAGAATATCTAAAAAAATACGCGGGCTACGAGTGCGTTTAAAGATATTAAAAAGAGTGGAGTGATGGGCAAGCGTGATAAAATTCAAAGGCCTGCATAAAGTAGGCGCGTGCAGTACAATACAGTGAATACAACTTCGTTGATGACAGTCTTGATGAATGCCATTGGCAGAAAATGGGTAAAGATGCCAGATGAGCCAAGTAAAAATAACAAATGTTAGCAAAAAGTGGTATTTTATTCATTGACTTGGAAAGTATGATTGGACAACTACGGGTGGTACTATTACCTATTATTATTATTATGTATGTATGTATGTATAGACACATACAGTCTCGTAGCCAGCAATGGGGGACTTGGACCGGGCCCCTTCATCTAGGGTTAGGGCCTACCATCAAAAAATTAAAATGAAATAATTTTTAGACAATATGCTTTTTCCAACAATATAAAGCAAATGAAATGAAAATATAGAAAAATTATCGATATTGACTGTGGCGGTCAGATCGTTTAATTTTGGAAAGCGTGAATGCTAAGATCAAAAAATTAGTCGTTGGCATGGGTAACGAAAACAAGAAATATAAACGTTGATAAAGTCTGAAATGTTAGCAAAGAAATAGAAAAAGACAGATAGAGAAAGGAAACTCAGAATCAGAGAGAGAGGAGTTGTCATAAGCACTATTTGATACTTTAATTTTAAAGAAAGCAACCAGGTTAACACGTACGTACTTACACTGTACAGTAGTGTAGCACTTGGCCCTTCAACATAAAAATTTCTAGCAACTGTTTCGAAAATTAACCGGTTATCGACATAGGTTGACTTTACAAAAATATGAGTCGTCTGCTATTATAAATGCTTTTTAATACAAATCTTCTGCTTTACACTGGATATCGTCTGATTCTTCTGGTCGATAACGGGTTAATAGGTTAATTAATTTTGAATCGCAACATAGTAACTTTGGGAACCTGTATACCGTTTTTGATGCCTCAGGGGCTTTCGCGTTTTTCCAGTAGAAAGTGTAGGGATGGGAAAAAATACTAAGCTGAGCTAGTCTAGGATAATAATTAGTGAATCGCTTACCTTTTATTCCAATAGAAGAAGTTCCACTTTCGATAGCGGCCAGCGCATACTCAATCTGTACTAATTTCCCAGAAGGACTAAAGTAATGAGATACAATTTTAGCTTTTATGAAAAATACTTCAGAACAAGAGTTGGGATCAGCTGGGCGCTAAGACGTGCATACTATCATGCATCTCTGTCTACCAAGTGATATTTTAAAAGAAGTCAAAGACAAATCACCATCCATACATTTAGAATAATAACACTAGAACAAAACTTTAAACGCTTTATGATTTCGTATAAATATTTATTGACATTATTCATTTTATTACACAACTATACTTATAATTTTTTTGCCAAAAAGTTAATATCTCATGACTGTGATTAATTTATTCAAAAATATATCAAGGTATAAAAATGTGAAGAACCATTTAATTCATGAATAAAGGAAAACGTTTGCGTACAAATACAATTCACCACGCTATCTTCTCTGAGACGCAACTTTTTCAAAGAGTCCAATGTAAAAGAGATTGTGAGAGTCTTTGACGTGTAAGTACGAAGAGGTGCAAAAACGGGATTCAATTTAGATAGTGAGATTATAAGCTATTGCTACGCACATATGAACCAATTGGACTTTCTCAAAGTTGGCGAAATTGGATCATCGCGGATAAATGGGCAGCGGAGAGACATGTTAGGGCTGTTAATTACTGCTCTTGCCTCTCAAATCAGTGCATTTTTACTTCATCAATCCTGTTCCAAAACTTATTCTGATAGAAGTTTATGCGTCTTTTTAGTATTTAGTATATGCATAATTTGATAAAAATAATTAGAGACTAGGTTTATCTTTCTATTCTAAAAGTAATGGGAGCCAACGATATTATTTAAAAAAATAAATATTTTTTGATTTGAATATTTTTCAATTCTTTGATTACAGAATTTTATTTTGATTATTTGACAAATATATTATTTAAAATCGTGCAAATTGCAAGTAATAACTTTTGATATCTTACAACTAGCAAAATATGAACAGAAAATTGAATATTTTTTTGATTTTTAAAGAATATTTTTCGATTCTTTGATTACACAATTTTATTTTGATTATTTGACAAATATATTATTTAAAATAACTTTTCTAATATCTCTTTTCTATATACAGTCAAACCTGTCTATAATGGTCACGCAAGGGACCAGAAGAAAGTGACCACTATAGACAGTTGGCCGTAAGTTTAAATTTTTCTTATATAAGTGGGCGGGGCTTAGTGCGTGCATTTAATATCAAGAACATGTGAGTATTTATCACAAAAGGTATTTTCTTCAAATCACATGTATTATTTTTGGTTTAAAAAATCCAAGTATAGTTGTTTGTTTTGACTGAGCAACTCTTTCCATGCATTTTTGTCCAGTACATCTTCAATATTTGCAATAGAACGCATCAAGTCAGACAAACCATGGCGTAAAATAAATTCTTTTAAATTTGAAACTACTGCCACCGCTTCATTGAAATTGTTGATTGCTGTTTGTTCAACTTCTGCTATTTTCGTCATCACTTTCTTCTGCTGCTGCATCTCTTTGGTCATAGCATTCCAGTAGCAACGGTAACTTTTCATTCCATTCTTTCATTACATAGTCACTGACATCGCCGCTTTCACCAGTCATTATACTAAACCCAATACAGTGTCGTTTTCTGAAACTTTCCAGCCAGCCATTCGATGCCTTGAAATCTTCGATGTGCAGATCTTTTGCAAATGACAATGCACGCTCCTGTAGCAATGGACCGCTAACAGGGATTTTCCTTGGCATTGCATCTTTAAACCATTCCCATGTCAGTTTGTTGATTTCTTCATTCGCAGTCTTTCTTAATATGCGCTTACGATCCCCTGGTTATCTTCAAATTCTTGTAGAATCTCGGCTTTTCTTTTTAAAATATTCTGTGTTTGTGTGCGACCAACACCAAACCGATCGGCAAGTTTACGCGATCCAATGGAGCCGCTACTTGCGTCAAAAAGCTGAATCATTTCGATCTTCTGTGACAATGAGAGAGTCTTCCTAATATTCTTCGCCATAGAGATAATTCGAGGTTGTATGTATGATGTCAGGGCATAAAATGATGTATCCTAACGTTAAACCATCGCTAGATGCTATTTGTTACAGCCTATTCTAAATTTAATTGTTATCAATGCATTGTTTTGTTTTACTGCGTGTCCATGTAACACTCTCAACCTTTTGTTCTTTAATGAACAACACCAACAATAAACAGTTGCCCAAAGGCAATGAACAAGCAGAAACTGACCGCTACAGACAGTGATAACTGCCAATTTCCTCCTAAAATGGTAGCCGTTGGCTACGTTAGACAGGTGACCTTTCTATAGGGTGTCATTAACACGGGAAATTGAACGGGACTGCCACACCGTGGCCATTTAATGTTCGAAAACTTTCCTAGAACTTATAGTAATTCTAATAGTAGTTTTCATTACTTCTCTTTCTATATAGCATAAGCAAAAACTAACACACTGTATTACATTCAATACATACCCTAATAATTGTCAACATATATTACGTAGATATTTATATGAATAGATCTCTTTTCTGCATCTGTAACATTTCAGTATAGTTTTCTTATAATACGTTAGTTGAAATATATGTATATCGATATTATATATCTAGAAATTAGAAGTAAATAAAGCTTCCAAGCCAGAAAAGAAACGTTTCTTAGAGGGCTGGACTAGGAAGAACTTATACATTTTTGTCTCAAGGGAGTTCCATAGAGGGGGGTTCGGCTCCTTTGTCTTCCTTTATCGAAAAGCTTGAATAGATAGAATTTCAGTTATCCCGTATTTATATTCAGGATGGTATTCTCTGTCAATGTATATATAAAGCTAGTAATCTTCGGCATATGTTCTTTCTTTTATCAACGTTACGCCTCGTGTAAAATCATAAGCATATAAAAATATAATAAAATAAGGATTTTTCTGATGTCCATTTTCGTATATTCCTATCATTTTTAGTGAACATATTTGAATCACACATTTTAAACCTATTTTTAGTACAATAGTTTATATTTTGAACTATTTTTTTTAATCAAGACCTCGAAATATTAAAAAATTATGAAGAGACGGCTACGTAACAAAGTTTGTGAACGACTCTTCAAAATCAATAAGAGAAAAAAATCATTCAATCACTACTTATCGGATGTAATTAAGTCTTTATTCCTCCTTAATACCATTTAACAGTTATTAAACCAATGGTCACATTTGCCCTTTCTATCGATAGATATGCTATACTCTAACCAAGTGAAGGTTTTATACCATGACTAAAAATGGTTTCTTTTGTATATCTTTAGAAAGCTGAATTTTTGGTTGAGGCGATTTTATATTTGGTGTTCGAAGGTTAAAAATGTCTTTGTCTTCTAAAGCCCATATGGAAAGAGTTGTATTAGAAGACTCATTGGTAATACAGTAAGACCTAATTTATCTGACAGTAGATTATTATTCGACAATCTCGCTATTCGATGCAATATTGATTACGAGCTAAAGGATTTTTCTCAGCCTCTCATATGACTAATTGTAAACACGCCTTGTTCATATCAAATGAATTGGCTAGGTGGATCGATTACTCTGTACTGAGATGCATTGTTGCTTAAAATTAAATTTTAAAATTTTTAGTAACGAAATGTTACCAAGGTTGATTAGTAACACAGAAAAACAAAGAATCATCTTACACAATCTTCATATTTAACCTACACATATATTCAGTTAGCAAGATATTGTTTTAAAATATATTTAGGACTTGGGTCTATGAATTGACAGGTATGAAGTCGTGTATTAAAATTTTGCCCTTTAAAATAGAAATTGAAGGTTTATACTTTTTGGAAGAAAATTTGCTTCAAACCTTAAATTTATATGAATTAGCCATTCGATTCTCTCAGTTCTACGCCATAAAATACACGAAAATGAAATGAACTATCCAAAGCAATCTTGATAAGAAAAAAGCCAAACATTAAATGAAATGAATATCTACCAATAGAGGCTACATATTCGATCTATGGAATAACAACTTGATAGTTCAAATTATATTTAACTATAATATAATTAAACTTATTATTTATATATATATTATATATTATATTAATATATTATTTTAATTAATTAAACTCTTTCAGTTACCGTAATCAACACGGAAAAGCCTTTTAAGCCTTTAATTTTATGCCAGAAGCACTATCCAATGACCATAGATTACAAGAGGTCTTCCTGGAGATGCCACAAGCAGGGGCGCACATCCGGGGGGCGACCGCCCCCAATGTGTTTTCAGGGGGGGGGGGGGGGGGGGGGGGGCGAAAATGACCTTCCCCCCCCCCCCCCAATAATGTCACAGAGCAAACACATGTTGATGATTCGCTAGATTTTCTCATCTTCTGTCACGGTGATTCTATTTCTCTTTCTGTCTCCTTTGTTTTCTCTTCCGCTTTATCTGCTAAAACTCAATCATTCACTCAAGCTCTCTTCTTTCATTCAAGCCCTCTTCTCTTGTTAAGCTCTCCTATCTCATTCAGCTCTCTTCTTTCCGGTGACGCAGCTAGGCTGGGCATGAGGGGCCATGCCCACACTCCTATGTATCGCATGGTGCCCCCATGCATCTTATGCGATATCAGTTTTTCAAAATTTCTCCAATGAAAGGATCAAGAAAGTATAAATAATGTTGCGCAAGTTTTTTGTTTTTAAATTGTGCCCCTTCTATCAACTTTTTTTTGGCTACACCACTACTTCTGTCGAATTTGCATTTAGAGGTAAATTAAAATAGTTTTCAATCGTTACAATTTTATATCAAAGAAATATTGTTAGACTCGCGCTAAGATTTTTTTCAACAAAAGTCTTAATCTTTATCACTTACGTTTGTTACATTTTGTAACATTTGAAAACTTTAATTTTTTCAAGTCAACAAATTTTTTTCAAGTTATTTGGGAATGAATATTTTGACTATCTATTCAGTTTAAAAGCAAGAATGCTCTATTTGCTTAATATTTGAGCGGAGATATTTTTTATAATGTTCGATTGTTAAATTTTATAAGTAACACTGTACATAATCAAATCACTTTTTTAAAGAAAATTTGTTGATCATTATAATAAAAATATAATATGGAAATAAAATGTTTCAGTTGTTTAAAATGTACTTGATCTATTTATGACAGCTGTCAGAATTTTATTTGTAGAAAAATATTCAAAAAACGCAATGATTTTCTTTTCTCGTATACTTTGATTTATGTTAGTTTGGTCCTCGGACATTTCGCCCCATTATTTTCATAAGACAGTTCGTCCCATGGACAATTCGCCCCATTATTTTCATAAGACAGTTCGTCCCATGGACAATTCGCCCCATTATTTTCATAAGACACTTCGTCCAATGGACAATTCGCCCCATTATTTTCATAAGACATTTTGTTTCATGGACAATTCGCCCCGTTATTTTCATAAGACATTTTGTCACATGGTCAATTTAAAAAAATTTAGAGATAAAATGACTAATTTGAAAAATTTAATAGAGATAAAATAAACAAGAATATAAAATTTTTAATAATTTTACCGTTAATAAGCAAAGATGGATGAAACAAATAGCCTATGTCTATGGGGCGAAATGTCTTTTGATCATTAGTTTAATAATTTTTTAATTATATGGGTTAGCTACTTAAACGTTGGCTTTTGCTGCTTATAAAAATTGAAAATATCAAATAAACTCTCATTCTTTATGCCTCCTATTATTTTGAAATTATTCTGAGAACAGACGGTTCCATTTTAAAATAGTGAAAATTGCTTTATTAGTTTATTTTGTTTCCTTTCTCTCTTATGTTAATTATGTAGCAAATTTTTTAATTTTGAGTGGTGCAGTGGATGTATTTTCATTGACCAGGTACTGATGTACCGCTTATGTCAAACTATGAATAAATTCGTATCGATGAGGTATCGAAACCAGAGGCTTCTATGCTGAGTCCATCATCTCAACTAACCTGCCATGCCACCCATAGAGTATGCTGTAGGGGATACGTCAAATTAGTTTTCAAAAAACTTAAGTTATGCTCTAAAATTTTTTTTAGTTTTTTTTCTAGCTCTATAACTTTTTCTAATAGACTTTTTTTCCTTAAAAGTTATTATAAAAGGCAAATCATTGCAAAATGTTAACAGTTATTTTACTTTTTGTAGCTTGTATCAATTTAGCTTTTAAAGTATTTTTGAATGATGCTGAGTAAAATGAAATAATGCGATCTTAATTTTTTGTTTGCACAATTATAACTTCGTTTTTTACCCTTGCCCCTGAATCAATCACATTTTTTCATATAAACATCGCTTTGCCTTTAGACTACATTCACTCATATAAAACTATCCAACCTTCAGTTATTTTTTCTCTATGAATCAAACATCCTTTCATCAATTCCTGTAATGTGCCTGGTAGACTACTTCATTTTTCAAATGAAAAGCCTATTCCACCCCCTAAAAATTTTGGATTTTTTGGAGAAAAATGCCCCTAATTAAAAAGTAGGAAAAAATGCCTCCTAATTTTTGATTTTCATGATTTTTTTAAATTATATAAATATTTTTATTTGGTACCACGAAAGGCTAAATTTCTAAAATTTCTTAATCTATAGGGTTTTTTTCTTTATAAAGTTCTTGAAAACAATAGCAAAGGTGCAGATTTGTGGGATTGTGTTCTTAAAATCAGTTAAAACACAAATTATATTTAGAAAGTGTTCTGATACACACAAAGTCCAAAAATATTTGCTGTTTTATAAATTTTTTTTGTATTTAAAAAATTTTCCTATGCTGAGTTTTTTAGTTTACTTTAATTAAATTTTAAATGTTTTAGATGAAAAGTTAACTTTTTGTTTTTTTTTACAAAAAATCTTTATTTGACATTTTTTAAAAAAAATTTTTTTTTAATTTTAATTAATAATTTTTTGAAATTTTTTGTGTTGGGGCATTTTTTCCTAATTTTAAATTGGGGCATTTTTTTCGGTTGCATTTTTACTGGGGGTTCCTACTTTTTAATTGGGGCATTTTTTCCGGCGGCATTTTTTCTGCGCACGATATTCGATATGCAAATTTAATTAAAATATTTTCGCCTGAAGTATAGTATTTAAATTCACCAAATTTGTAAAAAAAAAATATAAAGTAGTTTTATAAATTTAGGTATGCGCTGAATACACTCTATTTTAAACGATTGCTTGAATATTTGGTCTCCCGTGGTATTTCCAGACCACTAATGTTGAAAATTGCAACAAAAAAATTTCGCCCCCCCCCCCCCCAATAATTTTAAGGATGTGCGCCCCTGACCACAAGGGTCGTTGCCGGGAAGAAGTAAACCTACGCAAAAAACGTGGCTAGAAGGATCTACTTTGCCCATGAATAAAATCATTGAATTCATCTGTGCATGGACAAAAGAATACACGAGCATAAAATTCTGCAGGGACGAACTGGGTATTAGCCATGACGAGGTTGTGGACTACAACGACTATCTAAGAGAGGTAAGTTAGTATTGAGACCTGACCTAACCTAATCTAACGTTTTCGTTTCAGGTGTGTGCCCATGAAATATTAAACAACCCTGTAAAGATTGGAGGTCCAAACTGCACCGTGGAAATTGATGAAACAGTCTATGCTAAAAGAAAGTACAATTAAGGAAGAATGCTGAAGGAACAGTGGGTGTTTGGAGGCGTTTATAAAGAAACTGCTGCCGTAGAGCAAAGAGATAGGAGTACACTGGAGAGCTGCATCAAGGAAAACATTCAACCAGGTAGTACGATCGTTAGCGACACGTGGAAGGCATATTAAAAAATAAAGGATATTTCTGGGTACAACTTTAAGCATTTAACAGTAAATCACAGTGAAAACTTTGTAGATCGTATCACTGGAGCTCACACACAAAAAATTGAAAGCACCTGGAATTTGCTAAAACGACGTAACAAAAGGCACTGTGGAACTAAGCGTGAAATGATAGATGGTTGCCTATGTGAATTTATTTGGCATCGCCGGCATGAGGGACAAGACTTATTAAAGGTGGTACTAGAAAATATTTCAAAATTTTAAAGATTTTTGTGAAAGGAAATAAACACTTTTAAATAGCCATAACTTTTTTTTGTGAAAATTAAAAAAAAACGTTGTTTTAAAGATTTTGTGTTCTTAACAAATGCATATGAAATAAACAACTTTAAATAGCCATAACTTTTTTATTTTTCATTTCCCGAAAAAATAATTACATTTTCAGAAAGAGCATAAAAAACTGCATTAGAAAAGTGAAACCAAAAAGCGGCAATGAAACCGAAAAGATCCGAATATTTTCTTATGTGTGCTATAAAAATATTTGCCCTGTTCAAAAAGTATGGGCTCTTGTTGAAATTACTGGCTACATTACTGTCTGATTAAATATAGCTAAAATTTGCATTATTATATCAACCAATGAAGAGTAAAAAATAGATTTTAAATATTCATTCCAAGATTTAAAATTAAAACAAGAAAATAATATGGAAAGCTTTTTCGCTATCCTTGAAATGACATTGAGGGGGTGTATAGGGTTCAATATTTTGGCAATTTTTCTCGAATCGAGATTTCTCGATAGAAAAAATAATATAGCGAGATTTCTCGAGAATTCTCGAACTTTTTTGAAGTTTAACAAATCTAAAACCCATCTAGAAAAATACAACTTTATCCAACAATTTAAACTTATTAAAAATTATCAAAAATTTCAGAAAAATTTATTTATTTTGAAAGTTTAAAAAAATTTCTTAAAAAAATCAAGCTATTGATACTTTTGTCACTAAGCTTTGTTCTAAGCTTAGTGACAAAAATGCCAGCAGAAGAAAATATTTTTTCAGACTCCGTTGATGTTGGTGGAATACATTTTAAATTATTAAATAAGTTTTCGAGTTGAATTGACATTTTTCCTGTTGCTTCAAACGCTTCTACATCTTTAGAGTAACTAGTATTTCCATTATTAGTAAACATTTCATTTCTTGGATACATTTTATTTTTAATTGTGCTTTCAAGCTTTTCATTCAAACTTTTGTACTTTTTTTCACTTTCCATTTGAATTTCTTCATTTATATTTATGCTTTCGTTTTTGTTTTTTCCTTCTTTCTTTAACAAATTGATCAAAAGTTCATGAACTTGGTATGGGTCTAAAAGTGTCAAACTTTTGATTGATCTTTGATAATAATTTTTGCCAGAATTTAAATATTCTAAAAGACTAATAAGTTCTACGTTTCTTCTGACACTTATTCTGGAAATAAAAGAATCTTTAACTTTTGAAGACAAAGCAGTACTAAGAGAATCTAGGTCCTCAAAGATGAACTCAAACGCAGCTTCAGCTGTCAAAAGATTTGAATCCCTACTACAGATTTTTTCAGAAGCAATTTTGATCGGCTTCAGAGTATTCATATGATCACATAAAAACTTGGTTTCAGATTCGGAAACTGAAATGTTTTCTTTTATGTCAATTAAGCTTTTTGCAACACAAGATTTTATTTCAAGAAATCGTTCTATCATTGAAACTATACTGTTCCATCTTGTTTTCGAGTCTAAAACCAAATTTCTTTCACTATTGAATTCTTTTTTGACATAGTTCTGTAAAATTTCGTTTTTCAATGGAGATTTTTTAAAAGTTTTAATAATTTTCCTAAGTTTTTTTAAAATTTCTTTAAAATTTATATCCATTTTTTGTTGTGATCTGTGAGAAAAATATTGTATACAGCAAATGCTTGGCTGTCAAAATTGAAGCTAAGATCGTTATTTTCTTGCTCAATTGGGTTCTCATCAGAGCTTTCTTCAGATGAATAAGCTGATGTCTCTACACTTCTATTTTCTTTGTACAAAACATCACAAACAGCCAAATGAATTGTATGAGCATAACATATTTGATGATGCAAAACTCCGCTAATTCTTGCTAGTTTTATCATCACATTTACTCCATCCGTTAAAAAAGAAATGACGTGTTCTTGAAGATTGATGCTAAACTCTTCTAATTTCTGCTCAATTTCTTTAAGTGCTTTTTCAGCGGTAAATGAGCCTTTTATTCTCATTAAGCCTAAATTTAAAAAACTTACTTGGGCTTGAATTCAAGTTTAAAGTGAATACTTCGTTCTAATACTTTTCATTTAACGAAAATTGTTTGTTATTTACAAAAAAAGATATATTCTTAATTGTATAAACATAACTGAACTAAACAATATTATTTATTACATTCTTTTTTATATTACTTTGATGACTTTATCAAGCACTCAGTTTTTACAAACTAAATAGATAAGTCAACCAAAAAATTAAAAAAGTCCAAAGTTTGGTTTTAACTATATTGAGAATTTATCTTTGCTTATATAAGATATATTTTATCATGTCTAATTATTTAAATCAAGTGTTTTTTATATTCTACTAAAATATTTTAACTTAGTTTTCTTGTTCTGTATACATTTTTTTAATTTTCCAGAAATGTAATAAAATAACGTAACTTTGTATGACACCTTAGCATTAAAAAATATAACCTTAGGCTTTTAGTTTTAACCTTTAACTCTTATTTTTAAAATAAAAACATCAGACTTTTTCAAAATTATTAATTGTAAAAATATTTTATCTAAAACAAAACTAAATATTTATAATGCGAGAATTCTCGAGAAAAATATAAATCTTGTTCTCGAGATTTTTCATCTAGATCAAAAAATTTCTCGAGAAATCCCGAGATCGAGAATTGAACTCTAGGCGTAGCCCCCTGTTGTGCGCCCGTTATATATAGAGATAGAATAAAATAAAGTTACAATAACAAAAGGAAAAACTCATACCGGGAAAAAGAGAAACATACTAAAATCAAGGAGAAATTACCAGTAGAAGAGATTATAAAATTAGTTAAGTTATTGATACAGTTAACTACCTCTAATCTAAAAATCGCTAATTTGGACCTTCGTTAATCCGGCTCTTTGATTATTCCGGTAATCTTTAATTTAGCAAAATTATTAAATAATTGATTCAATTAACTGAGCTTCTTGAAGGTTTACAAAATATTAGTTTCATAAACTGACATTTGGCAAAAAACTTTATTTCGCATCAGATTTATAGTTTTACTAATTTTCAGATATACTAATCCTAAAAAACATTTAATTCTGAAAAGCCGTATCCTGAGCATTCCAATTTAGTGACAGTCGACTGTACAGGGTTTTAAATATTAATATTTATTTAGAAATCTCGAAAAATTTAATATAATTGTAATCCCAAAAAAAAGTTATATCAAAAGAATTAAATCTTGCTTTAAAATATATTTCTTTAGGTTCTAAAAAATGAATTAATTACGTTTATCTTATCTTTCAAATCTATTAAATGAACAAAACTATTTTAGAGAAGAAATACATGTTTTAAATAAAATATAAATTTATGCCTGAAGGTTGTTAAAGAAAAACTATAACGCTCTGACATTTGAAAAATTGAACAAAGTATTCGTCCAAAAAAAGAAAATAAAAAAATATTTAAAATTTGTGAAAACTGTTTCCAAGAACAGCAAGAGCTTTGTTTTTATTAAAAAATAAAAATTTAGTCTATGAAACTTTTCGTATGCAGCATATAAGGCTGTGAAATGCATTTCTAAATTTATTTTATTTTTTGCGTTAAGGACGAGCATACGGCATGAAATATAAATACCCCAAATAAATTTTAACTCTGGTAGAGTAAGGGCAACGCTATGGATTATATAATTTTGCCCCTTTCTATTCTTTGCAACACCCCTGTATATATAAATAAGAAAGTAAAAAGATTTCCTTTCAGTGATAAGCTTTTAGTTTTAATCCATTCATTCCTACGATGATAGTACTGAAGAAAGCTGTTTTGAGAGTATGTTTGATGGTTTAAAAAATGGGAATTAATATCATATATTGATTATTAAAAACCCATGTGTTACTTATTATGATATTATCCAAAACATCAAGAGGTTGGATACGGGAAACAACCCCTCATAATTTTTAGTCACTATCTTCGGAAAGCTTAAAAGGATTAAAATGCACGATAACTGCTCATATTTTTATTCACTATACTCAATTACATATTACTAACATGTACATAGATTTTCTTGTATATTTAATTTGATATTTTCACAAAATAAAATTGTGATGTGTAAGATTTGATATAATAACAATTGGGAGACAACGATGTAAAAATCATTGTGTTTTTAATAATAATTCAATTATACATTACTATAATATAGATAGATTTAATTTGATAGTTTTTTATAATAAACTTTGTTTGTTTTGTTATAATAACAATCGCAGTATTAAAACGAAGTATCAGACTGTTGAATCTTACCTCGTCAAGTTTACTAAATTAATAAAAGGAAAATACACTATTTTGTTATATAATTAATCTATGTTCTACATATCTAAGTTTTAGAGAAGTCAACTTTATAACATAAATGTGACTATAAATAAAACATTTCAAAAATAGATTTCTAATTAAAAATATATTTTCAAAAATTGGGACTGTTTGATTGATTTAGAGTGGTCAGGTGCTAGGCAAGAACAACACATAGAAGGTAGAATAAATGGGAAATCTAAAAAAATTAAAGATATATGGTTTAAGTGGAGTTATATAGGTTGGCTGGATATCAAAGGACTTCACCCGTAAGGCTATTTGATCGGATTATGAAATGGTTAATTACAGTTTTCTAATTTTGTTTTTTATGTTGTTGGCTCTGTGAATCAATCCCTGACTTTCAACTTTTAAGCTGAGAGGTACACCCTAACAACCATTAAGGCTCGTAGTTATATAGGTGTGACAAATTAGTTATGGGTAGGATTAAGTGTTATGGATGGAGGGAAAGTATTCGATTTAATTGAAGAAAAAAATGTAATGAATTATATTTGATATTGTAAAAAATTAAGTACTGTTGAAGGTAGTTGATTGAAATATAGTTGACATTTTTGACATATATTTTTTGATAAGTTTGAAATATATTTGACATTTTGGTATTATATGAATAGGGTTTTGGATATGAGGGGAGCCTAAAATACAAAAAGGGTAAACATGTAGTTTTAAATTGTAAAAGTATGCGTAACAAGGGAAGTATGAAGAAAGGCGTCTAATTAAACCAAAAAGGTGGCCGTTATAGGAGGGTGGCCGCTGTATACAGTATGATCATAAAATTAAAATTCGTAGTTACTTCATCAACTCATTGTATATAGTAAGTACATACATCTAAAAAGATTTACTCTATTAATGAATAAAAAAACGTAGTAATATCGAAATTTATTTCAGTAAAAATATATAAAACAAACTGTAATTTGAATTTCATATCTTCTTGATAAAGTCTAACATTGTCTTCTGTTTTGCGTTCTTCCTTCGACTCTGTTCTTGATTCAAGATCTCATCATCCAAGTCTTAACATTTGCGCAAAATGCCTTCGTAACCTTTGTTGATGGCGAGTTTTTTCAGATCTGCCACGTATTTTCTTGCATCTGCTAAACTACAAAGAGAAGATTCTGCAGGTAAATTGAACACGTCAGTTTCACTTTCACTGTCTTCATCCGAATCTTGGTTTTTAATTCTTTGACGATAACTTTCAATGGTTAAATCAGTCTCATTATTCACCGTATCCAGGCAGGCATCAATCTCAACAAGTTCTTGAAATGATATTTGAAGATGTTCTTTACAGATAGATTCAAAATCATCACTACTTTCTCTAGCATGATCTGTTATGGATTCTTTAGGTCCAACACCGCATTTGCTGAAACACTTTCGGATTGAATTAGGATCTACTTTGAGCCATGCTTTATTAACTCTATATATAGCTTGCAGGATATTTGAATTCTTCATAAGATCAGGTGCAGTCAAAGCAGGATCTTGCTCCATCTGGCTCATGATATGCTTTAGGTGAAGTTTTCTAAACTTTTATTTAGTAGCTTGAATGATGCCTTGATCCATGGGTTGAGTGACAGAAGTTGTGTTTGGAGGCAGGAAAAGTAATTTAATGTTTTCTAAACAAAGTCAAGGATGGCAGGGAGCATTGTCAAGAATCATGATAATTTTTCTGTTTTGTCTCGCTATTTTAGCATCAAGCTTGCAAATAAAAAATTGAAAAATATTACTAGTCATTCATGCCCTCTTGTTAGCATGGTCGTTATTTTGCAATTCCTCTAACGATTCAGCTTTGCGTTTGATAATGTTGAGAATCTGTGTGCGACCAAAAGAGTAACCTTGAGAAGTAAGTTTATTAGCAATGGATCGTGCACTCACTTTACTTTGTTCATGCATTTTAATAACCTGAATCTTTTTCTCCAATGACAAAGGAAACCGACATGAAGTCATATTAAACTTATATAACAAAAATAAATTTTAAGAGAAAGTAAAGGAAAAAAACTATAAATGGTGGGTATACCTTCAAATCATTCTTATTTATACCCAGGTTACTTTAATTAGCTTGAACTCAAACACATGGCGCAGATTTAATGCGATTTGCATGATGAAAATGATGAAACTTCGATATCAGAAGTTGTTTACTGGTGGGAGTTTTTTGGAACTATAAAAGTTAACAAGGAATAATTTTGCGTAATTTCTAATATAATATAAGCTTTTAATCCTTATAATTAACCCTAAAGCTTTTAACCTTATACTATCAAGTACAACATTTCCTGCTCGAAAGATTAAAATTCTATGCGTATAAAATAAGTTTTAATCTGATTTGATAAAAATAAAACTGACTAAAAGGCTGCAAAGATAAAAGTTTGTTACAACAATATCTTTGCGTGCAGCCTGAAAATTTTTAAGTAAAAAACATCAATGGCCGTTATACTAAAGTAAAAACCTGTGTTTTGATTGAAAACAAGTGGCGCTGGCCGCGTTGAAGAGGTGACCGCTATACACAAGGTATGTAAGACTGTTTTCATTTGCGAGGGAATTTCTTTTGGCCGCTATCAGCAGGTGGCTGCTATAGGCAGGTGACCGCTAACACAGGTTTGACTGTATTATTTTTTTTGGTTAAGTATGAAACGTGATAGTAAAGTAAGTGTGTTTTTCGAGTGTAGTCATTCGCTTGTTATTAATTATCGATGTTTCAAAAATAAATGTCGAAAGAGAAGTTGTTAGATTATGTTATGATTGTGGGGATATAGATTTAGAAAAGGCATCAACTAAAAATTTTCAAATGAAGTAGAATGAGCAAATAGTTTTAGAGCTTAAAGAATTTATTAACTAGGCTTATTAGGGTTGATAGTGGAATTTTCTGTCAATGCATTTAGAAGTTGTGTAAAAAAAGGTATTTTGAAAACCAACGAAAAGCCGATAAATTATCGTAGCAAAAATAGCTCAATTTCCAGAAGAATATTCATAAAGTGTGTATATTTTTAATCACTATTCACACACACATGAAAAATTCCCTTTTTCGTATGATTCTTACATAATTAAATACTGGAGCAGAAAAACTTTCTGGTGTTATGTAACTTTTAGCATTTATACTTTTCTATGGTTCTCGGGTTCAAGTTCTTTTGTCAACTATATTTTTTCTTAAATTTTTAACTTCAATTTATCTATTAATATCAAATTCTTAGATCACATCGGATGCATTTTCCATTGTAATTTTTTTGTGAAAACAATAAAAAAAATTTAATTATAATTTTTTGTTTTGCAAAATTCTAGACTCATCCGTTTAGATAATTTGAATTTACATGAGTATAACCTACGTCTGTTACAATAAGTATAATAGTTTAGCTTTAAAAACAAAACATTTTTATTTCAATATTATTTTCTTGTTTTTACTGATTATAAATTTTAAATATACCAATCTTACTTTGTCTAAACGTTTCTTTTTGAGAAACATCCAATATGAACGAATGTTTTCTATCATGTGAAACAATCAATTCATTTATTTTCTGTTATCTTTGTAAAGGAAAATACTATTAAAAATATAACAACCCAGAATTTTAATTTCATTAAAAGATATTTTTTCAATTTTTTGTGTATCAATTGTAATCTTTATCAAAATAGACTTTATTATTCTTATGAAAAGGCTCTTAAACGATTAACGAAAAAGATGACCAATATTAAGAGAGATGAAGAGCTGTTGATTTAGAGTCAATATTTCTCAGAAATAAAAGTTTAGTTTTTCAAAAGAACGTAAAATATTATAGAACTAATATTAACGATGTTGCATCATTATTAATCAATTTTTATGGACTTATGGAAGAAAATATCCCTTCTAAAACAAATGGCGATGGAAGTTGTCTTTTTAATGCCGTGTCTTTGTTTTTTATTGACAACGAATCTCTTACAGCGAAAATTAGAGTTCTAACAGGAATAGAAATTGTGAAGAATTATGATTTATATTCAAAAAATAATGTTTAGAATAAAATTGGAAACCTAGATGAAGCAGTAGAAAATGTTTTGGTAAATAGAAGATGGTCAAACATCTTCACAATTAGTGCGCTGGTCAATGCAATCAAAACTCCAATAAAAATTCTTTATCCGTTTTATGACTCCACTTTCAAATTTTCACATGAGATTTTTAATAAGATATTTTTATCTCATGGACAGATGCTGAGGAGTCCATATAGTTATTATTTACCTGTTCCTATTTTTCAGAAAATCGGAACATTAGATTTTATCCATCATTTTATACCCCTGATAAATTATTATCATTCTGCTAATATGTATAATGATTGTATGGATATTGAAGATAATTATTTTGAAAAAATGATGTTGAAGAATCTAAACTTGAGAAAATTAATGCGCTGAACTGCAGGTCCAATCATATTTCTTTAGATAACACCTATTGCTTGCATACTCTTCATCTTGCAATCTTCCTTATTTAGCTTTCAAAAATAAGTTTGTATCCACAAAAGAATGATACTCTTTTTTCACAGGTTCTGTGTCTCCCTTAGGGATCATTCACAATTGACGTCAACCAATTTTTGCCTATTTTCTGCCTCCTTCCCACCATTGCCAACTTTACCTTCCCCCTCCCACATTTAGTTGACATCAACTTTAAAAAAACAGAAGGCTAACAACTTTTATTTTATAGAAAAAATTCTCTTAATTCTTTCGAAAATATCGAGATTAAAAAATTCTTAGATTCAACTTCTATTTCGTCCTCTTCATTATACTTTAAATTTTGTGAATTCATTGAATCTTCAGGAACGCAGAATGATGAATGTTTGTTTTTCTCTTTTGAAAAGAATACTTCAAACACTTTACACAACTACAATGTTTCATAAATGTTTTTCCTTTAGCATCGATTTTCTGCAAAGAAGGGGCAAAACTCATCAAAGTTTTTACTCAATCCAAGATTTTTCATATGCTGAGCTTTAAATAATGAGCTTTTTTTATGCTTTCTTTTTGAAGCGTTTCTATACGTTTTTTTTGTACATTTCACTGAGCCCAGTATTTTTGAGATAGAAACATAACTTGCTAGTTCTTTATCAATGCTTGCTATTTCATCTTTTAATTTATTTTGGGTGTAAGCCCTTTTATTTTGTTGTAAGAAATCAGA
This sequence comes from Nectonema munidae, assembly GCA_030549495.1. Taxonomy (NCBI): domain Eukaryota; kingdom Metazoa; phylum Nematomorpha; class Nectonematoida; family Nectonematidae; genus Nectonema; species Nectonema munidae. The sequence goes on from JAUIRK010000593.1 coordinate 86,931, forward strand.
AGATGCAGAAGTTTTTGAAGTTGTTTCTAAAGTTTCAGATGATTGTGTGACTACTATACTATCTGGAGTGTTACTAGAACTTTTTTCTAAAACATCACTTTTTTTGAAAATTCAAATTTTTACTAGAGATTTATTTGTGAGCTCTTTTCAAAAATAGAAACTTTTAGTTTAAATGGTTATACAAAGTTTTTTACACATATATACCCATTTTCAAGTGTGCTGAACACGATGGTCACGTTTATTTTTTAAAAAAATCAATCAAACCTGTCAAAAAATTGATTGATATATGACATCTCAACTAAAAAAAGAAACTTTTAGTTTAAATGGTTATACAAAGTTTTTTTTAGATATATACCCATTTTCAAGTGTGCTGAACACGATGGTCACCTTTATTTTTTTTAAAAATCAACCCAACCTGTCAAAAAATTGATTGATATATGACAGCAAAATTGAAAAAAGAAACTTTTAGTTTAAATGGTTATACAAAGTTTTCTATTTATATACACCCGTTTTCATGTATGCTGAATACAATGGTCATGTTTATTTTTTTTTAAAATCAATCAAAATTTGTCAAAAAATTGATTGACATATGACAGCCCAACTGAAAAAATTAACTCTTTATTTAAATAGTTATAAATTTTTTTTTAACATTTTTGATTAATTTGTAACATTTTTAAAATCGCGGTATGTTTGCGGTCAGATATATTGTAATGATTTTTGAACGATTTGTTTTCATGCTATTCTCCGAAGACTATATTCAAATTTTTAGTTTCACAAATGAATTTATTTCTTTTTGAAGTTTAGATTTTATTTGGAATCTATAATAAAACAATTTTTTTCAGTATCAAAATTTCCAAAGAGGCACGAATATTAAATTTGATACTCATCATTATACTATAAAATTGATTCATAAAATTATGTTCAAATTTTTTTTTTCATTTTTAGACTATAGAATGAAAATTACGTTGTGAATTATATTTCAAATGGAGTTTGCATGATTACATCATGTTTTTTTAAATATTATATATAATTTTTTCAAACTTTGAATATTCCTTTTATATGTGCATACAGATATGCAAAATTTGGTAAGTTTCAATTTCGGAAGAATGAAGTTATAACTTCTCAAATTTTCTTACATTTGTATATAAAAAGTAGCCTCCCTCTTCTTCAGAAAATGCCATCCACGTTTCGCCAAGGTAACGATGCATATATTGAGAAAAATTATATAGAACTTATACACTTATGAGGCATCATCACTGCATTTTTATCTTTGAGAGGTCGAAATTTAACCATTGACCGTTTGTATACCTCTATAGAGAGTACATCCCTCTTCGCCCCTTCCTTTTGCTATCACTACTCACACAAACAAATCTCTCGCCACTAAACAGGTAAAAAAGCTCAGACATCGCTCCGACCCTTCAACCCTGAGAATCTTCACAGACGCTTCCAAGTCATTGCAAAATTGCGCTATCGCCACCACTTTTTATGCAGGCGCCTCTCTATCTCCCTTCTTTTCTACAAGCTCTCCTCTAAATCATTTAACTACAACTCATGATGCTGAATGTCAAGCTTTAATCACCTCATGCGATCAGATCACACAACACATCAATACCTTCACACGTTTAACTCATATTCATTTCTATACAGACTCCTTGAATATCACACGCGATCTACACCTTATAAAAAACGTTCCCTTCTTTGCTTCCATCTTGTTCTCGAAACTACGACTCCTCTCTGCTCGTTTCACTGTCTCCATTTCTGGTGCCCGCTCACTCCAACATACATGAAAACTTGCATGTTGACCATCTCGCTAAAAGAACCTTATCAAGACGATGCATCACACATTTGACCTCAGTACACCCCATCTTCTAACTACGTAACATTTCGCCCATACTCAAAACCAATGGCAAAACTCTCTCACCAACTCCACAAACACCCTGCTTTCGCGCATATCAAACATCAATACCATACACCAATCTTAGGCTTCGCACAAATACACTCCATCGAGATATCTTTTTAGGTGGCTCTCGGGTCATTGCCCCTGCAAAACCTACTTTTTTCGCATTAAACTCTCAGACAACCTGACGTGTCGGTTATGCAAAGCACTTTTCGAAACACCATATCACCTCGCCTTCCTCTGCCCATTCTTCATTTCACACCGATACAAACTCATCAACACTTGCGCCTCAACCCTTGGCCACTTTCCCACTAATCTAAGCGACATCATTACTTACCTAGAACTCTTAATAACATTCTTCTTTGCATTCTTAACCTGCAATTTTTAACAGTACAATTTTTCCAAGAGTGGAACGGATATAGTCGATCAGAGAATAAGAAATTTTCCCACAAATAGAAAACTAAAAAAATGGACAGTAGATGCCTTTTCTTATCTATTAGATACGGCAAGAGTAAATTCAGGTACTATTTTTGCTTTTAATAAAGAGAAAAATCCAAGAAATATAAATTTCTTTTAAATGTTTTTTTGAATCTTGATTATCAAAAAGACAAATTTTCGAATAAAGTTTTTCTAAGATAAAATGCTCAATTATATTTTTTGAGACAGTAGAAGTACAATTATTCAAAAAATCAAAACTTTGAGAAAAATTATTCCATATTTTATAGGCTCTATACCCTAAAGAGTCCTTAAACTTTTTATTTTTGTGATAGGGAATGGCTATTAATGAAACACCTTAGAGAATAATGGCATATTTGAGAAATTTGCTCAAAAAATTTTGCTTTGAAATTATGCCCAGCTTGTAATACCCCCAGTTAATTATGCTGTAGTATAAATGTGAAAGGAATAGACTTTTGTATATTATGAGCTTGATTTCCCTCGTGAAAATATTTTTTGATAATTTTAAGATAGAAATGACATGATTCAGTTTTAGTGAAACGTGTGTCATGTGAATATCTCACTTTAGTCTATTCTTTACAACGAGACCCAACAAATTGAACGTATTTACCAGCTCAAAATTTGAATTGTTATTGATTGATAATAATAAGTGTCTACATCGTGAAAAAAAATTCTTTTGGATTTTGACTTGCCGATACTTAATCCGTAAAAAATGTCACCAATATTCTATGGACTTCGTACACGTATCGATATATTGATTAAAACTTGAAAAGTTTGCAAGAGCATTTTTTATTTCCTTCATAGGTTCTAGGTCTATTCATGTTATAGCATTGAAGGTACATTCTAGTAGACTAGATCGAATATTAAATGTCAAATTAGGTACGAACATCGAGAATGATTTTCAAAAAAGAAATTGTTAGGTTCATAATCAACATAATTAGTAAATTTATTACGGGTTTCTTGATCATTATTTTTATCTTTACAATTTGTGATATGAGTATTCATTATTGTGATTTTGAACTTAGGAGTAGCAGTTTTTCATTATCGAACTTATTAATACGTTATATATTTATGTGTGAAAGTTAGCAAAGCAAACAAAAAAGTAGTCTTTATATTAATTAACTTATTTTTACGAATATTTAAACGAAAAGAGATTTCTGGATTGAATAGATAAAAAGCATGTAAATTTACTTGGCTTCTTTTCAATAAAGTGAACACAATCGTTTTCTTTTGTTTGGGGGGGTTTTTCCGGTTTTTTTGGGGTTGTTGTATTTTTTTAAAGGGGTTTTTTATTGGGTTTTTTTTTTTTTTCTAAAAAAATATTTTTTTTTGAATAAAAATTTTTTTAGGAAAGAAGCTCCAGGTATGAGTTTCAAGGATAAGCATGATCTTAGGAATTTAAGATGGCTGTACAAATTTAGGATTTCATGTAGGAGGTTGTAATAAAGGTGGATAAGCTTTCACGCATTATATTTAAATGATTGAACTTGCAATGAATATAGAATTTCTGCTGAAGGTAACCGATTTACTGAGAAAATTCACTTTTGTTTTTATAAAACTTTGTGTCCAATAAATTCTTCACTCTTTTGTCTATTTTATGCACTACTCTAATGTGTCACCTTCAGCACCAAATTGATATTTATCTCGAAATCATGTTGAATATGAAATATTTATTGGGAAAAAACAAAAAGGATTATAGAGCTTCTTGAAGTTACGTATGAGAGAAGGAAAGGACCTGAGAGCAAACTGAAAAGAGAAAGCCTGATTCAAAAATGAAAGGTTGACAACACTTATACAAAATCATTTAGACGTGCAGGATTCCGGTTTAGTAAACCAATCACATATATCATGAGTTAAAATTTTTTAATTTAACGTCTAAACTTTCGTTTGGTTACAATTTATTATAAATCTTTTTGGAAACAAAATGAATTCCGGTTTAGTGATAGTCAATCTGCAGTAACTTTTGTAATAAAATATATAATGAGCCTCGCTTTTATATGATCATCGTAATAGTCTTTGGCAAATTAAATCATTTCAAAATGAAGTTTACAAACTAATCAATATTATTGAAGATGTATAGTTTTTCAATTAACAAAATAGTGATGTTATCCTTCCGAATGAAAAATCTTTGAACCTTATTAGCAAAGATTGCAAACATCAATTCACTTATATAGATAAGAAATCTAAAACAATCCAAGTGTTTATAGCTACCACAACTGTCAAGAAAATTTCATATTGTGAATCGAATTTGACGATATTTCTTCTCTGGAAAGAGTTTATTAGATGCTGAAGCTGAATAACCCCTTCTGTAAATGAAAAAGGGGATTCATAAAAAAACAAATTTTGAAGAAGGATCGGTTAACAAATATCGAGAGTGATATCTCATCATATCTCCTGATATGACAACACAAAACTAATATAAAATGTTAAGATCACCAAGAAGATTCTCTACAATAGGAAAGCAATGAAATTGGTAAATTCTGTGCTAAATAAATGTTTGAAGAAAGTAAATTTCTGATTGGTAAGTTAGAATGGAGAGAAAAATTCGGTGATTATAGAAATTTGTCGAGAAATAAGAGATATTTCCCCCCGTCCTACGCCTTGTCCTCTTTGTGTTGCAAATTCAAACTTATAAAGGTTGACATTTATGAATATAATTTTTTTGTATTTTTGTAAATATATATATCATATAAAGTTGTACAAAGTTTTATTCAATGAAATTATAAATTTATTGTCTATTTTTCACAAAAAAATACAAAACTCTGTAGTTTTCTTGATTCTATGACTGGGACAAATTGCAGCGTCACAAACTTCACAAGCACTCCGACATGACTTTTTACAATATTTACAAGGCCTGGAATAATTTATTACTTTTCTTTTAGAAGGTGCGGGAGTTGTTTTTATATATCCGACAAGTATTCCTGCCTCTTTTATAATTTTCCTTAAACTTTGGCTTTGAAGTCTTTTACTTGAGAATTCGAACGCAAGTTGAAAAGATAGGTTTTTCAAAAAAGTTCTTCGGTTTTGGGAATAATCGTTTTTCTTCATTAAAATAAATGCGTTACTCCATGATACATCAATAAAGTTATAGTTTAAGAGAACTGGCCATCTGTTGGTTTTTCTTCGACAAGAAAACTTCAATCATAGAATCAAGCAAGTCAACTCCATACTTACCTTGGTTGTAATCAATACATTTTTATTTTTTTTGGGAACATATGAGCATAGGGAGATTTTGTTTTCATGATCATACAAAGCTAAGGTTGTATGGACGTCTTTGTTTTTGACTGATAATAAACAAGCAGGAATTTCTTTTCTTCTTTTTTTAATTGTTCCAAATATCGTCAAGTTTTTCTTTAAAAGTTCTGTAGCCAAGAAGTGAGAGGTGAAATACCTGTCAGTTACTATATCTCTACCACTATTTTCAAATGGTTTGACTAACCGTAAAACTGTTGTAGAAGCTCGTTCTGTGTTTTTATCTTTGCCAATTTCTTCGCCGGAATAAATGTATCCTGAAAGGGCAAAACCACTTTTGGTTTCACAACACCAAAATACTTTTACTCCATATTTTCTGGGTTTTTGAGGCATAAAAGTTCTTCCGGGTATTTTACCTCTATACCCATAAAGCTGTTCATCAACAGTGAGAACATTTTCAGGTACAAGGAAAGCCAATAAATTTTTCTGTAACATTGTCCATATTTCCCTGACAGCTGCAAGCTTATCTAATCTTCTTGTTTCTCTCTCTCTGAAGTTGTCAAATCGAAGACAGTGTAAAAAAAATTGAATCTTTGAAACATTTGTAAAATGGTTTTGAGTCATTTGGAGACCATAAGGAAAGCAAACAAGTCATGTTATCTCTATCAGAAACTGCCCTAATTATAATACCATAGCAAGCTTTTATTTCTTCACAAGAAAATTGTTTCATGAACGTAGGATAAGTTTTTCTTTTATTTTTGACTAAATACTTCCTAACTTCATCAGAAACTTTTCTATTAGTGTATCTTGTAATATGAAGAAACATGTCTTCATTGTAAAAAAGGAAAAAGATTCAGCTTCGCTTCTAGGATCACATAAAGGTCTTGGCTTTTGATTGAAAATATTTCTTGATAAAGATCTAACCAGTGGTGGTCTTTTTGAATACTTGACGTCATTACAATAAATAAACTCTTCATCTTCAAATTCGTTCGTGAAAAAGCTATTGGCGGTAGTACAGGGTTCATCGTCTTCAATTACATCACTCAGACTATCATCATCAGAGATGTTGTCTTCAAACATGTCAATATCACCTTCGTTCGTTTCTATTTCCTCATTATTTTCCAAAGATTCAAACGATTCTTCAATAACTTCTTCACAAACATTTTCATCAGTTTTTTCCAAATTGTTTCTTTCATCATCATCATTATCATCAGATTCATCACAAAGAGAAATTAAAGCACGTGCCAATTGAAACGATGACATTTGATATTTTTTCATCGAAAAGTAAGAAAAAACAGCAAAATGTGTGAAATGGTATTTCTAATAAATTAAGAAAAACAAGAAAAAACAGTCTGAAAAGCAAGGAAATTGAATGAATTGTGTATTACAAAAATGATAAAGAAAGAAGCTTACTGCTTTTAAAGAGTTAATTTCCTGTTTTGGCGCCAGACAATAAATTTATGAATGAAACACTGTGTGCATATTCACTATACATAAATACGTTTCGACAGTAATTCGCCTATACTACAAATTGTAGTACGTTGTACTATAAAGACAAAAACAGAAAATTTACGAAATAGATAATAGATCACGGAATAAAACATTGTATGCATGCTCACTATACACAAATACACATCGTCAAGGATTATTCGCTTCAAAACATTTATATGTAGCTAACACGTGTAGATTGAAATTTTATTAACTACAAATTGTAGCAGCTTGTACGGATGAGGGTTAATTTAAATTTTGAGAGCTTTTATTAAACTTGATTTCAGGTCATCTTGACTACAGGTTTAGCCATAGGTTTATTGATGACAGAGATAAAATCATTAATTTTATCAAGAAGAGAGAAAACAATTTAATCGAATTGGGTAAAGTATATAATAGTTAATGAAACGCCGAATTAACCACATATTATTCATTGACATAGAGTATTCATTGCCTATGTATAGATATAACAAGATACCATCATTATCAAATAAGAAAAATGGGTTTGCTAAATCAAAATTATAAGAATGAATCTCAAAAAAAATTTAAATCTACAGTCAAAAAAAAAATTTCAGAATCAATTTGAGTATTATGATCTATTTACTTTGTGGGATAGGTTTATTTTACATATAGAAAAAATGTTTGGCGCTAAGTCACCTGTGATATAACTGAGAAAAAAAAATATTTTGTGTTAAGGTTATTAAATAAATATTTATCAATAAAGCGTTAAAATAGAATTTAATTTGAAGTTTATATATTTCAAATTGATTGGTTCTTATTACAAATAAATGATACCATAAGAATCGCTATTGTTTATTTAGAGCATTGTTTCCCAAACTGTGTGTCGCGACACAGTAGTGTGTCGCAAAAACTTTCCAGGTGTGTCGCGAGATTTTTTAGAAATAATAAAAAGATACAGTTATGCCTCAATTACCACGACTTCGATTAACGCGGTTCAATTATTAAATTTTGAAAACTTTCTGTTTTCTTTCGGCATTAACCGAAATCAAATTCAAAAAAAGAGAAAGACTTCTCGGAATTGAGGATGAAATGCGAGTTTGCTTGTCGTCTTTGGACCTCGATGGAATTTAATTTGTTCTCGAAAGCAAGCTCATTTGTCACACTGAATAAAATTTTATTGTTGTTGTTGCTTGATCGCCCAGTTTCCTTCTTTTGCTACTTTAATCGTAATGTTTAATGGACTACAAGGATACTGTAATTTTAATGCTTCATTTAATGTTTTTTTGAAATATTTGCTTGGTGGTGTGTGGCGGAATTTTTCTATGTAAAGAATGTATCGCGGCTCAAAAAAGTTAGGGAAACACTGATTTATAGGGTTCGGGAGAGAATATTTTTAAAATTGTTAATATTTTAGAAAAAAAATAGGGGGCGGCAAAAAAGTCAGTCACAGATAGGGTTAAAGATTTAACATTTGAAGCTCAAATTTCAAAAAATTTAATAAGATATTTATTTATACAGTATATTATCACTTACTTTATGTACTCCATAAGAATTTAATGTCACCCATTTCAGTTTGATTCATTTTTTGTAATGCTATCTGAAGTATTTTTTGATGCACTGTCATTTTATTTTCATCACTATCAATAAAACTCCAATCTTCCTCTGAAGCCAATTCTCTATACGTATTCTTTACATTATTCTGAAATTCTACATTTTCGTACCTTTCGTTTCCATAGTCATGGCGTTTGGCACAAATCATTGGGGAAGCAGATAAGTAAAATACGATATCTGGTTTAGGTAACCCAATCTCAGATGATTTACACCAAGAAAGGGAAAATCCGGGCTTGGAAGCGGTGAACGCAACACCGGAATAGGAATAGCGGTCACAAACTACCGAAGTTCCCGAGAGTAAAGAATCAAGGATTAAATCTTTCATCTCCCAGCGATTGGCAGAAAATAAAAGATGAATCGAGGCAGAGTTCATTTCAATTTCACCTTTCAAATAAAGAGAAATCAATTGGCCAATGTGAGTCTTGCGATCAGGAAAAGATATTAATTTGGTTGAGTAGCCTAGCGAATTCAGGGCATCATTTAGCATTTGGCAGTGCGTTGATTTGCCACACCTATCACATCCTTCCATCACAATAAACAAACCTCTTTTCAAAGATCCCATCTTAAAAGTATTAAGCACTTGGTTGCTGAAAAATTCAATCAAAAGAAATATGTAATCTTCAGAAAAAAACTTTTACTCTCAAAATTAACTTAATCAGAAATTCCATAAATAAGAGAGACAGGGCATGAAAATAAACTTGATTTTCTTAGCTTATTAGATACAGATTCGTTTATGTACAAGAAAGGATAAATATATTTATCAATCAACGCGTAAAAAATTTGATAAAATGTAAAAATCTATTTCTGTATAAATAATTTTGGGGTTCCCCTTTTGTTATGTTAGATTTTTCAAAAAATATAAATTAACAATAGAAAGCAGACTACTAAAATTTAATTTGAGACATAACTTTCAAGCTCAGATGCACATTTGACAAACTAGAACTTAATACACAAAATTCAATCGGACATTTATCATATTTTAAATGCTCAAACAAAATATATAATTTTGCGAGTTTGTTAATTGAATTATAATTTCTGTTTTCAACTTAGATTCCTTGGACTTAGGTTATGAAACAAAAAATTCAAATACCGCGTCCTTAATTGAAGGAAAACTTCCTCGGGAAGTAAAATTGAGTTGGTTTAGAAAGTTTTGTAATTCTGATAAAAACGATAAATTTAAAGAACTATTGGATTTTTTAACAAACGAATCAGATGTGTATGAATATATGTCATCAAATGACACAGCCAAAGATAACCCAATTCACTTAAAAAGTTGAATAAGATATAGTATCTTATAAATTGTACAAGTTGTGTTAAACCTAACACATTTAGTATTCCTTCTTGAAAGGTTATTCGTGTAGAGAAGAATTAAAAAATAAGCGATGCTCATTTAACAATTGCAAATCATTCTTGAACGCAAGTTTGGAAACCCGCAAAGAATTTGCATTGAAGTTGAAGTTTTGTTCTTCGTGTTAATAATAATTGTTTGAACAAAAATGTATGCGGGTTAAGTAATTGTAAATTATTTCATCATTCTTCAATGCATGACATTTGCATTTAATCTTTTTTCAAATTCATCAATATTTAATCAAAAATTCCTTAGTGCTCACAAATTGCAACCTATAATATAATTGAAGGGAATTTATTTAAACGCAATTTTTGTAAAATAAGTATTTTATTTGACAGTGGCTCTACAATTTCCTTGATTAAAAATGAAAGTTCAACGTTTAGGTACCCATAATATGAACTTTACAACTTTGTGTAATGAAAACTAAGATATAAAAGGTATGAAGTTCCTCTCATGAATGTATACAATAACTTGCAAATCGTTAGAGCTTATGGTGTTGATACCATTTATTCTCATATAGAAAGTGTCTCGATGGAAAAATTGGCAAAGTTGTTTAATGTTTCCCCTAGTGAGTAAAATTGTCCCAAAGGTGACATTGAACTTTTGTTAGGAGCTGACTATGCATCACTTCATCCATTACCACAGAACAGTTATAACAATTTAGTACTTTCCGAATCAATTCTTCGTAAAACAGGGTAGGGTAAATTAGCGGAGGAAAACGAAGAACGTACGAATGAGATTTTAGAGCAACGATATTAGAAGATTTTTTTAGTACAGAGGCTATGGGAGTAGAATGTATACATAAATGTGGTAGTTGCAAATGCGGTGAGTGCGCTTTAGGATCTAGTAAGTCAACATTGAAGGATGAAAGGGAAATGTATGTGATAGAAAAAAATTTAGTTTTAGATAAATTAAATAAAAGATGGAGAGTGAGTTATCCATGGAAACGAGATCCAAATGAATTGCCTTATAACAGAGAGAATGCTCTCAAACGTTTAAAATCGACCGAAAATAGATTAGTTAACTTTTAAGTTGTTGCAAAACTTATAATATGGGTGTAGCAGTTGAAATTACAGATGAATACAAAGGTTGGAACGGCCCAATTTTTTATGTTCCTCAGAGAGAAGTCTTGAAACCAGATAGTATAACAACCTGATATCAGTAATATGTATCACGCGATTAAAACAACCCCTTTAGAATGGCACGCCCATACATTTTTGTGAAGAAACTTTGAAGGCACAGAGGCCAAAGATGTTATGATAACGGCAAACAGTTTTCGAGATAGTCAGTCCTTCTAGTGCAATTGCAATAATGGCGTTAAATAAAACAGCAGAATTAGAGGAAGACGAATATATCAAGAAAGAAAATATTGGATTCTTGTATGAATGTCGAAAAAATTGAAGATACAACTAAAAAGATACCTTCTGCTTTAGAAAAGGGCGGTTTTGGGATAAAAGAATGGGTCATTTCGGGAGACAAAATGAATTGTAAAATTGATACAGATAGAACAAGTATAGTTTTGGGAGTATATTGAGATCTTAAAAATGATAGATTCAGTTTCAATTTAATTGTTCCTTTAGGTATTTTGTACAAAATCTAGATCAAATTGAACTATCACGGAGAAAAAGATGAAGACTTGTTAATGGGATTTTTGATCCAATAGGAATTCTTGCTCCTTATATCGTAACTTCGAGAAATAATGATGACAAAAAAATAGTGGGATGAACCTCTAAATGACGATTTGAAGAGTAAATGGGTAAATTTTTTTAAGAGTCTACAAAAACTTTAAAATGTTTCTTTTCCACGAGCTTTATTAATCGAAAAAAATGTTAAAAATATTTGTTTGTGCGTTTTTTCAGACAGCTCAAACCAAGCATTTCTTCCCCTACTGAAAAAATGGCTGCAGAATAACTTTCAGAAATTTGTTTTCCAATACATAAAACTAAATATCACTTAATTTGTAAAAATTTAAAATCAGGTTCAAAAAATTTCGCGCACAAAAATTAAAGTATTTAATAGTTTAGAAAAGAAAAAATAGATTTAGGAACTAGAGAATGTAATCGTGGTTTTGAAATGGTTCAGGGACAAGATATATACACTGTTTCGTTTTAAAAACAAATAATATTAGCATGCATTTTATGTGAATTACATATTCCCTATGGCTCTTTTAAAACTTTCCAGTCACACATCTTCACCCTGGTTACCCATTTAATTCCCAATATTACTTCGTGCTGCATAGGAGAATTACAAAATACATGTCAATTTGGCAAAAAGAATGTCAACTACGACATTACTTTATTTTTCACTGTTAAAAAGGCTCCATTAGAGGTGGTCAAAAAGGTGTTGCGTGCATATATAAAATAGAAGAAAGGAATCTCAACTTGAAAATTATAAAGAACAAAGGAATGTATTGTGAAAACAAAAAGAGATTAGTCATTTTCAAAGCAAAAGTATCGCCCTTGTTCTACAAAAAACTCGAAAAAAAGATAAAGTTGAGATGATTAAAAGATATTAAACTCTTAGTTTATGGTAAATTCGCAATGAACAACGCTTAACATAAATAAATCTTGTCTGAAAACTAGCTTGGTATATTTAAAAAATTATTCAAGCAAGTAAATAAATGAACTTCAAGCCGATTTGTAATGTGTGATATAAGTGTTTTGCACACACACATACATTCGTATTAGAGGGTGTGTAGAGTGTGATTGAAGGCGGTGAGAGTGTAGTAGAGGCTTTGCGCCAGAATGGAGGTGAGGAACAAGAAAGTTGTCTGCTCACTTGGAATCCATCGAACCTCCTTCCTACAATAAAAAGTGAAACACAAATTGTGCACTCCGCACACTTTTAGAAAGCACGGAAGACTCGTAGACAAAAATAGGAAGACAAAGGCAAACACAACGAGGTCTTGAATATCGCATTTGGAGTCCTTGGAATGAGGCGGGGTCAGCACGTGAAGCAGAGTGGCCACAAAGCCAAGACAAACATACAAAATAAAGAAGGTGTCGAAGACTTTGGAACAGAGTGAAGTGGGCAGGAGAGAGTGCGGTGGAGCAGCGATGGGGGCGAGTCTTGAGAGTAAGACGATCCTCGCGATGAGTTTGAAACAGAGCACAACCAGCAGAACAAGCAAGAAGGTGAAGAAGAGCAAGAAGAGAAGCATTTGAAGATTGTATAGGAGAAAAAGATTCACGATTTGGCAGGCATTCGTGATGTGCGCAAAAAGGGAGTAATTGTCCAGCTGCATATAAGGCGGTGTGTAACTATAATCAAAAACTCCACTCTTGGAAGTTGAATCCATAATGGGAGAAGATTTAAAAATGCTAACTAGGTACAGTAAAGAAAAGTGGCATAGTGCATTTATGCCATATGGTATTAGAAGAAGCAGACTTAAATTCCCAATCGATAAAAAGATATTCAAAAAAAGGGTTGGAAATTCTTTGAAAAAGGTCAAAAAGGAACTTGCGTATTTGCTATCTGAGAAGGTAAAAGAAATCAAGAAGATTATTCCGCAAAGAGAAAAGTGAACAAAGGCAACTAAAAAGCATGCCATCAAAAAGGGTTTAGCGGAATAAAATTTAGAGCGATTAATGGACTCTGACAAAAAGAAAGCTAGGGGAAGAAAGAGATAGAGAAAAAGTCTGCACGCAAATATGATCCAATGAAAATTGAGAAAAGATATTAACAAATCAAATAAAATAACATCAGTGGGTGATTCACGAGTATCATCGCAGTTGTTGGAAATCAGAATGAAAGAAAATGTGAGTAAAAATGCGATTGACAACGTGATTGACAGGTACACAATCTCTAAAGTCAAATTCAGGTTAAGAGAAGCTGATAAAAAATGTTTTTGAGATCTGCTTCTGGGCAGAGAATAGGAGAAAAGATATCTGCAAGTCAACGATACAGAAAAGTAGATGATGACGAAAAATAGAAAAAAGGTTGTAAACTTTCTCGCTACCTGGTTGAAATAAATTTCATCAATCTTCATGATCTAAGTCATATTTCACTAAAAAGAAAGAACAATTCTGTATGTTAGGCACACTCATATGTTGAATAGGTAGTTTGACTTCATATAGGTAACAATTTATCATTACAATCTAACTAGCAATTCTTTGATTAGGGGCGGAACATGCTAATTTGACGAGAGAGTGGTTGATATTCGAGAAAAGAACTCGAGTGATGTGGCATGAAAAAATATTTATTGCGTTTATCTTCATTTTGTCAAGTGCGAATTTCAAGATTAAAAGAGTCAGACGATTTTGTAAATAAGTTCAATGCGAAATTTAAAATGTTACTTCCTGGGCCAAATTCAAGGCTATAGAGGAGATAAAAAAGAGTCTCTTCAAAATCTCTAGTTCTGGTTCTCTCTTTACTTCTATATTTAAGGTATGTTGTAGACACGACACAAAAAGTTGTCCAGAATGAAGTGAACTGTGATAAATGCGATAAGCTCAACCATTTCAAAACTGCCATGCAAGCTTGAAGAACAAAATTCAAAAGAAGAGATGTCTCAATTCTCATCTTGTTTTTAGCATTACATACAGGGGCGCATATCCGGGAGGCGACCGCCCCCTCCCCCAATGTGCTTTCAGGGGGCGAAAATGACCTTCGCCCCCCCCCCCCCAATAATTTTCTATAAGTAAGTTGCCTTAAAGCTTGTTTATAAAACATGTATGATGATCGCATTAAAGGATGCAATAATCATTCGAATACATGATAATGTAAGATAAGAAAATAAAAGAGGGAATGCAGACTTTCGAGTCAAACAAACATCATGCCAAGCTGCTCTCAAATTCCTATCAAAAATATTTAGTTCCATCAATTCTAAGCAGAGCTAGAATCATGTTTCATGTTTTGAATTTTAATTTAAAATTTTAGGAACTTTTATTAACCCACTGGCTCTCACAATTTTAAGTAATGTTCGATTGTTAAATTTTGTAAGTAACACTGTACATAATTAATTAAATCATTTTAAGAAACTTTCTTGATTATTATAATAAAAATAATCGAAACAAAATGTTTCAGTTGTTAAAAATGTACTTGATCTATTTATGACAGCTGTCAGAATTTTATTTGTAGACAGAAATAGTCAAACACTTAAATAATTTTAAGAAAAGTGATTAAACTACCGTTTTTTGTATTATAATTCCTTACAAAATTTAAAAATACAAGCGCTATCAAATCATCCTATAAGGCTACTTCAACGTTGGTTTTTGCTGCTTTTAAAAACTTGAAAATATCAAATAAAGTGCCGATAAACTATCTCATTTTTATGCCTCCTATTATTTTGAAATTAATCTGAGAAAAGACAGTTTCATTTTAAAATTGTGAAAATTGCGTTATAAGTTTATTTTATCTCCTTTCTCTCTTATGTTTATGTAGTAAATTTTTCAATTTTGAGTAAAAGGTAGTTTTCATTGACCAGGCACTGATGTAACGCTTATGTCAAACTATGAACAAATTGGTATCGATGAAGAATCGAATCCAGAGGCTTCCGTGCTGAGTCCATCTCAAGCAACCTGCCATGCCAACCATAGAGTATGCTGTAGTGTATACCTCAAATTAGTTTTTAAAAAACTTAAGTTAGGCTGTAGAATTTTTTAGTTTTTGTTGAAGCTCTATAACTTTTTCTGATAAACTAATTTTTCCTTAAAAGTTATTATAAAAGGCAAATCATTGCAAACGGTTAAAAGTTGATATTTTACTTTTTGTAGAACGTCCAAGTAATAGTATCTAATTTTATCGTTTGGCTATTTTCTGCAACTATATAAAGTGTATAAGTATATATAAACAACTATATAAAGTAAAAAATAGAAGAATGAAAAATCGCTTTGGCCTCCTACATAAGCAAAATTTTTAACCAAAAAAGATATTAATTAAGGATTTTCCTTTTGAGAAAATAAAATATATTAGGTCATACTTTGCTTATTTTTTACGCCAATTTATAACAAGTAATGCTTTTTTGGTCATGTAGGAGGCCAAAGCGATTTTATTCTTCTATTTTTTACTTTATATATTTTTTTGCTGTTTCCAGTTTTATTGAACAAATTTAATATAATATGGAATTTTATAATTAATTTTTATATTTTGATAATAATTTATGAAATCAATCATGCCTCCTTCTTTTTTATATCATTTCTTTGTTAGACCTATTATTATAATCAGTTAAGTTGATTCCTCCTTTTATTTTATATCATTTCTTATATATACTTAAAAGTAAAATATTCCCTTTTAGTTTATGCCTCCTTAATTTTAGCCATTTCATGGTTATATATATATATATTTATATCGATCCCTATACAACATCCGAATTCAGTATAATTGTAAGAAAGGAAGCCATTTGCTCTTCTTTAGTCAAATAGCTATGAGAGGGTCCATCTCGAAAAAACAAGAAAGGCATCCATGAGAAAAAAGGTTGCGAAACACCGCTCTAAACAAATATATCTTTAAACTTTTTTTAATTATAAAGCAATAGGATTTTTATTTTTAATAAAAAAGTACTCAGCTGGTATTTTCAATCACATAACATTTTTTAGTTATTTCAAAGTAGAACTCTGGAAAATTTTAATCCAATTCGATAGAAAAAAAACATTTGGAAAAGAATATTTAAATATAATCTTTATTGTTATTTCTTTTGCCTTGGTAGTAACTTTTTTCATTTAAAAGAGTTAAGAAAAAATATATACAAAAATGGCAAAAAAAAGTCACAATTTAAAGGTATAAAAGAATTAGAAAAATTGCGTTGAAATCAACTAAAGAAATTATGTGAATAATAACATATGCTCTAACACAAGAGAATTTTTGCGTTCATCGATACAATTTTGGACAGAAAAAAAACGGTTTAAAACTATTCATTGTGTTGCAAACAAACTTGAAATAGTAGAAAAATTCAATGCTATGTTTGTTTCCAAATCAGACGATATTCTTTCTACATTATGTTTGTCAACTAAATGCGAAACTTTTATTTCTAAAAAAAAAGGTACATTTTCCTATTTATCAAGTTTGGATCCGACGTGTAGTGAGGAAGTATAAAAGAATATGTCATAAAAACACGTATAATAAATGGTTTTACCTCAGAGTCAATTAAAGATAACCTGATTGTTTTCATCCCCTGTTTTCAATATATAGTAAATCGATCTTTCAAAGAATGTTTTCTCACCATATTTAAAAAATCAATGATTAAACCTGTTGCTAAGTGTAAAGAGCATGATATTAATAATATTAATGATTTAGATCTATTTCTACTTTGTTATTTTTGAGTAAAATTGTAGAAAGACCTGTCTTAAAAAGATTTACACAAAGATATGGAAGAGAATAATCTTTTCATTGACAACCAATCTGATTACAGAAAAAATCACTGGACTGAAACCCTACTTAGCAATATTGTCTTGAATATTAAAGTTAATCTCGGCGCAAATAAATGCACTGTTTTGTTATTTGATTTGAAAAGTGTTTTGGCCACACTAACTCATGAAATTGTACGCCAAATTTTGTTTCATGAATTTGTAATAAAATATTTGCTTTCAACTGGTTTGTTTCTTACTTATCCAACAGAATGCAATTTGTAAATATTGATGGTTTCTGTTCTGGTGTCAAATTCTGCAAGTATGAAGTATTTCAAGGCTTAATACTAGGCCTTTTCTTTTTAATATTTCACTATATCCTCTCCTGAATATAATTGAATCTACTAATTTTGCTTTTCACACATATGCTGATGCCATCTACATTTTCAAATCTTTTAATGCTAAGCACTTTAAGGTTTTACAAAATATTTATGGAAACAGTTGAAATAATTTTGATCAAAATAAATAAAGACAAAAACAAAGCAAACATTTTTAAAAAGATAAATGTTTCTTCTGATAACTTAATGAGTAAGAACTTTAGCAAAACTGTAAACATAAATTTCCAAACTGTATCAACATCCTAGGAATAAAATTAGATGAGTATTAAAAGTAAAGGATTTTATAAATTAAATTCTTTCAACAGATTATGGTGTTTTTAGAAATTTAAGAAAAGTAGCAAATATTAATAAAATGAAAAAAATAATGAATGAAATTGTGATCTCTAAACTTGATAATTGCAAGGCCTTATTGCCGGCAGGAAATCAAGTTTTGATAATAAAAAAAAAGCTAAAAAGTTGCTTAAAAACGCAAAAATTCTAAGGTTTACAATTAAAATTTTTCATTTACACATAAAGTAGAATAAATTTTTAAACAGTTTTTATAATAGATAGAGGCAATCAAATGTGCTTTTAACTATGCGTAACCATTTTTACTTAGTATTGTGCCGATATTGAAGAGTTGGCTAAAGTTATCAAAGAGTCAAGCACTAATTACTTATATAATTTTTTTATTGCTAATTATAATTTTACTTATTATTGTATATTTATGTAAATGTATATAGAAAAAATTATATAAATTAACTCGGGCTGATTTGAGAAGTGTTAGCCGTCAGAATAAGGTTGCCGACCCCTGTGTTACGCAATTGTATAGACTTGTAAACAGTAGTTGTGCTTTATAAATGAATAAACCTTCTTTTACATTATATAGCTCGCTGCATGCTAAAACTGAGAATTTATAGGTGCATAAACTTAGATATAATTTTCTTTTATCTCTTTTTTGCTCTATAGAGGTACATTTTAATATAGGATGAGGGATTACTCACACCCAGGGCCGTATCAAGTGATCGTGGCGCCCCGGGGCAAGGGTCGTGAATGGAGCCCCTCACCCATTGCTCTTTCTTTTCTCACTCATCGCCACCCCATTCTGGCTTAAAACTCCCATTATCTGCTCACATTTTTATTAAGCCACATAATTCAGATATATACTGGCTGAGTCGAAGACAGTCTCCAGTAGATGTTCATTTTTCGTGTTTTAGCAGCAGCAAAATTATCGATGACTTGGTCAAAATCAACACTATCAAAAACTTCTTTCTCAATAATTATAAGAGCCAGGCAATGGAGGCGGGCTTGCCCCATAGTACATAGAGTACTTTTAGAAAATTATTAAAGGTGGGGAGGGGCAAAGGTTAAATTTGCCCCCTCTTCCCCGGATATGCGTCCTTGGTGCTAAGACAACATAGAACCTGAGAGTTTATACCAGCTACATTACTCTTCTTGAAGTTTTCTGTCTTGATGGAAACCTTGGAAAGGGATTTTTTTAGATCCCTAAGCCCCAGCGCAAAACGTTGTTGACTGGGAAATAAAATGGCACCCCTAGGTGTGGCGCCTCGTAGCAATTGCACTCACTGCCCTACGCATTGATACGGCCCTGCTCACATCCCATTTTAGGTGGGTATGCTTAAAACACACGTGCAAGTTGGTGTAAAAAAGAACGAAAAAAATGGACACAAGAAGCCTGATTTTTAATTTAAATAAAAAATAGTAATAAGATAATATCTTGAATATTTATTTTTACAAGAAAACAAGCATTTCAAGCTATTTCATTACATAAAGATAAGAATTTTAAACTAAAATTATACTTAAAAATTGGATAAATAAATAACAAAAATAATTAAATAAAATAAAAAATATTTTAAAATAAAGAAGAATAATATTAAACTGATTAAGAAAATAATATCAGTTTTTTGGCCTTAAGCAAAATTCAATTCTTTTAAAAAAATTATCTTAGCAAAACAAATAGGTTAAGTGATATTTTCACTAAACTAAATTAATAGATTTTTGCTAACATTTAGAAATTGAATTAACTTCTAATTTCTCATACATTTCACGCAAATCATTATATAGTTTTCTTATATTCATTGTATATTCAAATTTTAATTTTCCGCACCATTCTAATTTGAATATTGGTGTACATGTTAACCAATACCATCTAATTTGAATACGCATAAAATTGCATTTAAATATGTGTACATTTTTGGTATAATATACACATTTTCCAAGTGAAACCTTTGGCTGTCTTTTTCTTATCCCATACCATGACCAATAAATATTATTATACTATCTGTTGTCCCTGATTACCTACGCCTATTGGAAGAATACAAGAGGGATACACTGGCACAGTCAGAAGGATCTTGCTCACCACACTGACAAGAATCAAGTCAGCTATAACCGACTTTACCGGATTGAAAAACATCAGTGACACGTACCGTGGCTGAAGTTAAGAACCTGCACAAGCTTATGCAGTCTCAAATCATCCAGCAAAAGATGGATCAGCAAGGATAGTTCATTGAAACCCTGACTCAGGAACGTCGTGAAGATTAGTAGCAAAGAGAGAAGCTGATCGAGAGCAAACCGGGAAAATTGACAGTTGTTTCTTCTACTCCAATCGATACAGTTTCCGAGTTCGCGCCATTTGACTCTACTGTATTTTAGGCCAATTAGTACGACCGTTTTTGTACATTTTTGGCAGCTACTTCCGTTTACGAAGACCGAAAGGCGCAGATTCAAAAAGAGATCCTTAACTTCATACGTTAATTTGATCCCAAGCGATTCATCGTTCGTGAACCTTTCCAATTCTGGAACGAGCAGCGCTAATGCTACAAAACCATCCAATAACTGGTAGCCCGCATACGTCAAAACGCAGCTATGTGCGACTTTTATTCCATCAAGTATTCTAAAGATGAGGCCAAACGTACACGGTTTATCTGCTCTATCAACAAAGAAACCGTCTTCGAGGCCATGTTTAAAGTAAAGTATAAAGAGTAGGATTTTACCGGCACTATCGAAATCGCCATGGAAACTAAAAATTCTGATTTATTTCTGAATTCAGATTTTGCATTTAAAGGTTTTAAAATGTCTGAAAAGCTGATTTCATTTTTGGGCTCAGTTTTCACATTTAGTGTTTCGAAATATCCTAAAGTTTCAATCAGATTAGCGGTTTATGTCTAAAAACTATCTCTAAAATTATTTTCAAAATTTCAAATAAATATCTGTTTTAATACAAAATTGACTATGTTTATTTTATTTATGTACCTCATTTTGGTTAATACGGTTAAAAAATATCTAGAAGTTTCAATTGAATTAGTGATGTATGCCTGAAAATCAGTTCTTTAAATTTTTTTTCAAAAAATCGTTATATACTGGTTATATAGTGTAAATATAAAATTTTCTTTAAATATATATTGATTTATAATACTTTTTTCATTGATTTTGAAATGAAATATTTATTTTAAAAAAAACTATTATAAAATCTTTTGAAGATTAGTATGAGCGAAGGAAGCAACATGGAAATAATTGAAAACAGAACTTGTGATGAAAAGAAATAATTTTAAAAAAGAAGCATGTGTCTTGACTAAATGGAAGATCTATCGTTTTTCAATGAATTAGAAAGTGGTGTAATGATCTAATATTGTGGGCTTCAAAAAAGATTTTGACTGTGAAAAAGAAGTTCACTTTTGGAGATGAAAAATCTCTAAATCTAGGTCTTATCAGCTAAGAATACAATTATCATTTCATTTAGATGTGTAGGAAATCTTAAAATTTCGAATAGGTTAGAGTTATGAAAACTATCTCAGATGCTAATATGTGGAGATATAGTCACCACCAAGATAATTTTAAATTTAAATTGAATTTTTCCATCTTTTTTTTCGTCAACGCAAGGGTCTTTTAGATGAAGAAGATGGAAACCTTTTTGTAATTGAACTATGAACATCACGAATGATTTCATCAGAAAAAAACTTTTGAACTGGGATTGGTTGCCAAATATTTAGGCTGAATATCTCTTCATATCACCTGATAAAAAAGCAGACCATGAAAAAGATTTTTTAATGCGAATGTTTTGAGAGCGGAAAAAATCTGTTCAAATTAATTCATTAAATTTTTTTGAACACAAATTGCTGAAAAAACTAATTACTAAGAAAGGATCATCATAGAATGAAAAGTAAAATTACATACTGTATAGAGTATAGAAGAAAAGATGTACAGACTACCAGGCGATAACAAATTTGTAGCCAAAACTATAGAGGTCTTATCGAGATATATAATTTACTGACAAATGAAATATTTTGACTGAATTAATCACCTAAAGTTGTCTTATTAAATAAGTTAAGAAATAATTAGAAGAAAAATATTCCAAGTAGAATTTAATTTTCAAGTTTATATATTTGACATTAATTGACAGGTTTAATCTATTTTTTGATAAGTTTATTTGCTTTTCATAAAAAATGAGCATTACCACAAAATTGGGTATAATTGAAAATGATATATCTTTGTAAAAAACTTTTTATAAGTTTTTCAATAAGAATTTAAATTTTGATATGAGCTGTTATATATAAATGAATTTTTTGACAGATTTAAATGATTTTCATAAATAATGAATATCAACACTGAATTCAGCATACTTGAAAATGGGGATATATGTTTAAAAAACTTTATATAATTATTTTGATAAAAAGTTCCTTTTTGAAATTGGCTGTCATATCTAAATCAACTTTTTGAAAGATTTGATTGATTTTTGTAAAAAATAAATATCACCACTAATTTGAGCATACTTGTAAATTTTTTAATCCAGTTATTATTGACTTCAAAGGAAATAAGATCGATTCTGATTGCCACCATCTAAATGATCTGCTAAAGTAGTGGTTCCTTACCTTTCTTACTCACTCACCGCTAAAAAAATTTTGCTCCTACTTCGCACCCTCTACTAGTGCTAGTTTAACTTTGTACGCGTCTGCAGAGTTATAATTAATAGTAATGTCTTTTAATAGTAAAATTAATTTAATAGCCAAATTAATTTAATAGTAAGTCTGTTGCTTTAGTGAAAATTTTCGTTGACATACATTATCCTGCGAATATCCTCCCCCAAATATCCAATAACAATAAGCCATTATCATCACTAACCCATACATTCTAAAAAACAGTCTAGTGTCTACAGCCATGAAAATCTTCAAAATTTTCTTTTCTATTTCAGAAAGACCCACAAAGACTAAACTTACACTTTGAAGACTAAATTCCAGCAGACTTGCAAGTATATCAGCCCCAGCTGGTAGGTGCTAAGAAATCTCCATACCTACCTAACTACCTACCTACCTACATTATCCTGCTTTTTGAATACTGAGAAATTAAAAAGTTGATTAGCCAATAGATCAATATAGTGAATTCAAATACTGTTGAGAAAAGCTCATTGTTCTAAAGTTTTTTCCAGTTTAAAAAGAAAAATAAACAGATGGCCATTTGCTCTATTTTGCGACATCCTTGATATCTAGGGTTGCCAGACGTCCCGATTTTTCAGGACTTGTCCCGATTTATGTAATTTTGTCCCGCGTCCCGAATGTACAACTAGGGGACACCATTTGTCCCGATTTTAGCCTTCATTGAAAAAAAACTAGAATTATGAAATTTTTAGTTTTAAACTTAATTTTCTTATCATATCATTTTTTATAGAAAAAAAAGATATTTATTAAAAAGAATCGAAATTACATATGTGAAATATTAAATATGCACGTAAGTCTATAGTAACTACATTTTGATATGGTTTCAAATTCATTTTTTTATAATAACCCAAAAAACGTGTGAATTCAAAACAGAATGAGCCGCTTCAAAGATTTCACACACGATAAATAAATAATAAAATATATTTATTATACATGCATATATGTACATTGATTAGTTAGTACGTCATGTTTACAAGAGTAATCATGAAAAGATTAATTAGTAATCAGTAAAAGTCTATGCATAACTTTTTTATATGCTTTATATAGGAGCCTATACTCGAATATATAGAATATTCAGAATTGTTGGTTTTGTGCGAATATTTATTCAGCATTCCAGCTCATAATGCTAATGTTGAACGTTTATTTTCACTCACGAAATTTAAATGGACTGATGAGTGAAACAAATTGGATGTAGATTCTATAGAAGCTATCCTGCAATGTAAATGGAACTTTAATTTCAGTTGTAAAGAATTTTATCGATATGTGTTTATTAAAAAGTGCAAAATCTTCAAAAAATATAATTGAAGCATAAATAATAAGTGATATTCAAGTAAATAATTCATTGTAATTTTTTTGTTATTTTAAGTTACTTTCAAATAAAATATGCATTTTTTTATTTATGTTGTACAAATATTTTTCAAAATGAAATTACGCCTATACAATAAGATTTTATAAATATTTAACGTTACAATTAGTCAAGTTTAAACCCAATTTTATCAAAACAGCTTTGTGTGTCACCAAAAAATTGATTTGTTTAAAATTATTTATATTAATAATTTAATAATAATTAGTTATTAGTAATAAACTTAACATTATTCTGTCATACAAGTGTCCCGATTTTTTATTTTTGAAATCTGCCTTCATACTATGGACAAAAGTCAACGTTGAATGGAACAAGAACAAATTGTACAGGAGACATTTATTTCTAGAACAACTTGGATTTGATTATGTTAACGCTGAAATATTGAGAAGACGACACTATCATCTTTATATTTGCTCCCGATATAGACCTCATCTTTATCTTTCCTCCAAAGTTTTCTAGCATCTAACGATGAAGTTTACCATTCACCAGGTCCATCAAAGAAAAAAATATCAAAAGGAACTCATTGTGAAATTTACACAGGGAAAGACAGGAAAGCTTAGTCCAGAAGTGGAAAATTGAAAATTTATATATGGGGTCAACATAAAACTCCTGTATTTTTTGCTAAAAATGTTATAAATCATTGTGTTAATAAATTTTGAACAAGTTAAAAACTCATATTATTAAATAAGCTATGGGTGGAATTTCACCCAAAAGTGATTTTTGTAAATTTTTTTGAAGGCAGCATGAGGGTAGGGAGAAATACTGCTTGCTGTCTGTGAAATAGCCGGGCTTATCCCTATTTAATAATGACTTCATTTTCACCAAATACCATAACTAATATGAACATTTGATAATAAAAAAATAATCATTTTTCCTTTGAAGAAGATATGTATAGCCAAACTAGTCACTAAATATATTTTTTTTTCTTTTTCTAAAAAACTACTTCTCTTTTAAAAAAATACATTTTTCAAATTTTATTTTTTTTTCAAATATTCTTAATATCTGCATTTATTAAACACTTGATAGTCACTAGTTATTCACTTAATTAATATTTGTTTTCAAAAACCTATTTGATTCTGAAAAGCCTGTTGACTTTTTTTCCTAAGGAATTTGTTATTGAAAGAAATCATTTTTTTTAAGCAAAGCTGTCACAGTTTATGGAGATGAAGTAGAGATAGGAATTTCAAGTAAGAAAAGAATTATATTATATAGGATTTTTTATAAGAACTCTAAAAATTATGAATAGGCTTTTGGATCTCATTAATAATATCCACAAAAATGAAATCAACTGTTAAATTTTAGACCCCAATCTCTCCCAGCTTGAGAATGTTCTGGATCCGCCCTGTACCCTATTATAGGAGATGTAGAAGTATCAACCAAACCAAAAAATCAAGTTTGTTTATCAAAATATTTTTTTTTATGTTTTTTTGGTTTATGAGAAATAACAGACTCGTCCATTCAACTAAACAACCATGACCGCCAAGTTTTAGTGGACTTGTTTAAAAGTATCTCAAGAAATGAATCACCGTTTTTCATTGAATACTAGATGCGTGAACTTTTCTGATGAACTACATTTTTTGGCTCAATAAGTATGGAAGCCACTTTTAAAGATAAATTATAGGGTTAGAAAAGAGAAAAATTTCTGATTGAAAGTTTTGACTTGAAATTTGAACATCTGTTCTTTTGGCATTTCTATATTATATATACATACCTTACCCTTGAATGTCTTGTCATAAGCATCTATACTTCATAATTTCGACAATAGGAATTTCTTTTTAGGATTTCGAGTGATTTCATCCAATTTCTAACATAAAATGTTTTCTCCAGATGCAAAATGACTTTTTGGATAGGGCTTTGATTAGACATTTTGAAAAATGAAAATATATAAAAAAAATTAGTAATTCTCTTAGAAAATTAACAAAAAATAGAATTGACTATGAAATCAATATCTTAACCCTATTAGTGCTGGGCAAAATTTTTCCGCTCAAGTGCTGGGGGCGTAAGGTGCCCCCCCCCCCTATTTTTCTCAGATATAATAAGTTTTTATAAATATTTTTAATGTTACATATATATTTCAACTATGCTGAATTCAGTGGTGATGTCCATTTTTTTTATCAAAATCAATCAAACCTGTCAAAAAAAATGATCTAAATGTGACAGCTCATCTCAAAAAGGAACTTTTTATCTAAATAAGTATATAAAGTTTTTTCACACATGTATACCCATTTTCAAATATGCTTAATTCAGTGGTGATATTCATTTTTTATGAAAATCATTCAAACCTGTCAAAAAAGTGATTTACATAGGACAGCTCATCTCAAAAAAGAAACTTTTTATCTAAATAATTATAGAATGTTTTTTACACATACATACACCCATTTTCAAGCATGCTGAATTCAGCGGTGATATTCATTTTTTTTTATAAAAATCAATTAAAGTTATCAAAGCATTGATTTATATATGACAACAGCTCATCTTAAAAAGAAACTTTTTATCTAAATAATTATATAATGTTTTTTACACATATATACCCGATTTTAAGCATGTGTAATTCAGTGGTGATATTCATTTTTTTATGAAAATCAATCAAAACTGTCAAAAAATTGATTTATCCCAAATAGAAAGGATCAGGCACGGTTTTTTGAATTAGAGAATTACATTTAATAGAAAGTATAGGGAGGTGATGAAGTTTACCGTGTATGGCATTTTACACACATATACCCATTTTCAAGTAGGCTGTGTTTACTGGTTATATTCCTTTTTATAAATATTAGTCAAACCTGACAAAATAATTTAAATATGACAGCCCATGTCAAAATTAAAATGTTTATTCTTATAAAAAGTTTTTTATACATTTCAAGTATGTAGAATTTAATGGTGATGTTCATTTTTTATGAAATCAATAAAACCTGTCAAAAAATCGATTAAACCTGTAAATCAATGTCAAATATATAAACATAAAAATAACTTCTACTTGCAGTATTTCTCCGGTAAATGTTTTCTTAATTTATTTAATAAAACAACTTTAGGTGTTTAATTCACTCAAAATATTTCATTCTACAGTAAATTATGTAACTCGATAGGGCTTCCATCTTTTTGGCTACAAATTCGTTATCGGCTCGTAGTCTCTACGTCATATTATAATTTACAGTATGTAATTTTGTTATTCATTCTATGATGATCCTTTCTTGGTAGCTCTTTTTTCATTAGAAATTTATATTCTTCAATGTGTGTTTGAAAATTTTTTTATAATGATAAAATTACTTTTTTCCTCTCTCAAAGCATTCTGATTAAAGAATCTTCTTGATGATCTTAGACTTTTTTATGAGTATAGTGTATTTTATTATCAGGCCTGAATATTTGTCAACCAATCTTATTTCAAAGGTTTTTTTCTGATGAATCATTTGTGATGTTGATTGTTCAATTACAAAAAGTTGTCAACGTTCTTCATCTAAAAAATGATCTCTTTGACACAAAAGGAAAAAGATGGACAAATTCAATTTAAATTAAAAATATCTTGATAGTGACTAAATTCTCACATATTGGCATATGTGGCATTTTTAATAAATCTGACCTATTCTAAATTTTCAGATTTCTTACCCATCTTAGCTAAATGTTAACTGTAATCCTAGATGATAAGCTATAGTTTAAATATTTTTCATTTGTAAAAGAGTAACTTCTTTTTCACAGTCAAAATCTTTTTTGAAGCATCTAATATATAATTAAACCACTTCCTAGTTCATTAGAACATGGTAGATCTTCCATTTAGTCAGGATACTTATTTTTTTTTAATTATTTGTTTTGATCACATGTTCTCTTTTCAATTAGTTTTCAACATGGTTCCTTCTCTCATACAAATTTTCAAAAGATTTTATAATACGTTTTATTTTTTTTAATAAATATTTCATACTCAAGATGATTGTAGAAAGTATTATAAGCCAAAATATACAAAAAAAGTATATTTTTACTATATACCTAATATTCAGTCATTTTTTGAAAATTTGTTACAGAACTGATTTTCAGCCATACATTACTAATTCAATTGCCACTTCGAGATATTTTTTAACCGTATTACCCAAAATCCAGTACAGAAATAAAATAAGCATAGTCGATTTGGTATAAAACAGATATTTTATTTTTTTGAAAATATTTTTGAAGACAGTATCTAGAAGTAAACCGCAAATCTGATTCAAGCTTTCAGATATTTTAAAACCATAAATGCCAAACCTGAGTCCAAAAATGAAACCAGCATCTTCCATTCGGCATAAAAACAGATATTTTATTTAAATTTCAAAAATATTTCTGTAGACATTAGAAGTAAATCGAAAATTTTATTGACACTTTCTGACATTTAAAACCTCTAAATGCAAAAAAATGATTTCAGAGATAAAAATTATCATGGTCGAATTGGTATAAAAACATATATTTCATGTAAAATTAGGGAAAATATTTTGGGATATAGTTTTCAGACATAAACCGCAAATTTTATTGACACTAGCAGTAAAATCCCTAAATGCGAAAACTGTGTTCAGAAATGAAATCATCATTATCTATTTGCTATAAAAATTGATTGATATTGACAGATATTTTAAAACCTCTAAATGTGAAAAATGAGTTCAGAAATGAAAACAACATGATCGATTTGGTATAAAATATATATTTTATGTAAAATGTGAAGGAATGTTTTTGGAGACAATTTTCAGAAGTAAACCGCAAATTTGATTAATACTTATAGGTATTTTCAAATCCTAAATGTAAAAAATGAGTCCAGAAATGAAAACAGCATGACCGATTTAGTATAAAAACATATATTTTATGTAAAATTTGAAGGTATATTTTATTAGATATATTTTTGATCAATCAAAATTTTGATTGACATTTTTTAAAAAGTAGCCATGATTATTGAAAAAATTAAATATATAAAGTGTTATGCGTTCCAAACTGTATATAATTATAAATTTTCAGGGTATTATATAATATAGATCCTAAGTTATAAGGTTAAGAACAGATAATGTCAAAATTTTGCTGAAAAATTGTAATTTTTGATTTTGATTGACAGTTTTGGACATGAGGGTTCATTCAACTACCATGAAAATGGTTTCAAAAGATGCAGCTAGCGATTTTAGGAAAAGTCACAAAATTTGAAGGGATATGATTCAGCCAATTTTCTACAATTAATTTTTAAGTGAAGGGGGGGGGGCGTTTTTGGCCCCCCCCCCCCCCCCAGCACTAATAGGGTTAAAAGAATACAATCAAAACTCAAAAATGTTATGGAAATATATCAATGAAAAGAGAAAGAATAATATAACTGTTGAAACAATATTAAGTGAAGATGGCAATATAATTGAAGATGAATTCTTACCTGAAGCATTTAAACAATACTTTTCTTCTATTTTTAGAAGTGAGAGTAAACTTCTGACTAAAGAAGTTGAAGTTAAAAAAATACAAATAGCAATGTCAGTAGTTCACTACAAACTTAGTAATTTAGACACTTCCAAATCTTTTGGAATTGACAACATTTCACCTCTTTTTTTCAAAAGACTCTGTAATGTTTTAGCTAAAGCGTTGACTATTTTATATAACAAATCTTTAGTCGAATGCAAACTACCAGATGCATGGAAGTTAAGTTGTATATCACCAATTTACAAAAAAGGTGAGAAAATAATTATTTCTAACCTTATTCAAAAGTTCTTCTTCATTTAAAAAAGTGTCATCAGAATGAATATGGTTTTGAAGTTTCGTGTCCTTACGATTCTTGCGATAAAAGATTCAAAAATATTAAGTCATTCTCAAGACACTATCGTACTTCTCATATGCTTAAGAATAAATTTTTTGCTCAGAACGGAAGTGAAAATTTGCAGAAAAACTCAATGGAAAGTGCATCATTTAGTGGAAACATTTTCAAAACTGATTTGTCCTGTTCAATATCTTCTTTTTTTCTTTATTCGAGAGAAGTGAAGTTTATTTCCGATCAGAATATTATTGAAATCATAAATAAGTTTACTGAACTTTTAGAAGTACACGAAACAGAGTGTATTTCTAAACTTTCTTGTTTTTCCACAGAACTTTTTTCTGTTGAAAAGCTAAGAAGTATAATGATGAGTTCGAGCATTTTTCCTGCTTTGATGAATTTGAAGACAACCAAAAAGTTTAATAATTATATCTTACCATTATCTCTCTCCTATTGAGTTTACAATTCAAGATTCCTTGAGTTTCAAAGATATTAAATATCAATGTGTTTCATTAATTCCACTCTTGAAACTTCTTCTAGGACATGATGATATTTTTAATTGCGTTCAAAATAGAAAAATTATTAAAGAAAATATTCTTCATGATTATAGTGATGGAAGTTTGTTTAAGAATAATATCTTTTTCAATCAAAAAAATTCTCTCCAGGTGATTCTATATTGCGATGACTTCACTTTAACTAATCCTATTGGCAAAAAAGTAAAGAAAGTGACTGTTACAGCTATTTATATGTCTCTTGGTAATCTTCCTCCTTCCAAAAGATCTAATTTGCTCATGTTATGCAGAAGTAGTTTAATACGGAGAATTGGTTTATCTGAAGTTATGAAGCCTTTGGTAGAAGATCTCAAAATTCTTGAGAGTGAAGGGTTTGATATTAGTAAGAACAATATAACATATAGATTTTATGGTACGGTTATCTGTGTTATTGCTGATAATCTTGCAACACATGCCATAGGAGGTTTTACACAGTCTTTCAACTCGAAGAGGTATTGCAGATTTTGTTTTTCTGATTCTGATTTAATGAAGCAGTACACACTCTATAATGGCTTCAAAATGAGGACTAAAGAAATGTATATATCTCAAATCAAAAATATCGAGTGATGAGCTGCGTAATATATACGGCTTGAAAAACGATTCTCCTTTAAATCAACTCAAGTACTTCCATGTTATTGATGGATTGCCTTCTGATCTTTGCCATGATCTTTTTGAAGGGGTACTGTGTTATCTTCTAGGAGATGTGCTAACTTATTATATCACAAGTAACGTTTTCACATTACAGACATTGAATTTTAGAATAACTCAATTTTGTTTCAAGGAAGTTGATGTTTTGAATAAGCCTACTGAACTCGTAGTTTCATCTTCCAAAGTCAAAGTTAATCAAATTGCAGCTCAAATATGGACACTTTCTAGATTTCTACCATTGATGATTGGAGATATAATTCCTGCAAACGATTCTGTTTGGAATGTTTTCCTAAAAATGTTAGAATTATTATTTTTCGTCTGTTCACCAAAGCTAGACTTTGCCCATGTAAAAATCATAGAAGATTTAATAGAAGAATTCTTATTTTCTTACAAAGCAGTCTTCCCTCACTTGTCTCTAAAACCTAAAATGCATTTTATCCTTCATTATCCTTCTCAAATTTTCAAGTTTGGTCCAATTTATCACTTGCAAACGATAAGATTTCAGGGAAAACACAATTACTTCAAGCAATTATTCCATAGATTTAAAAATTACAAAAATAGTTTAAAGTCTCTTGCAGTCCATAATCAATATATGCTTTCTTATCATCTATCATTAAATGATTTTTTCTTGTTTAAAGATTTCGAAACAGGAAAAGATATTGATTTTAGTTCCTCCCTTTTTTCTACCGATTTTACAAATTTATTTAACAAATATTATCCTAATTTTCACTCTGCTAAAGTTTTTGAATATTTAAGTTACCAGGGAGTATCATATAGGCGCAAAAATTGTGTTCTTACATCCTCACAATGCCATTTTGGTTTTAAATTCAATAAAATAGTCTATTCGTATGTGGAAATGAATGAACTCTTTTTTATTTGTCAAAGAATGGAAATAAAAGATTTTTTAAAACATTACAACTCATATGTAATCGAAGAAACTATAGAACCAGTTATTATTTCATTTAAGGATCTTCTCGATTATAATTCTTATGAAATTTATTCATTACCTTTCTTACATATTGACGTTGTTGTTTTAAAATATAATGTTTTTGTTTAACTTTTCAATAAACCATATTTTTGATTTACACACTTTCTTTTTTGTGTATATGTAATTTTTTATTTTTAGAAAATTCTTTGAGTTCATAGTTTTGTTTGCAAAAAATCAAACAAAAAAATCAAAATTGAAGCTCTTTTAACCCTTGATGAATTGGAGACAAGAGTTCGGGAAGTAGTTGGTGAAGGAAACTTTACGATGAAGTATTTAGATAGTGACGTAGGGGAATACATAGATTTGGATTTCAGCACCTTTTCCGACTTAAATGAAAAGATTTTAAAGCTACGAATTTTTGACCTATCTCCGAATGAATCATTTGTTGAATTTTCAAATTCTTCAGAA
Source organism: Nectonema munidae (assembly GCA_030549495.1). Classification (NCBI taxonomy): domain Eukaryota; kingdom Metazoa; phylum Nematomorpha; class Nectonematoida; family Nectonematidae; genus Nectonema; species Nectonema munidae. The sequence continues at coordinate 119,185 of JAUIRK010000593.1, forward strand.
AAAAAGATAAACAGTATGATTTTCCATCAGTATTTTTAATTTTAATTTTTATATTTTAGAACTCATTGGCCTAGAAAAGTTTCAATTCCTATCGAAAATATGCAATGTGGTCTTTATAAAAAACTAGTGAACTCTGAAACACTTGATGATGGTGAACGACGAAAGTTGTTAGACACACTATATTTGTATTTTACCCAATTTTCTAATGGCCTGTAATGTTTTACTTACTATGAAGACTTTTTTTCTTTATTTTTATTTTTTTAGATATCCTACATCTGAAATGTACAAACAGATAGTTTAAGCATTGTTTGAATTCTTTCCCTACTTACAAAAAGAAGCAGATTTACCGCTCGCCTCTGCAAAGGTGTTTAATAGTTTTCCTATAAATAAATCAAATTACATCCCTGTTTTTTTTTCAATTTAATAATCTTGATTATTATAAATATCTGCATATCAGCATTTACACACTATTTTTATTGTTTTTATAAATATTTTATGTTTATAGCTATATTGGAAGGAGAAATTGAAACAAAAATGGCAGAATGAAAGAAAACATAGAGACAAGTTTTTGCCTCAAGTTTGCCAGAAGAAAAGAGGTTGTCGTAAAAGTATAGTTTCTCATGATTCTATTGAAAAATGGGGGTTAAAAAACTATTTACCCAAAGCCCTCTTATCTGAAGATGACAAAAGAGTTTGTATAAAAAAGAATGGTTGAAAAAAGAGTTCAAAAAGGTTCAATGGAATATTTCTTTGGTAAACTTGAAAATGAATCTTACCTTTCCTACTAGAAGACGAGAGATAGTTTTGGATAAAATTTCCATTGCAAAATTAATTGAAGAATATCCTTTTCTTTCCATAGAAAAGCAGGTATTAGTTTTTATTTAGTTAAATTGAATCGATTTATTATTCTATTTTTAAAGATTTTTCACGAGTTTGAGAGGTTAGAGCCACAAATTCCCAGTTTAAAAGTGGATCTTGTAATAAGGAACAGTCTTGAAAAATATTTCCATGTGTTTTTGAAACTGGCGAATAAAAAAGAAAGTTTCATCTCATTTTTAATAGAAAGATTAGAAAGAACTGCTGTCAGCTCAGACAAACTGCGTATTTATTTCATTTATTTTTCTATTCAATTGTTATATTAAAGCTTATATTTAGACATCAAAAAAATGTTTAGCGCTGTTCTGCGTTGCCAATCTTTTTAAAGAAAAATGTCAAGATGTGATTTTTTTCGAAAAAGAAGTCATGGAGTTAGAAAAGCCTCTTTTACTTGTAGTCAAAAATAATAATTTCATCATCGAAGAAAATTCTTTTTGTATTAAAGTAGATGGAAATGTTGTTTTCAGTTCTGATAACTTTATGTCACTTTTTATCGCTTTCTTTTGCATTATTTATATATTAAACTTGTCGTATCCAAAATACATAAAAAATACACTAGAGTTTGTTCAAAATTTTTTTATAGGTCTTAAAATTGAAAAAAAAAATAAAAATTTTTTAAATATCTTGTATAAAATCAATTGTCAAAAAATTTGATTTTTGCTTTGTTTTCAATAAATTTTGCTTCTATTTTGATTTTTTTCTATACGCTTTTTTACACGCATATTTAGTTTTACCCACATGTTAGTAAATAATTTATTAAAACGTTAGTAAACTTTACTATTTAATATGTCGTTTTTCTACTTTTGTCATTACTAATTTTGTTAGTAACGTTGAACTATTAAAATAGTAAACTTTACTAATTTTATTAGTAATGTTGACTTTGGCAAAATGACATAATATGTTAGTAACGTTAACTAAAATAGTTTCTCTGTGTATCAGTCAATAATGTAATTTTGAAAGTATTTGAGTCTATAATAAAGGATGAAGTTGTTAATCATCTTGTAAAAAACAAACTGATATCGAGACATCAACATGGTTTTCTTCTAAAATTAGTTAACAATAACAAACTTAGTTAAATTTTCTAATGAATTTTCTTTAGAAATGAATAATAATAAGACTTTCAGAAAGCTTTCGACACTGTGCCCCATGAAAGACTGATATTCAAACTGAAATCTTTTGGTATAAATAAAATAACCATCTCATATAATGGTTGAGAGATTATATTTTTAACAGAAAATTTGTTGTTCGATTGAATTAAATATGTTCAAAAACCTCTTAAATAAGTGGAATCCCACAAGGTTCAGTATTATGACATATATTATTTTCTATATTCATGAATGATATAAGTGATAATTTGAAATCAAATGTAAAAATTTATGCTGATGATATTTAATTTATTCAAGGGTTCTAGTGGTGATGGCAAAAGAATTTAGAAAAAGATTTATATAAAATATATAAATGTAGTAGAGAATGGGATTTGTTTAACAAGTGCTATCGCCTTCAAGTTGGAAAAATAGATGATACTAATTTTTATATAGATGGAACTAAACTTAATCAAGTTGAAAAACACAATGATTTAGGATTAATTGTTGATTCAAAATTTTGTTTTCTAATGATGTTTCTCATGTGTAAAGGAGATTTTTTGCTAATGATTTTTTGTTATATGATATCTAGCAAATCGCAAACAGTTTGTCAACTACCACAAGGCAAATTAATACATTTCCTTTACATTTACGGAAATTTACATAGCGGAGATTTTGGTAGCGGAGATTTTGGTTAGCGGAGATTTTGACTCGATTCTTATCACAACATAACCAGAGCTTTTTATTGTATATATGAATGCTTTTATCAACAGCACTGACTTTTTTTATCTTTTAATATACACAGATGATGTAACATTAATTTTTCCATACTGTTAAATTGGTGTGAACGAAATTACCTTGCTATAAATCAGTCGAGAAAGAAATCAATGTTTTTCTCGAAAAAAAACATCGTGGAAACTTTTTTGTTTGACAAGCTAAACTTGAAAATCTTTTCTGAAGTGAATTTGCTTGGTTAAATAAATGGTATATTAGCTCATACTATAAAGCTCTTTCCAACTAAAGTTCTTCTGATATTACTAAAAACTCTCTTTCTTCCTCATCTTTATTATAGCATGGTCAACTTTGGGCACTGTAATTTACATCGCTTAATTGCTTTTTATAAAAAAGCTGTCAGAATTGCTACCCATTAAAAAAAAATGTCTCACACAACTGAACTCTTTGTCAAACTTGACTTGTTAAAGTTGGAAAACATTTATACTCAAAAAATTGGAATATTTATCCTTTACCAATTTGAACTCTTCGCATAATCATTTTCAAAATATTATACTTTTCACTTCAAAACCTTCCTATTTTTTCAGAAATGTTATGAATCTAGATAAAACGCGTTTCAGACTTGAAACTTCTAAGCTTTCTATAAGATACAAAGCTGTTTGTTTTTACGAAAAATACAGAAGCTTCATAGCAGAAAGTTGCTCTTCAGTAAAGAAAATGAAACTCATCATGAAAGATTGGTTCATTTCTTCATATAGAGAAAAAACAACTTGTGATGTTGTTAATTGGTATATTTTCCTAAATAATTAGTTAATGTTATTTCATGTACTTATTTCATGCTGAGGCTCTATTTGCTTTTTAATCTCCTTGTCTTTTTGATGGTCTATTTTTCGTGAAGCGGTTTTCATAAACCTTTGGAAATACATGCGCTTTCATGTCTTCACTCAATTTTTAAAATTGTTCTCCATAATATTATTCTCCATAACATTATTATAACTTTTTTGCTAAAGATTTTGCTTTTCTTTTTTTCTTTTGAATTAGGCTACCTATAAATCATAATAACTTCTTATGTGTGTATCGAATTTGTAAATAAATTTCGTCTTCTTCTTCTTCTTAAAGCTTTTTCTATATTACACATGTTAAACAATACTTTTGTGTTATCTGACATTGAAGTTTCTCTTCATCTGTACAAATGTTTAGTCAGGCCTGTTTTAGAATATGGAAATGTGATTTTTGGAAATTCTTCAATCATGAACATCAGAAAAATAAATAAAAGTATTTTTATTTAAGAGAAAGTGAAAAAATTTAGATAAGAGAAAGTTGCCATCCTTTCTAGATGATCTTTTTGGGAATGTTACTAATGAATGAAATAAAATGGGATAAACACATCCGATATGTCTCGAATAAAATAAGAAACGTTTTTGGATTGATACTTCTCTTCAAATGGTTACCAATTCATGTAAAACTAGTTATATGTATAGAACGCCGATTTTACCTAATCTCACTTAGAGTATTGTTAACTGCGGAGCTACAAGACTGGTTTTTAACTTGAATTACAAGAGGTATCTTTAGAATATGGAAATGTGATTTTTGGAAATTCTTCAATCATGAACATCAGAAAAATAGAAAACGTTCAGAGAGTATTTACAAAACAATTGAAAAGAATGAAAAGTTTATGTTACATTAGAAGATTGGAGAAAATTAATCTTCCCTCTTTGTATTACAGAATGAAATGATTACTATATTTAATATTGTGAAAGGAAACATGAACATTGACGAGAATGTTTTGCCTGGTTACTCAAAGAGATTTCGAGATCACATTCACTGAAATTCAAACCTGATTCCTATCAAAGTTAACTATTTAACATAAAAAGCATATAATCACTGGAATGGTTTGCCAAATGAAGTTGTCGATTCCTTGAATATAAATATTTTCGAAAGAAAACTTGATGATTTTTGGAAAGATAAAAGATATCTCATTATTTGATTTATTTGTATTTTATTTGTATTATATTTGATGCAATTCACATATATGCGCTTAGCCTCTTTACATTACTTAATACACTTATGTTATCTTATAAAGAGAAGTGATAAATTTTGGAAAATATATGATGATTGTAAAAAACTTGCTCTTATATATAATACTGAGTAGTTTCTTACTTTTCATGGGTATCTAATGTTGAAAAATGTGGCCTAAAATAACTTGTAAATGAGCAACTTGTTTTTATCCGAAATACTCACAAACATTCCGATAGATCTTAGCTTAAAATAAACAGCATTAAAAATAATTCCTTTTCAAATATACTTTATGAAATAATTATTCTCCTGAAGAACTTACACCCCTCACCTCATTATAACATCATCCTCTAGTAAATTTATTTTATTTTCTTTCAGTTTTTTTAAAGCTAGACGAGCAATTTTTCTTGTTCTGATAACACATTTAGGATAAAAACAAAAATAGCAAGAAAATTATCTAAGTTTTCCTTCTTGGAGGCAGAAGTGGTTTTAAGAGGGGCCATGCCCCCTCCCAGTTTTTTGGCTGGACCCCATGTTGGCCCCTTCAGAGCAAATACCTATTTTACTGGATTTAAAATTTACTCGAAACTTTTTATAATTTAATTTTTTTGAGTGGGTTTTGCATTCAGGGGAAGAAATATCTATCTTATCTGGACGGGTGAATCTTAGACCAAGAGAACTCTTAATTTGATTTTCATTCATTGGAATAATTCAAAGAAAAAAAGTAAAACATGTATTTGGTAAATTGGAAAATTTATAAAAAAAATTATCGATTTAAAAACTTGGCCCTTGTTTGGCCCCTTGACTTTTGAAAATCTAGAACCGCCACTGGTCGTGAAGCTGCCAAAATATTAGTATTATCTTTTTGTGCAAAAATGTTATGCTATTTTGTATTGCATGTAGAAAATTGAGATGAACTCACGAAATATATTGTAAAAGTTTTCTATTTCAATTAGATATTTTTCAAAAGATGAATTGTGATTTGTATCAATTTATGATGTGGTTTGATGCAGCACACACCATACTAATTATCTTGGTGCTACGACTCTTATCGGCATGGTTCATTTTTTTCTCTGGTAAGATAAGCTCATCGTTGTCGTCAATGTGTCACCCATAAATCTGCGATGTTGTATCATTAATATGGAAAGTATGGCATAATATCGCATTTCGTTATGCCTTTGTTTTATTGGAAGTATGGAATCAGATAAATTGTGGAGAAACGTAAAGCGAAACTTTAGATTGCAGTGGCCTAGTATCATCGCATAACAAGATAGACATTTTGTGAAGCCGGCATACATTTAATCCATGCGCATGTATATATATATAATCGAATCGACACATGCTTCCTTGTAAAGTGAAGCGATAAGAGATTATAAGTGAATACTTGCGCAAAGTATACACGTATCATACACGTTGTTAGTGGTCAGTTCGTATGGAAAGAATTGCGTTGATGAATCTTGGTTACTTTTTCAAGCACACAGTTCGTGTTTCCTATTTCAAACACAAAGATAAGGAATCGTCTGCAACGCCCCTCTTTAGTGCTAAAGACTGAAGCAATCGATTTTATGCAGTGCTGGCTCTCATTAGAGTCTTGCTGAAGTAAGAACACGTGTTTTCAAATGAAAACGAGCTTACTTTCATCTCTACAGAGAACGAGGCTTTCCTTAGTGCCCTTCCCAGCTTTCCAAGAATTTAGTTTTTCCACTCACCCTCAACACCCTTATAATTTATCGTTGCCTAAACTTCCACCCTCCAAATAACTCGTCAACACACTTCAACGCTAACATTTTGCAACGCCAATGCTTACTCGAACTCTTTTAACGTTTGCACTTTTTGTTAAATCTATTCTTTCTCTCAACTCTTCACTGCCCATAGTTGTGATGCATCCTCCTAGTATCTATTTTGTTCCCGGCCAAACTCTCCACATCAAATGTCGGGTGTCAATTCCTTTTGTTGAAATCGATGGAAAAGTTATCCTACAAATTCGAAAAACATTTTTTTGGGCTATAAATAATTTTCACTATAGCCTAGAAGATTTACCACTATTTTTCAAAAACGTTGAATTAAGCAAAAATAGTGATAGAAAATCCATTTTTGATTTATTGATTAAAAACGCTACCTATAGGAATGAAGGAACATATGCGTGTGGTTTGAAGACTGTACAATTTAAATTTAATGGAACAACTTCTAGAAAAGTTTTTGTACAGGTGGCACGGCAATCATTTCCTCCCAGTATGTACTTCAAAGGCCAAAAATTGGTCAATGGTTCACGACTCGAAATTTTACCTACAGAGTTAAGTGGAGAGACTAAGAAAATATACTGTTATTCTTCAGAAGGAAATCCAAGTGCACGCATACACTGGAAGAAAGATTCTACTGTTATAAAAAATCGTACAATTAATATTCAACGCATCACTTGGCAAGATAACCAAAAAAAGCTACACTGCTTCGCACTCCAAGAAATCGCGAATAACAAAAGTATACAACAGACTTCCTTCATTATTTTAGACGTGCTTTTCGCGCCTGTCAAAAAGAATGCTAAAAAGACGAAGAAACACCAAGTGGTGGTGAGCGGAGATGCTTTGGAAATGGAATGCAACATTGAAGCGAATCCATATCCCGAGTATACGTGGCTTTTCGTTAACTTGACTCACGAGGTTGTGGTTGGACAGGAGAGAGTGCTACGCATTGAGAGTGTGAGAAAGGAGCAGCACCGACACTTCGTGTGCTCTGCAAAGAATAGCATCCGCGGCAAGAACTTTAGCGCGCAAAGCGATGTCTTTTATGTGGAAGTTGTTCACTCGCCCAATTCCGGTGCTGGCGAAGTGAAAGGCGCGCCTGCCAGAAGCTTCCTGCAAAGTCTTGGCACCGTAGCCTCGAGAAATGCTCTCAAGGTCGGTGTGATTGTAAGCGTAGTGGTCTTTGTACTTCTAATTTTCCTGTTCTGCTCACTCTGTCAAGTATTTTCTCAAAAAGGCTTCCTCAACTTCAAAAATAAAGTCAAGTGCAGAATGAATCGCATGAACATCTACGAAGATCCGTTTTATGTCAACAATTACGAAAACACTTCTCTCACCATTTCCTTTGTCAATGGAAAGGACCGGAAGAAGATCTCTGGAAAGGAAGTCGTTTTGGTTCAGAAAAAGATGCTTAAGAATAGTGAGCCCTTATGCAAAGCTAAAGATACTGAATTTCACGAGAAAAGCAAACAAGTTTACTCCCTCCAAGTTAAACCCTCTTCTTGCCAAAGTATGAACTGCAAAGCGACTCACAAAAATTGTTTAATAAGTCTCAGACCCACAGAAGTGTAAGATTCTAAAATATTTTTTTATATAAGAACTTTTGTTATTCTCTTTCTTCAGGTACCTTTCTATGGCATATTTGAAGTATTCTTAATTTGTTTCGAATAAAACTTATCCACTTATATGATTTTAGTACACAAGATCATAACCGTGATATTTTGATCACCAAACCTACATTAAGGAAAAATGTTAATTTGTCGCCAATTTTTTTGGGAAAAGAGATCTGTGATGTAAATCAATAGAACTCTTTGGACTGTTTCAAAAAATTCATTATTTTAGGACTGTAAGAAATTTGACCTCTTCTCATACATGAAGAAAATAAACCTTCATGACTCAATGATAGGTTTGATGATATGAACTAGTTTTTTGATTCATCACATTTGTAATTAGATTACATATCATTTACTATATATTATATGTACTTCATAATCCTATGCTAATTTATTACTGTTTCAAAAAGCAATACGTCTGTGCTAGCTTTTTTACCAGGCCCGGAAACGTATAAACTAAAAAAGCTATAGCTTACTCCAATCATAACGTCAAGATTTAAACAAAATATTTTTTGGAAAAGTATTCTTGCATGGCTCTACTCTTTGTAGTGAATTTTAGGCTAGGTTTCACATTAAAATGTATTTATTTTTGCAAAATCTGCTTTTAAGTGATGTCAGTCAACTTTTATCTAGTTCGAAAAATACCTATAATTAACCTGCTTAAACTTTTTTTACTTTTTAAGAGTCAGTGTAATGTTTTTATAACAAATTTTTCTCAATGTTTGTTGAATAACTAAACTTTAGTAACAGAATAAGATGTTTTTTTTATTTTGGAATACAAGCGCGCACACACACCACTTTTTAACATGGGGTTTCATATCTTTTTAAGAACCACTGTAGAGGAAAAAGTTTGAAATTATTTTTAAAGTGGAAAATTTCAATTGAATCTAAAAATTGTATTGATTAAACGTAGCCTACTTTTATTTCGAAACAATTTTTATTCGGTTTAGAAATACGACTTTTCTGATTTTTTAACCAAGGGCATTCGTTATATTTATACCGACTGTGTGCGAAGAAGTAATCCCATTCCACTGCATTCATGCTTGTTATTGATCTTAGCGCATAACTGGGGAGAAAGTTAACACATTTTGCATTACGCGTTTGTGAGCGCAGTGAATTCTTATCTACGCTTCACCACACCTCTGAGAAAGATACGATTGGAAGTGTTATACCATGATTCTAAAAAGATATCTTTTCAAAATTGTTTGAAAATGGCAACAAAACTAATCGATAATACTCTCATTCCTTGTTTATTAGATACTCAATTTTCTGACTACCCCTATACAATATGATATAGATACAATATCTCCCCGTAGTATGACATTCACACTTTGGCATCCAATGTCTTCAGCTACCGAATGTTTAGAGTTTGAAAATCCGTCAGACCAATGATGCAATCCTATTTTTTCGATATAGATGTTTGAAGAAGAAATCATCTCTCTGAGAGCTTCATTTAAACAGAAGAGAGTGACGCCCCTGAGAGTGATTATGCTGAAACCAAACCAAACAGCCAATGTCGTTTGACAGGGACTTTCCACCCACTGCAGTTCTACAAGAGCGACGCATGCTAGCCACTATAACAATATCTTTAATAAAATATTCCTCCAAATTTTACATAATATATGTGTTTTTATACAAGATCCGCCAAGCTGGTTTCATTTCTGGACTTATTTTTTACATTTAGGATTTGAAAATACCTATAAGTGTAAATCAAATTTGCGCTTTATTTCTAAAAATTATCTACATTCTCTCTAATTTTACATGAAACTCTTTGGAGTGTTTTAAAAAATTGATTATTTTAGGACTGTAAGAAATTAACAATCAACCATTTTAAAAATCAACCATTCTGGTTTAATTTCTGGGCACAGGTTTTGGATTTAAGCTTTGAAAATTTCTGACAGTCTTAATAAAATTTGTGGTTTACATCTGAAAACTATCTCAATAAATATTCATTAAACGATTTGTTTATTTATCTGAAGAAGATCAGACTGGTCGAAAATTAATAAAGTTTTCAACTTGTTTGAACAAAAGTTTTACTTATTTTCTTATTATTATTAGAGGGAATATTTATGGAGATACTTTTCAGACATAAACCACAAATTTTATTAACACTGTCAGAATTTTCAAACCGTAAATCCAAAATCTGATTCCAGAAATAAAATCAGCATGGTTAAAATTAATTTTTGACCACCCCGGAATTCTTCAGACAAATAAAGAAATCGTTAAATGAACACGAGAAAAGACTTATTCAAACAAGTTGAAAACTTTATTAATTTTCAACCACTCTGGTCTTCTCCACATAAATAAACAAATCGTTAAATGAAAACAACAGTTTAAAAATATCTGGAAGTGTTAATAAAATTAGCGGTTTACGTCTGAAAACTATATCCACAAATATTTTATCGAATTTTACATGAAATATATGTTTTTATACCAAATCAATTATATTGTTTTACATAATAATTTAATCTCTAACTTAGGATGAGTGTTTTTATGCTTATTATTATAATGTTTTCCCAAAGGTTTAGTTATGTCAAATTTCTGGGCGTAGTTAAAATGTTCACGCGTTCTTATAAATAACCGTCTTTTACTTTTACCTAGATATTTATCGCTACATATCCAACAGTTTATAAGATAAACACTTACATACTTTATGTAAGTTTTTTTACTTATGTATTACTATTTGTTATTATGTAAAACTAATGCTTATGTTGATAGGGTTTCAAAAGAGAAGTAATCAAAGAAACCAAAAATTAATACTCGTTAGTAAGGTATAGTTATATTAATATTTCTTTTTATATATATTTAAATTGTGATTATATATTTTATTTTATATAAACATATGAGTGTGGTTGGTTTTAACCCCGTCTGGCACCGGGTTAAGAATAGTGTTAGCGTATCACCTGCGTGTCGTAAGAAGCGACTAATAGGGCGGAATAAGCGTGATATATATGTATGCCATTTTATATTAATCTTCATCTTATACTTCTATACATTATGTGTGTTTTCTTATTGTTTTCATTTTAAGCGCGTGTGTTATATAATAATCTTATGTTACTATACACTTCCTCCTTTGTTATATTGCTCTTAATCTCCTTAACGCAAAGATTGCTTATTCTCAACATCATCACCTCCTTAACACAAAGATTGTTTATCCCTAACATCCTCATTTCCGTTACATCTCATTTTTACTATTTTATCATTTATATATTTGCTTTGAAAAAGGAGTTTCATACTCCGAAACTTGTTAGCAAAATCAGCAATAAAGTGTCCAGTTTTTACAATTTTTATATTTGTTATAATTATTTCACCTCAATGGGCATATCTGTCAAAGATTTCTATCTTCGATGTAAATAGAAATGAAAAATCTTAAAATTAAAAATAACAAAATTTTTTAGTAATTTTATCATTTTTTAAAAGCTGAAAAATAAAGCTTTTTGGTAAAAGTGAGCAGGAACACATTTTACACTTCTAGATTTTATTATTCCCCTTCATAAAAAAGTTGGTGCCGGTTTTTTACCCTGGTTTTCTTCCTCTGAAGAATTCAAAGGTTTTTACGGTTAGGTAGTGCTCTAGCGACCCGATTCTACGTGGTTAGTAATCAAGCTATCACTAGACAATAAGTTTGTTTCCCAAATTGGGAGCGTTCGCGTTAGGATTGTATCTTTCACTCAGTTGTATTTATATATTGTCACATAAATTCTTGTAAAATAATATATATAACAAGGTATAGCTATTCTTTTGTAACAAGGGCCGGTAGGTGTTTAGTGGGATGGAAAGTCCAGTTAGACTTGGACTCAGCATTCCGGGCGGGTCACGATATCCGAAAAGATGGGTGCGAACCCCACAAAACAACTTAATTAATTAATAAAAAAATTAGTTGACCTATATTCTCACATATTTATATTCTTTGATAATATATTTTTTTAAACAAAAAAAATACATTGCAATTGGTAGATTTTTAATTTGACAAAAAACCATTTTTTAGAAAAGGCAATGAATGTAAGAAAAAAAGCATATGTAATATTGGCATTATAATTTATAAACACTTGTAAAGCATGAATTTGACAGTAAAGTTGATTTGCAATTAGAAAAAAGTATATATACGAATGTAATTTACAAATAAATCTGTATTTCTTCTTTTTTTAAGCTTGTATGCTTTCGGCCAAGCTCGAACAGCTAGAGAGCGGTTCCGCACTTTATGGATAGTGGAACGGTCATTGGATATGGTGGTTAGCTGCGACAAAAGCACGTTTAGCTTGATGAATAAGCAGTCCCGAGGAAACAGCGACGACAGATCGAGATGGAGTGGTAGATTGAGTGACTCCTTTATACAAGTTAAAATGTTCGTCGATGTCGTGACAAGGCGAGTAAGGCCGCCTTCAAATAAACCTAGTTAGTGCTGCCTTGCAGTTAGTCAAATTAGATAAAGGCTAGGTCCTTAGCTTACAATTACGGCGTGAAAGAGACCCAGGGCCCGCGCGTCCTATTAAAATTGGGGGCTTGAGCCCCCCCCCCCCACTCATAAAGTAAGCCTCCCCTCTCTTATCAATCTCAAGTCACTGTAAAATAGACCATTTTTTCCATTGTTTTTAATATAAACATCCAGCAATCAAGCAAGCATATCAACAAAGTTGGCAAGTGCTTAGATATTCCAATCCAATCCAAGTGTTATTTAATTAAAGCTTAGTCCTTCCTAAAATCCCTCAAAGATTGAGTGATTTTGAAGTTGATTCATCCATGAAGCCTAATTCTGATGATAATAATTCAGAAATTGCAAAAATTAGAAAAATATATTATGAATGCTTTAATTCAGTAATACAGGAAATTTCAAAAAGGTAAAAAATGATATATTACCATTTTGCTTAATGAGTTTTTGGAATTTTTCAGATTTGCAGATCAAAACATTTCTATTATAAATGCTATTAACTGCCTTATGCCTAGTTCAAAAGAACATTTTCTTATGTATGAGAAAATCAAACCACTATGCACTCTTCTTGAAATAAAGACTGACGAAAATATTTTATCTTCTCAGTGCTTAGTAATCTATCATTTGAATAATACATTTTCTATAATAATCGTTTTTAATATTTGACATAACTAAAACTTTTTTGGAGGGAAAGAACTTACCACAAGGAATAGAAATTTCTGATATTTAAAGGAATTATATCCCATCAAGTCCGCCTGTAATGAGATCTTTTCTTTGTATATTGGTAATTATGATATTTTTACTAAAATATTATTTACTTTACAGTATATTTTTTAAGCTGCTTTAATAATTGGCATCAGCACAGCGTCGTGTGAAAGAAGTTTTTCAACACTTAAAAGAGTTTTCACTTCTTCACGACAGTCGATGCTGAGTGAAAGAAAAGAGAACTTGATAATTCTTTCTCAAGGGAAAAAACTTACCAAGAAAGTTACATTTGATGATTTCCTAAAGAATTTTAACAAAAAACCAAGAAGACTAACGTTAACTGTTTGAACATGGAATATTAACTTATTCACAATTTTTTAATAAAATGATTCTTCTTTAATTTTTGTTTCTCAAAGATAGTTTTCAAATGATTTTCTATATCTATTTTTTGTCACATTGATAAAAGCTTTTTTTGAAAAAACTTTAAGTGTGTATTCTATTATTTTAGATAGAATATTTTTGAAAATATTTTTCAAATGTAAACCGCAAATTTCATTGACACTGACATAAATTTTAAAATCTCTAATTGGTCAACTGAGTTCAGAAATGAGACTAGATGGGTTAAAATGGTATAAAAAATATAAAATTTGAGAAAATATTTTTGAAAACATTTTTCTGATGTTTAAACTTTTTACTTAAAAGCAAAAAGGGAGTCCAGAAATGAAGCTACCATAATTGATTTGTTATAAAAATATATATTTCATCTAAAATTAGAGGTGGATATAGTTTTCAGACTTAAACCGCTTATTTTATTAACACTGTGAGATATTTTCAAACCTGAAATTCCAAATATGAGTCTAGAAGGTTTATTTGGTATAAAAACATATGTAAATTGAATGAATGTTTTTGAAGAAAATTTTTAGAAGTAAACCATAAATTGATTAACACTTTTATGTATTTTTAATTCCTAAATGTAAAAAATAAGCCCAGTAATGAAACCAGCATGACCGATTCTGTATAAAACATGTATTTTATCTAAAATTTCAAGTAATATTTTATTAGACATATTTCTGATCAATCAAAATTTGGATTGATATTTTCGAAAAAGTAGCCAAGATTATTGAAAAAATTAAATATATAAAGTGTTTATTCGTTCAAAACTGTATATAATTATAAATTTTCAAGGTAGTATATAATATAGACCATATGACCTAAGTTATAAAGTTAACTACCAATAATGAAGAAGAAAGAAGAAGAAAATTTTTTTATTATAACAACAATTTATATAGGCATTATTTATTTTTCTTAAATTAAAACTAAAGGTCAGTGCCGCTAAAAAGTGTAAAGTTTAAGTAAAATGAAAATTACAACATGAAGGGAACCATTTTGAATACAAACCGTATTGTAAGAGTCAATACACGTCTCTTTAAGGTAGGTTAAAGCAGCTTTCATGTTTTTGGGAAATGAAGAGTTATGATATAAAAGAGAGTTGACAAGAACAGCCGTGCGGTGATGAAGTTATTTTTTTTGATTTGGCCAAATTCACTCTGGGGAGAAACAACAGATTGGAGTTGCAAAGTTGATAAATTATACATTTGTTCTCTGAATGTAAACCAGGAATGAAAAATCGGTGGGAGAATCTGGTTTTACAGTTTGAAAAAGAAAGACATAACATGCAGTTTGTACAAGTCACCGCATTTGAGTAAACGAGTTTGTGTGAGATAAATAGGCCTTGTTGAAGACAATTCTTACAAATTTTTTCTGAGAAGAAACAATTTTATCGCTACAAGAGTGACGAAAATTCACTAAAATGTAAGTAAGGTAAGGTAAATATAAAGTTTTATATAATAACAGCTTGATTTTTGTCGTTAAAATACTTTTACATTGATTAATTTTACCAATAATACGGCTAGTCTTACTTATAATGTGCTCATTATGAGGTTTCCAGTTAAAATTTTTATCGATCATCAAACCTAGAAAATTAAATTTTGGTACGAATTCAAAATCAGATAAAAATTTAAACATAGGGTTGTGATTTTAAAACTAATTACTTTGGATTTTTTATGTTAACTTTTAATGAATTGCTAGTAAACCAACTAAATACTTTTTCAAATTTCTGACTAAGTGATGTATCAGTAAAAGAAAATAAAATTGAGATATCATCCGCATACATATAAGTATCAAAAGAGAAATAAGCTTTATGGAAATGATTAATAAAAATTAAGAATAACAAAGGTGTTAGGATCGAGCCTTGCGCAACCCCGCAGAGTAAGTTTCATTTACATATACACTACAATACCGATTCTGTAAGTAGTCTTTCATTAAGAGAACAACATAAGAGGATAAACCATAAAATTCAAGCTTATGTAATAAAATTTTGTGGTCAATAGAATCAAATGCTCTAGTTATGTCAATAAATAGAGCCCCTAAAGATAAATTCGCATCAAGATAGAAATATATATCATTTAGAAACAATAAATGAAATAGTTCGGTGGAGTGGTTTTTCCGGAAGCCAAACTGTTTTTCATAGAATAGATTGTTTTTCTTAAAATAACTATATAATTGTGAATAAAGTAGTTTTTCAAAGACTTTGGCAATGACAGGTACTAATGAAATTGGCCTATAATTTTCTACGCTATTTTTATTGCCCTTTTTGAAAACGGGTATTAATTTAGATGTTTTGAAGACTGTTGGAAAACAAGAAACAGAAATGCATTCATTGAATAAAATTTTGTTAGAACATTTTAATTTTTGATTTTAATTGACAGTTTTTGACATAAGAAGGTCATTTACCTACCATGAAAATACTATCAAAAGAAGCATATAGTGATTTTAGCCAAAGTTACAAAATGTGAAGGTATTTAATTCAGCCAATTGTACAATTTTTTTAGTAGCGTTAAATAGTTTTAATTTATTAAAAAAGTTCCCTTTAAATCTGGATTTTACAGAGCAATCTTTATTGCCTCGATTTTATTAACAGCAATACAAAGAAGCTTTACTTTATTATTTTTATTATTCTTTTTTATGCCTCTTTTGTTCCTTTCATTTTCTTCAATATGTGCAGTTTAAATTTGAATTTTAAATCAAGAATTTGTAAAATCATTTTACGAAATTTTTATAAATCAAATTATGAAAATTTATACCAAAAAAGCATTATTAAGCCAATTGAATTTTGGAATGAGAGAGCTAAAAAAGATTTGAAATGGTTTCAAATTTATAATAAAATTTTTCCTCTAACTTTCGAAAGTTTCAATTTTTTTGATGGTGGCAAAATCAATGCTGTAGGTAACATTTTTGTTATTTTGAATAAATTCTTTATAATTGATATCAGAAATACATTGAATAAATTTAAGTTGTTTATTATTTTACAGTTTTGTTTAGTACTCTTTAGTGGGTATGAGTTTGGAAGCCTGGTTTCGATACAATATGTTCCATGCAGAGCCCGCCCTACCTATATATTTTTGGGGCAAGTGCCTCCCCGCAGTTTTATTTATTGCCCCCTTAAAATTTTCAACTTGCCCCAAGTGTCTTAACTTAAGAAAAAATTATATAAACATATTGCTGTGCAAGTAACTTTGAGAACATTTATGTCATATATTGGAAACAAAACTGTTTGAAAATGATTAAATGCCTTTATAACAATTTGTTTTTGTAATTTATATAGTACTTCTGATAAGATAATAAATTTTTTCCATAATGTAAATTTTTATTGGCTCTTCACAGCCCCCTCTCCCCCCTAATAATTTTTTTTAGCGCGGGTACTTGTTCGATTGTTTGAATCTAATATCAAGACAGTGTACCGCTACATTTATTTTTTCTATTATTTTTTCAGTGTTTAAGTTAACATTTTTATTCTTGATTGTTTTCCATACTACTTACCATTACTTCATTTTATGTAGGGATGTAGTGGATAGCAAAAAAACCGGATATGTGATTTTTATAAAAGCCAATTTTGGATATTTGTTTTAATTTACCGGATATCTGGTCGGATACTAGACTAAATAAAACCCAATATATATTTTTATTTAACATTTAATTTTTTAAAGAAAAGCAATATTTACTTGATTTATTTAAGTTCACAACAGATTTAAAATAAAAACAAAAATATTAATTTTCAGACTTTTTCAAAAACATTTGGTTTTCATAATAAAATCTTTTCAGCTTTCAATTTGTTAGGGAATTTTGTATAAACTAAACTTGCTCAACTAAAAAGATGTTCTGAAGTGACAGAACTCGTGGCTGCACTTAGATTTTTAAGATTCTAGGAAATTTTTTCCACTGTAGATGATTTTCCTTTCTTGTAAGCAATGGATCTGTCCAAAAGATTTCTAGTTCCCCTTTATTTTCATTTTCTTTTAGCAAACAACGCAAAATAATATCTACGTACAAAAAATCACGTAAAAAACAAATTTTTTATTCTTTTTGAAATATTCTATACTTGAAGTAAAAAATTCACAGTTGTTATATAAATTACAACAGACTAAAGTCTTCTATAATGTATCTTATAATTCAAATTTTGAAATTATCTAAATTCTGTAGATTAAAATATTTTGAGAACTCAAAATTTTATATTTGGAGGCAATATTTTAACAATAAAAAAATTTTTTTTTGAAAAGTAAAATATAAAAAATTTAAACAAAAAACAAACAAACATCTTAGAAAGTAAAAATTTCAAAATTAATTTATAAAAAAATATTTTAATTAATTATTATCCTTGAAAACAAAGCCGAGTTTTCTCAAAAAATTCAAAAGTTTAGAAGTTGAATTGTCCAAAGGCCAAATTGACCTATTCCTTTTTACAACTATTTTATTATGACTATGGATAGTTTCTTTAGAAAGTATAGTAACTTTAAAAATTATACCGATTTTTCTTCACATAACCAAAGACCTTTTATTATTTAAACTCCAATCTTCTTTAGATTTCATTGTGGCAAATAAATTTGGCTGTAAAGACTTATGATTTTTTTTCACATAACATTGTAGTATTTTTAATCTTATTCCAAGAACTCTTCTGAATATTTACTCTATATATGATTCCATAAAGGATTTGTATGTTCTAAAACCTCAAAATTTGGACACAGGAGACAACCCTTTATATTTGTTATACACTATCTACAAAACAACAAAAGTATTAAGATGTGATACAAACACCCATATTTTTAGTCACTATAACCGAATTCAGGGGTGCAAATCATGGGGTGGAGGGGAGGGGGGGGGGCGAAAGTCTTAAATAATTTTGTATTCCCTCAATTCAATATCTTTTATATTATTTAAAAGATTTGTTTGTTTTATGATTAGACTTACCCAATTACTTTTCTTGTTGGATAAGTCTAAGAAAGAATATTTAAAATCCTTTTTTTTTCATTCATTTCCACTTCATTGATATAATAATGGAAATTTGAGCTATATTTAATCAGATGCAGTAATGTAGACTTTAATTTGAACAAGATCCCATACATTTTTCAGCGGAGCAAATATTTTTTATAGCTAACTATATAAGAAAGTATTCTCTCTCATTTTTTTTAGCTTAAAAGGTTTTTCTGTATTGATTACTGTTCAAAGAGCTAAATTAATGTAATACAGTAAACAAGTTAGGAAAAATGCCCGTATATACAAATATATTTTAAACAACAAAGTCTTTTATTCCAGAAAACAAATATATAGCATCTTTATTCTTAGATATTCATTTTATTTAATGTTTTACTTTTTTCTTATTAAGATTTAATTGGATTGTTGGCAATGGTTTCACACTTTCCTTAACATTTTTGTTAATGAAACTTGGTTCAGGGAATGGAATAGCTAATTCATATAAATTTAAGGTTTATACCAAATTTTCTTCTAAAAACTTTAACTCTTGAATTTCTATTTAATAGGGCGATATCTTAATTCAGGGTTTCATACCTATCATTTCATAGACCTGAGTCCTAAATATATTATCAAACAATTTACTTTACTAACTGAATATATGTGTATGTAGAAATAATATGATTATTTTTTTCTGTGTAACTAATCTAGTTTGGTAACATTTCGTTCTTAAAAATTTTAAAATATTAATTTTAAGCAACAATGCATCTCTCAGTATATTGTAATTGTTATGGCATAAGGAGTAGTGGAAATAGACTTTATTGAAAGAACAGTAACACGTAAAAAGGTAACCTTTACGCTACAAAGATAACATATACAATGTGAACTATATATATATACAAAACATTTAGTGGTGCTTCAGGATGTATTTAGAAAGTATGTGAAAGCATGCTAAACAGTCAGTGATACTCAAGGATCATTGTAACTTGTGAAAACCCTTATTACAGTAATCAACCCACCTAACCAATTCATTTGATATGAAGCATGCTTATTGACAATTGGTGAGATGAGAGGCTCGGAAAAATCTTTTAACTCTTAATCAAATTTGTATCGAATATCGCGGTTGTCGGCTAATGTTTGACAAATGACTTCCGACTGTATTACCATTTAGTCTCTAATACAACCCTTTCATAGGCTTTCTTTAGAAGACAAACGCATTTTTAGCATTAGAGCACCAAATATAGAATCGGCTCAATCAAAAATTCTGCTCCGTAAAGATTTACAAGAGATCATTTTGCAAATGTGACCATCTTTTTCAATAACTGATAAATGGCATTAAGAGCTGACAAAGGCTTAATTACATCATATGACTAGTGATGAATGATTTTTTGCCCCTTTTGTGCTAGAACAGTGGTTCACAACCTTTGTGAAAATTTTTGGTCTCCCTGTACCTTTATAATTTTTTAATATCTTGAGATCTCAATTAAAAAATAATTCAACATATAAATTACTCTACTGAAATATGTTTGAAATGTGTGATATAAATACGTTCACTAAAAATGATAGGAATATATTAAAATGGACATCTAAAATTTTTTCATTCTGTATGATTTGCTTTACTGAAATTGCTAGATTTCTTTCCATAGTATCGCTTCAAAACTCTGGAAAGCCACCTCAAGTTTGAGTGCAGCAAGCGTTTTTCAAATTCGGAATCATCTTCTTTCCATAACTCAGAAAACAGACTAGAGTTGAGGACATTAGCATTAATGAAATACACTGTTAATAACTTCATTGAGAACATTTTTCAACTCAGCAGGTATGGCTTTCATTATTATTAAGGTTACATCTGGAAAATGTTTGCTTAACCAGAGTGTGAAGACCAGAGCGATAAGAAAGAATTGCCAAAACATTGTCAGTACTTAAGGCTGAGCTAAGTTTGCAACATCCTTCGTTTTATCAAGCTGAATTACAAAAAAGTTGAAATTTGAATTCCAAAGAATCACATGCGACATTATGTTACTTATCAGACATTTCCACATTCAATATGATATCTTTGCAGCAAGGTAATATCAACTGTTCTCCTAGGTGGGAATTTTTGACAGCAGTTATTTTTTTGAATCTTTATAGAAGGCTTTCAAACCACACTTAATATTTTACAAAAACATTGCTATGTTACCAAACCGCGATTTGTGCAATCGTTTAGCTTGACGCTTAAAATATTCAATAGTTGTGTTTACGGAACTAAAGAGTTTTATTTTCAAGTATCTTTTTAACTTCTTGGGGTTTAGAAAAGTGGATGCTAACATTTAGAACACAAAAGTCACTTAGGTTCTTCTTCCCCCTCAAAGAAAAATGCTCATTTACATCTATAAATTCAGGCCTGAAATAATAAAATAGTAAAAATAGTTTAAGTCAATTTAAGGACTAAATTATTTATTCTTTTAGTGACTTATTGTCAAAACTAAAATATGTTGTGAAAAACGATCCACATTCCACTGTGTGACCATTTCTCGGTCCCCATCGAACTACTTTGCGATCTTCTAGGAGACCGCGGAATTGATTCTTTAACTTGGTTCTTTAGATATTAGTTTATACGTGCAACTAATTTTCTTGAAAGTTCTTTACAAATGATAAGGGTCTCTCTAAGTGTGAGGACTACTTGACGCTTAGGTAATCTGTGCTTATTATGTTCTAAATAGCATATGCTATAAATCGATGGCTATGCCTGTGCTTATGTTTATAAAAGTTTTTTTTTATTTTAGTCAATTGTATTGATCGACATAAAGAAAGCAATCCAGATAAAATTGCTTTAATTTTGGAAAACGATGAGCTTTTCAGAGAAGAAAAACTTTCCTATTTGTAATAATTTTTAGATATATCTTATTTTGTGAAGTACTAAAATGTGTGCTATTAAAATCTTTTTAACAAAATATTAGGACCGATAAAAGTTACAGACTGACGGTTCCTATTTTGCAAATTAGCTTCTCACGTATGCTTATTTTGAGTGGAATGTAGGAAATTTATGCCTGCTATTAGACTTGTCACTCTTATTTTATTCAGAATTCAAGCCATAAGGGATAATCTTAAAATTCACATTTATAGAGATTGAACCCTCACCCGCACACATGCTCATGTGGACGGCTTCTTGAAAAACCGTTTCACTGGATTTAAAGTAAGTTAATCTTACTTAAGCAAATTTCAGAGTACCACGATCTGATAATATAAAGTTAAAAGTAATCGAAGATAGCAAAAAATAATTAAAATGTTTTTAACATAAGAGCTCCTTTATTTTTCATCAGGAAACATGAAAATTTTCAAAATTAATAAACTGAAGTATCGCAAAGGGGTCGACTTTTTGTTTAAATGCACTTGAATCCACCATCTTAAGTTGAATCTGTAACCATTGAATGCTTTAGGTGCACACATTAAAATTAATGTGTATTATATATTTACCAAAAATATTCTCACTGTTTTCACTAACACACATGACCTTTTCAATTCAATCACATTCTTCACACTTTATGCTATAGGTATAAGCATGACCTTTAAATCCCATCACAAATCATATATTATAGCCTAAAGAAACATTAAATTACATATACAAAACCATTGAGTCATTCAGCAGAGATTCTCGCACAAATCTGCTTACACTATCAAGAGTGAAGCTAAGGCACACTATTCAGAGTGGACATCAAGGATCGAGTTAGACTTCACAATCAACCCCGCGCATAAACTTGATTCAATTAAAATTGTTTCATTCTACGCCTAACTTAACTGAATCTATTTGAATACTTCTTGTTGTTCTTCAATTTTTGATCTTAAAATTAATTAATTTTTTATTAGTTAGTAGGTTATTCAACCATGTTTAACAAAAATTTATTATATAAAAACTTGACTAGGCCAATTATTATTCATGCCCATAACGAATTATCTATCATGTTTTCAACGCTTTATTTTCTTGTATTTTTAGTTTTCTTATAAATAAAGTAAAACTTACCAAAGCTGTCTAATTTTTTCCTCTTCTAAAAATAATTAAGAGCAAACCATTTTAAAATCCTAATTAATATTTTTTTCCAACTTTTTTTGAAAACTTTTCAAATATGATTTAAAAGATAAATTATTATTTAATATTTTAAACATTTTATTTACAATTGAATCATTCCTAAAAGGTATTTCATTTTTAGCGAATGGCTTAGTTATACATAAATTATGTTCACGGATTAGTTTCATAAAGCGTCAAAATTCGTTAAAATTCGGTAATCCTTGTCAAAATCGCTTTTTTACGAACAGCATACAAAGAAGTTGTATATAGACCGTTTAGTAAAATAGTAGTCAAAAATATGGAACCACTGCTATAAACATATTCCTATTAATGAAAGTTAGCAGTCTTGTGCCGATTAGATCGGCATCTCCAATTTTTTTATTATTCACCCATTTCTGGAGCCGAAGAGGGGGAGTAAACTAACTTCTTCATTTATTTCAAATATTTCTTTAAAATTCAAATATGGTATTACTCTGAGAGAAGCGTGTCCATGGCGTGTGTTTTGCTGTAAAAACAACAGCATAAATGCGTCTTTTTCTAAGACATGGGTTTTCAACCCCAGGGTCGCGAGTGTATTCTCAAAGTCGCGTTTAGTGATTGCATACGATATGTTACATTTCAAAATTACGCGCGAAAATGACTCAGTTATAATGAATACTGGAATTCATTGCGATATCAAATATGTTATAATACTTCTTTATCGTAGTTTTCTTGAATATGATATACCTGCCCGTTTATATTCATACATAATCATCACTCAGAAGCAACTGGACACGAACACACGCAGGTTCGAACAACCATGCACTAAACATTTGGTACTAGCAGTATTTTTTCAATTATGCCTGCCAGTTTAACTTCAAACGTACTCGTTCTTCCTATCCAAATTTTATAAGGTCAGCGGCATCCGCATCGCTCAAAAATTGGGATGGGAACATCACTAAAAATTGGGGTTTTCTTTGTCTCGCGCAGTCCTTTTCTTTTTACAAATACTTAAAATCTCATTCTTTCATATGAATAAAATGAATATTTTTTCTTCTTATTTGCCAGAGAACTCTATAAAATGACAAATCGAATTGGGAATGTCTTAAAGCGACACGACGTCAAAAAAGGTGACCGTGTTACGATCTACCTTCCAAACAGTGTGCTAGCTGTTGCATGCATGCTGGCATGTGCCCGAATTGGTGCCATTCACTGTGTTGTCTTTGCTGGATTTAGTGCAGCTGCTCTATCCAAAAGGATGATTGATTGTATCTTTCCTCTTTTCTCATTATTTTAATAATTTTGATATTATCTGTAGTTAACCTTATATAACTTACTGTTTAATTTTATAAATAAACGACTACTTTTTAGAAATGTCAATCAAAATTTTGATTGATGAAGAATATTTTTAATTTCATTCAAAATTTACCAAAAATGTGTGCTTTTATATTAAATTTGCCATCTGGTTTAATTTTTGCACTCATGTTTTGCATTATTGATTGGAAAATATCTTGAATTGTCAATCAAATTTACAGTTTTCGTCCGATAATTTTCCAGAAAATATTCAAATTTTACATGAAATATATATGTTTATACCAAATCGATCAATTCAAAAAATATTTTGAAAAAGATTTAAAAAAAATTTAATTTTGAAATGAGGTGTCATATATAATTTCTTCATAGGTTTGATTGATTTTCATAAAAAATGAACTTTACCTGTAAATTAAGCACACTTGAAAATAGGTATATAATAGTCTAAAGAAGATTTTATACGTATTTCATTAAACATTTAATTTTGACCTGAGCTATCATATTAGTCTTTTTTTGACAGGTTTGGTTAATTTCCATACAAATGAACGTTACCACTAAATTCAGCACAGTTGAAAATGTGTATATATCTGTAAAAAACGTTGCGGCCACCGGTTGGGCACCACTGGTCTAGGTGAATCGTGTGAGCGTTTGTTTTGCATCGGAACAAATTTCTAAGATGTCTTAGTGATTTTTTTCTTTTAAATTGACATATTAAAGCTAGAGAAAGTTGATAATTTTTGTTGAAATTGATGGGTAATTTTTATTTGTATTTTAGCTAACTCACACTGTCTTATCACTTGCGATGTCACTTTTCGTGGAGGCAGAAAATTACTTCTTTATGAAACCGTTAAAAGTGCCATCTCGCTTTGCCCACCCGATCTTGTGAGATGTGTCTTGATTCAACAGTACTCTCCCGATCTGAGCCTCATGAAGAATCCTAGAATTGAGTTTGATATGGCAGAAGTACTCATCTCTTCCTGCATATAATCTTGGAATTTATTTTGGACTTTAAATCTGATGATACGTAGTCCCCCAATTCACCTTCATCCACTTTGAGTCAGTCTATCCAATGGTTTGTTAACTTGCTGGTTGATATCTATGCATTCAAGTTAATTACTTAGTTTACTAGTTTGAGGATATAATTGAATTATTGGTTTGTTCTGCTTGGTGACATTCATTTTCTTATAAAATATGAATTTTAAATTTTTTACTATTTTAATCTTATTTTTGTAATCTCTTGTAGAAATGCAGCTTTAATATTTTACCAATACGTGCTTTGAATTTACTAAACATAACTTTCAATTAATATCACATGAACATTTACCAAACGAATGTTTTGAAGCTTCTTAGTTATGTTTGCTTGAATTGCAGAATCTACTTTTTTATTTGTGTCTTAAGCTAATTCCTGCGCTTAACTTACATTCCTCGGCTACAAAAATATTATCCTACTTTAATCAAATCCTGTCACAAGAGCAGTTTCTATTTAGGATGATGCGTTAAGTGAACCCTCTGTATGAAAAAGTGCTTCACTGAATTACACTTAGAATAACTGCTCTTTTTGAACCAATTAAAATAAAGAGTGTTGGCAGCCTTCTGTTAAAATTTTAAATTCAATTCGTTGTTTTAATCCTATAAATTTCAATTTTTATTTCTCTTAATTCTGATTTTCATTATCATGTGCTCAACCATTTAATGTAAATAAAGTAAAGAGTTTGTAGAAAGTCTCTTTCTTTTTATATTTGCACTAAAGGAAAAGTTCGATGAAATCTTTGCTACATAAAATATCCCTTCACTTACTCATGTCTTTCAGATGTGTTGTGATAATGCCTAATTTTTCTATTAGGAAATGGAGGTGGAAGAAAGTGAGTGTGCAGTTGTCGAGATGAATTCGGAAGATTTTCTCTTTCTTTTATACACGTCAGGAAGTACAGGTCAGCCAAAGGGAATCGTTCACTCGCACGCCTCCTACCTGCTGTACTCCTCTATATCTCAGAAGGTGCACCATTTTTTCTGAATGTGTATTCTCTCCCACTCTTATAACTTCCTTCACGTGATGATGCATATTTACACGATTATGATAAAGGACTGCTTTTGCTAATATCAAGATGATTCACCTAAATTTGGGGTTCCCAACTCCAACTTTGTGACTCTAATTATTATTTTCAAGGGTCGCAAGGTAGTTACAAAAAATATCTGAATAATCCATATCTGGTTAAATTTTTATTTAACATTTAACTAATGCAACTAATTTACTTTGTAAAAATTTCATCAAACACAAGTAATAGAAGTAGCTTTTATGTATAAAAAGCATTTGGCCATCTTCTCTGTAGGGCTATTGCAATGTAAACACGTCACTACTTCAAAAATGTAAGCAAAACATGCATTTTACTTCTTTTTCATTTTTTATAATAACTCAAACATATCCTTTTTACACGTTTTTCGGAGTATTAATAATTTTTTTAGCAAAAGCTAAAGTCATCTTTAAAATTTTCAAAATCTATTTAAAATAGTTAAAGTTAGACAAAGTTTTCAAATGAAATAAAACTCAAAACATTAAAATAAAAAAGTATTATTTTTAACGTAGTATGAATTTTGTTTTTTTATTATCAAATATTTTTTTACTAAAGGAGATATTTTATTGATAAATAATTTTTCATTTATCTAAAAGAATTTTTTTTTATCTTTTGTTAATATAATCTAGTTTTTTTATTTTCCATGTCTTGACAAACTTATTTTACTACTTAATAATTTTTAAAATTTATTGCTTATTTCTTTTTTTAGATCTAATTTTTAATTTAGTAAATGGCTCAATGGAAAACACATTTGGTCTACAAACCTAAATTTTTGCAATTTGCTTTTACTAAGATAAGAGAAAGATCAAAAAGCAGGAAGCTTTTCTTTGCAAACTGATGTTTTAGTGTTCTTGAAGAATCTTTTTTCTGCAATGCCTTGTCAACACCACTACTGGAGAAGATATATTTGATACGATTTCAAGTTTTTTCATAAAATATGAGTTAAGTTGGAAGAACTGTTTGGCTGTTTGCACTGATGGTGCTCCATCAATGATGGGAACTCGTACAGATTTTGTTCGTCGCATTAAAAATTAGAACCCAAATCTTGTAGTTATCCATTGTTTGTTGCATCGAGAAAACCTTGTTTCTCGTCTTCTGCTATCAGATCTTAATTCTGTTTTAATCATGTTATCCAAATAGTGAACTTTATTAAAACTAGAGTTCATGTGTGAAGAAAGGGGATCACATTACAAAAACGTGTTATGTCATTCAGATATTCGTTGGCCATTCCAGGAAAGATTTTGGGAAGAGTTCTTGGGCTAACATGTAAAATTGGAATCTTTCTTTATGCAAAACGTCATAAACTAACAAACTGTTTTAAGCATTCCGCTTGGCCAACAAAACTTGGTTATTTATGTGATATTTATAGATATCTTCCATCAACTTAATTCAGACACGCAAGGTAGAAACCACGCAATGGTACACATTGTCGAAAAAATTGTTTCTTTCAAGAAAAAGCTTTGGAGTCTTTGGAAAGAAAACCTTGAGTGTTCAAAATTTTTGACTCAAGCCTATTTTAACTCGAGAGGCTGAAAAAGCGCTTCTACCTTTTCCAACAACATATCTCTGTCTTCTTGAAATCAAGACTAAAGCAAGAAACCGGCTGGATCCTCAGCACGATTTGCGGTGTGCTTTAACAATTAATATAAAACCAAGATTTGATAAACTTATGCAGGCCTCGGCAACCTTTTCATAATGAAGTCGAACGTATCTATCAAATGCATTACGCGTGCCACCTTTTCAATACCAATTTCATAGTATGTACTTGTGAACTTTTGTTAAGCTTCTAATAGGTTAAAATGAAGGCACATAAATGTAATTTCATTTTCAAAGTAACTTAATTAGATAGTTAGCTTAAATTTCTTGTTTGTCTTTGAAAACTCTTCTCACTACACTTTTTTTCGTATAAAATTTCCTTCAAAATGTGATAAATTTAAAAGGAGTCTGTTCTTTAATAGATGAGCCTCAAATAGTAACCCCTTTTTGAGAGAGTCCTTGTTTAGACTAGACATGAAACAGAGGTTAATTAATTTTAACATATAAACATAAAAGTAAAAATTCAGTTTTGGTTTCAATTTCGTATCGTTAAAATTATTTTGTTCAGTGGAATTTTTTATTGAAATACAGCCAGCTTTAAATAGTTTGAATAGATCATAAAAAGATGTAACATTATGAGGTCCCAAAAATGTTTTTAACCAAAATTTACGTTTATTTTTTGCCTATAGATTTGTGCTTGCCATTGTGAATCTGTTTCCTTGCCACGCGTGCCATAGGTTGCCGCCCACTGAACTTGTGCACAAAATGAAGCAGTTTCAAGGCAGTCATTAATTTTTTTTAACTCTTTATATTTTGCTGTAATTTTCTTGAATATTTTTAATGAACAATCTGTAACATAAGTTAATTAAATTTATTTTATAATTAGGGTCGCTATAATAAGTCAGGCCCAAATTTAGGGTCACAACAAAAAAACGTTGGGAAACACAGACTTAAATTAACATAATTTTCAAAATCGTCCTTCATTTTTAACATCACGGCTTACTTATTATTTTAATTTCAATCCTAGCTTCTCCATAATCAAATGTAGACTTTGGAATGAAGTATCGAAGGACTGCTACCGGGACAACTACCCCTTCTTCTGCGTAATCAACTGATTAATTGATTGATTGGCTAACTAGCTTGCTTATTCGCTTTAACCGTTGAACAAGGGGTAGTGAGCTGGCTAATTAAAATTAGTTGTTAAAATGCTCGTAAATTTGTTACTTAATTTTCACACGACTTTGTCAAAATTGGGAGCAAAACTTTAAATTTGAGCAATTGTAACTTCTTAGAATAATTTAGAATCAAAATTCAGAAATGATCTCTTCTTTTTTAGTATTGGAAGTATTGAATTTAAAACCAAAAAATCAATCGCGAAAAATTTGTTTCAGTTTTGGTAGTTTCGAAATTCCAATATGAATTTTATTGTGAAATAAAAACCTTTCATATCTTTTCAATTTAATTTTTTGAATACTTTTATTTTATTTAAAATGTTTTTGGGAACAAACCGATTTGCCAATTCTGTTTAACCCACTAAGAACTATGATTTTTCGGTTAAGAAAATTATAGAGCGAACTAGATTATGTGTAATCTTTGCTCACACAAATTTTATTCGATATATAATTTCCTTTGCTTTTCCTCAACATTAGATATTTTGACAATCGAAATTTATGCAATGTATATTCCTTTATATGCATTTGTTCATATATTATTCACTTTTGGAATTAATAATAAAGTCATTACAAAGTAAATACCAAAACAACATGTTTTGCTTCTTTTTAATAATAATTAATAATAATATATGACTGCTATCAAAATGACTCTGATGTGAAGTATTTTTAAATCTTTTTTAGGAAATTTTAGTTCTTTTTAGTTACTAAAATGAAAACTTGCTCCCTTGATTAGGAACAGAGTAATGTTTTTCAATATATAAGCAGAAGTTCGTACGACATCTTACACTTTTATCCCATTTCTAACTCAATGAAGAAGCGTTATTTATTTTTCTTCTCTTTTATGAATTATATTATAAGTATTAACTTCGAATTCAAGCTGATTCCTGTAGTCAGCGCCGAATTGAGAGAGAGATATATATAAGTGAATAGAGAGGTGCTTTATTTAGACTTAATCTTTATGAGTTTCTCGTTTATCCAAATTGATTGCATATTCTAGTCTAATGATTATCCCATTTGTTCAAAAAATTGATCTTTCATTATGCGATTCACACAATGTAGCTTGTTTTAGACATAGAAATTATCTGGTTTTAGTGCTCCTGCTATTAATCGGAAAAATGAATGTCCATCTCGGACTCCTAAAATTTAAGTATACTTTTAGTTGTCTATCTTCTTTATTGTTTTTCATAATAAGAATCTATTGAGAATAAATAATCCTGTCACGACATTTCATCACCCAACATTTTATCCCCGATATTTCATCACCTGACATTTCATCATTGGACATTTCATCATACGAAATTTCATTATCTTACTCGTAGATAGTTATTAAAACCTTTTATTAAAATTATATAAAAACTCTTTCAAATTTTCAATATAAAATGAAAAACTTCAGTAATGTGAAAACGAAAAATACCATCATTCAAAAAATCATTGCAATCTATTGATTTAACATTTACTACAAAATTTGCCTTTTTTAATTGTCTTAAAAATTAGGAAAAAGTAATATTTAACAGTAAATATAAAACAATTTTATTGCTGAAAACTATTTACATGCAGAATGTTGAACGGCTTTGAGGTATGAAATAATATATTGCCGAAAACTTTTGCACGGAATTTTTAATGGATAAAATATACAAATAATAATTTTGAATAAATAAAAAAAGAAAGATATTTTTGACTGGAATACATATTTTACTTCTTTGAAGAAAATCGTTTTTTAATCCAAAAATGCTGAGCTTTTTCTCAAATACTTTTCTTATTTCTATTCAATAAATAATTCTTTTCCACAAAAAAATAACATATGTAGTTTCTAAATTTAGACTAGTAGTACTGCGGAACTTCATGGCGTAAATGGTGTATAAATGATTAACCTTTCAATTGATTCATTTAACATTTGATATATTTAGTGTGTTTGTTGCGTGTTGAAGTATTTTATTAAAATATACATATGCCTTTGAGGTTATCCTATCACCGTGTTACATCTTTCTTCCTTCTCTCTCTTTTCTCTATTACTACAAATTTGAAAAGCTACTGCTTGCAACAAAAGTTATACTGTCTCGTATATTTAACCGGATAAAATATTAAAGCGCTGAGTTTAAATCTGTTTTGAGTTTCTTCTTCAATTTTTGCATTAAAATGCTGTGAGTAGTGACTCTACCCACTCGTAATACCCACAACCATTTAAAGAATCATTTTTGATTTAGGTGACGTTTGATTTCCAAGCAAATGAAATATTTGCCTGCATGGCAGATATTGGCTGGATCACTGGACATACTTTTGGCGTATACGCAACTCTCGCTAACAATGGAACATCTCTTTTATTTTCTAGTCTTCCTACTTATCCTGATTCAAGTTTCTTTTTATTTCAAATTGTTCTAGAAGCCTTCTCATTTAGTCCTCCCTAAATAAATTAGCATTCTAAACCCAATTAACAGTGATTTTATTTTCAATTAGAAATTTGAGACTTCAAAATTTATCCATCTTATTATACTAAGATACTATTGTCTATCAACTTTTGGGCACGAAGAATGAAATTAAGATCCTTCTAGGTTTTTCATTATACCAGCTGGTTTTGAAACAGCTAAAAATCGATCAAAATATTTTTTAAAAAAAAATGGTAAATGAAATTTGTATTAAAATAAAAATATAATTTCATGCTGATTGCGATGGTAATTAGCTAATTGGTACGGTAAAGTGATTGACTTGAAAATTTGGAAAAAAACCTAACATAAAAATGAGGTATGATTTTTGAAATAAAGCAAAGCATTATACTTCTTTTGCCATCGCTATTTATGTATTCGTCAATTACTCTTCATTTATCACGAACAAAAACAGATTCCTTAGCTTCTTGATACGAAGCGAAGTTTCCCCATTTCAAAAGCATTGTGAATCTTTTAAGTGATCCTCTAGTATTTTGCTTACATGATGTTGTCTATGTCATAGAGCATCTATTTTTACTCTTCCTTCATTTTCCTATGTCCCTCATCCATGACTTTTTACTGACCACACAAACGTTTTCAGTAACTTTATTTGTATCCTGACCAAAAACCCATTTTTGTTTTTGAAAAAAAGTATCTTTTCGAAGTTGAATTTTTTTATTATGGAATCCTGCTCTTTTAGTACTATTTAATCTCCAATTCTTAAAATTCCGGCTATCTATTCTTTCCTTTCGGTTGAGTTTTAGGTTTAAACACATTAATAACTGAAATGCTTTCTGAAATGAGTAAAAAGCTTGAAAACGCATACATTCACCACTCATATCTCTTCCATCTTAATTTTTTTCTACAAAGTTGATAAATATTTGTATTATCAATGTAAAATAAGTTGGATTGAGTGGGTATTAAATTTTATAATTGTGAAGGCTTTTTCTTTTACTTTAATTAGTATTTGTAAACTTTTACTTTATTTAGTATTTTTGAAAAACGAATTTTTTTGAACAAAGTAAACTTTATTAAGGCAAATATTTTCGGTTCAATCGCGAACCTTTGTCAAGCAAAATGTGATAAATTAGTTGCGAGTCAAACAAAAAGAAGGGTGTCAATGTGAATGCATTTAACTGTAGACATTACTACCATTTACTACTATTTAACAGTAGTAGTAGTAGTTTTACGAAACATTAGTATTTGTAAAAGATAGAAGTAGTGAAAATAATTAAGCATTTTTCCTCACAATTTTGCCTCTTGCACTCTCTTGAATTCTTATTTCAGACAGATACTGGAGAATGATCGAACGCCATAAAATCAATCACTTCTACACCTCACCAACGGCACTCCGACTTTTGATTCAAAGAGGAGACTCCACTCCTCAGCACTTTGACTTGTCCTCTTTGAAAACTCTTGGCTCCGGTCATTTTTACTCTCTTCCTATTAACTTACTACGCCAGACAGATGTGCTATTATGAATATGCGTCGTATTTGCAAGTGGGTATCGTAGGGAGAGTTCAAATAATTCACATTTTTACTTTTTTTTCAAAAAGCGGGTTAGAAAATGCAGGGCCCCCAAACTAATGGGCCGGAGGAGCCATGGCCCTCACTTTTTTTAGAGTTAAACATTTTTTTTCAATATTTTCATCAATTGTGAAGAAGACTGATAAAGTAGTGAGAATTACATTTAATATTTACATAGTCTAAGTACATTTATAAAAGAGATGATTTTGTTTGACGTAATTTTTTCAATATTATGATGAAAAATATCTAATATGTTATTGATGAAAAAAGATAGATGATCTGAAAATCAATAAAAAAAGAAATTTTAAGGATATTTTTTTATATAATTGATGGCTTATTACATAAAGGCTATCTTTTGCAAATCAAAAATGTTTAATTCTTTAGCTACCGGCTTCATCCTTTTACTGGTTGGATAGGAAATCTGATAATTTTCAATCGGCTTTACTTAAGGTTTCCACCAATCCCAAAAAAATTAATCAAGATTAATTTCATAATTTGAATAGAATTTGACCATTTATTTCCTTTGGTGTGAAAGGGAAAGTCTTTTATATCATGAAGGAGGGTAACTTGTTTTAATTGAACATTGAACAGCATGCATGGTTGCATGATGAAAACAACGCTTGAAGAAGGATTGGTTAACAAATATTCTGAGTGATTATCTTTTTTTATTTATTTATTCTTGATCAAAGTAAGCACAATATAAAGTTTAGAAGAAATGTCGCAGTGACTACCAACCCATAACGAATTTGTAGTCAAATCAATCGGGCGCCTACATAATTTATTGACATTTTGAGTGAATTAAACGCTAAAAATTGCTTTATTAAATAAATTTACAAAATTATTTCCATGCTTAGCAAAATAATTATCCAAGTACAATTTATTTTGAAGTTTATATAGTTGACATTGATTGACAGCTTTGATTTATTTTTTTGACACGTTTAATAGATTTTCCTAAAAATGAGCAGTGCCACTAAATTTATTCTGCTTGAAAATGTGTATATATGTGTAAAATTTTTTTATAAGTATTTAAATAAAAAAATGTTGAAATGGGTTGTCAAATTTAAAACACTATTTTTATAAGTTTGATTGATTTCCATAAAAAATGACCACTAGATTAAGCGTACTAGAAAATGTGAGTTATCGTTATTAATATAGTTATTATAATATTTATTATAATTACTTCTTATAAGTGTTTCAGTAAAATTTTTTGATTTTTTCATCAACTGACATATTTATATCACTTTTTTGACGGGTTTGATTTATTTTCATAGTTATCAACCTTTCTTAACAAAGGGCCAAATTAAGAACTAGCATTGCATTAGACCGCCGCAACTAAAAAAACAAATTTTGCTAATTTAATTAATGACACTTAAAAATCTTTAAAAAGTTTTGGTTTTTTTCAAAAAAGTGTTTTTTAAAAACCCTTTTAGCAAAACACAATAAATCAAAAGTTCTTTATAATAACTGAATTCATCCTGCATATATACCACGAAATGTCTTAATGATAAAATTAAGTATTCTTTACTTAAATCTGGCATACACGAGTGGGAAGAGGATTTAGAGCAGCATGTACAGATCAATTTCTCTTTAGTCCATATGTAAAAGAATAACAACTGACATCACCTTTCATATCTTAGTAGCCCTCTGGAATCAGATTATAAGATATGCTTAAGAATAGAGAATGTGCTTTCGCTCCTCACTAAATCCACCACTGCCCTATGTGTAGTTCAATTTTAAGAACAGATCGTTGATATCGAATGAGGGTTAGAGAAACTTTTTGGCGCTAAAATAAAAAAGAAAATTGTTTCCATCATCACTATTTTTGATTATTTAAATAACATCCACCCCCTTTTAACCCATTTACGACCAATGTTCCTATTTTGGAACATAAGTAATTTCATCTTCGTCTGCTTTTTTCAATGACTTTGAATATAAATCGTCTGCGTTTTTTTAGATATCGTCTGCTTTACTTGGTCTTAAATGGGTTATTAAAATAAAATATTACAATGTTAAAAAGACTGAATGATCGACGATTCAATCGATCCACTAAAATTACTTTTTGAAAGCCATTGTAAACATAGCCGTATCAACCGATTGCAAATTTGCCAAATTTATTGCCATTATACATTATAAATCAAAAGCGTCATTATTCTCAACTCAATAAAGTGCGAAGGCTCTTTATTTTTTATTTTTACTCTTGTTTTTATCATCTATTAGGTCCCTTCTTTTTCCTTAAATGTCGCGTTTTTTATTATTACTATAAATAATAATATAAAAAATTCTTTAACACGTATATCTCCCAAAACATCAATGCTTACGGGAGAGCCTAACGCAAAATGTGTTTTTTGCTTTTAAATAGATACATTATTGTTTAAAAAATTATTTTCATTTTTTGTTATCTTTTTTAAATAGAAGGATGAATTATGAATGTGACAAAGTTTTTTCTAAAACTTGAAAAGACCAATATTTATTGTGTAAAGTTACTTCATGAGAAAAATAAGATTGGAAGCATATTTAGCATAACAAATTTTGGTTTATTTTTTTTGCGTATAGATGAAATTTATTTTTTTATAATGTTATTTATAAGTATGTTTTGCATTTACCTTCAACTAAACCTACTTTTTAAAAGTATCGTTTTTGTGCTCGCATTTGTTGAAATGTCCCGCTTTTGGTATAAAAAAGTATGGTCATCGTAAGTATGAACCAAATTCCGAACTTATAAAAAGCAATCAAGTAGAAAGGATTAGAGGTTTATAAATTGAAATTTATTCAAAAAATTTTAAGTTAAAAATATTAATTTTATGAACCATATTATGAGCATATTTTTATAAGCAACCAATTTAGAATAGGGTAGTTAAACATGTACATGCATATACATACTTTAAATATCATATAAAATGTCCTTTCTTTGAAGAAGGATAAATGATTTTGGAAGTTGAAACATTTTTCAGTAAAAAATAGTAATAGTAAAAATACGAATTTTTTGAATTCTAGTTTCACAGCCAAAAAGTTCTACGCTAAAAAAGGACGCTAAATAGTATAGCGTCCAAAAGGCGGACCTAAAAAGTCCCATTCCCATCAAAGTACACTACAATCTAAGTACAGAAGAGAAATGAATAAGTTTGCGAAATTGGGACCCTTTCAATAGGACATTGTTACGTTCTTTTTTTTCAGCAACTTTAATTGCGCGCCGCCAGACAAAGGCCACGCTTGAGAAGGACTGCTTTAAACGGTATTCTTCCCTATTTTAAGAAATATCTTTTTCTCGACTGCGTGAGTGCGAGTTAAACAACAACGTGTAGCCAATTATTACTGACCAATTGTATGATAGTTAGGTGAGAATGTTCGTCTATCTTGCTGATTGTATTAAAGTTGGTGACGACCTTTTTACCTGAACATTTGACCGTTTTAGTAGGCGAGCCTATAAATCATGAGGCCTGGCAGTGGTATTACGAAAGAGTTGGAAGAAAAAGAGTTCCGATCCTAGATACCTACTGGCAAACAGAAACGGGTTCGATCTGCCTCTCTCCTCAACCGTTTCACTTACCCTCCGAAAGATTAAAACCAAGCTACTGCATGAGACCATTTCCTGGAATTCAACCTCTTTTGTTTCAAGAAAATGGGGTATTTTTTAATCAATTGATCTAAAAGATTTCATTTAAGCATCTTAAACCACATTTTTTAAGAAGACAAAGTAGGTAGTAAAACTTTCAATGTTTAATCTTTTTGACTTTTTCATAAAATTTCTCGAATAAAGTTATAAGATTGAGAAATGTTATTATTATTTGAGCTTCTCATAATTTTTTATTCTACTTTTATCTTTATTGTGAGAAAAAACGAATATATTATTAATTAACAAACATTACAACCCTTACATAATTACTATGCATAAAGGAAAACTCCAGAACAGAAAACAAAATTTACAGCCTTTTATACTCATAAAATCCTAAACAAAGTGGAGGATAACTAAGATTATGTTGCGAGATATCTTAGCTCCAAAAGAAGATAAAACAGGTAAGTTATCTGATGGGACAAAGCTTAGAAGTAAAAGGAGCAAACAATATGCTAGATTTTTGGTCAAATACATTTGGGGGTATTTTAAATACAAATACAAATATTTTGTGTAGGAGTGTTTCAATTACAAATACTTCTAAAATACATTTCATTTTCACAGCTAGACAAAACCAAATACTATGCTCACAATGCATAGATACTTTCAAATATTTATTAATCATGATTTATGTTGCATAATTATTTAGTACATCTAATACAAATTTTAATTTTTACATTCAATGACTTTTACTATTGTTAGTTTCACATCCAATAAACATTAAAGTTCATTTAATTGACATCTATCTGGTCTGCAGACTTTGCCAACATTTAGTTAATCTAGCATTAGTAGATCAGAGATTGTTTGGCGAAAACTAACATGGCTGACTAACCTTCGCAGGACACACATGGGCTTTTTACTCCAATCAATCTTTTTAATGGCATTTTTGTTGTTAAAACAAATATATAACATACCAAAAAAATAATACGTAAATTATCGTTATTCTATGTAGTATAAGTCGGTGCCATTATTAAAATATATTACGCGTTAGCGACTTCAATTTTTTGGGGTTTTTTATGACAACGAAAAAAAATTTCAAATTTAAAATTATAAAAAAACTTGAAAGAAAGTTCCTTCATCATAAGTAGAAATCCATTCATTTTAACTATCAAAATAATTTTTGAATATTATAAAAAAAAATTATATTAAAAAAATTCAACGCTATCTATATTAAAAAAACTTTTCACTGAAAGACACATATTCTTTTTACTCCAGTCATGATATTAATGTATTTTTTAGATAAAGTTAAATGCAGAGCATAACGGAAATAGCATGTAATTTATTACTCTTATAAGAGTCATAACTAGGGATTGCATCCCGAAGGCTTTTTTCCCTCCCCTGGGAGCGGGGACCCTGAAGTAAATTTTTTCTCACTCCGAGGAAAAAAATATTTTTTTTTATCAAGAACACTAAAATTTTGAAATGATTTATTCAAAATTGTTCAAATAATAAAATTTTAAAAACAATAATCCTGAGAGAGTCTGTTTTGTTTACAATTTGAATCATGATGAATTATAAATAATACATATAGCTTTGAAATACACATACATAATACATAAATACCACCACATATGAATTGTTTAGAAGTTGAATCATGAATTATAAATATACATATAGCTTTGAAATGCACACAATACATAAATACCACCATATTATCTATCATATTATGTAAAAATATGATTATAACTGTGAATTTAATCTTGTATTTTTTCCCCGTGGAAAAAAGAGATTTTCTCCTAGGAGCGGGGAGGCTTTTTTTTTTTGCTTTTTCACCAGGGACACGGGGACAGGGTCACCAGGGTGCAATCTCTAGTCATAACTTGATTTAACCATAAAATACATAATCATGTTGAATATTTTGTGGTTTTCTGAAGTGACAAAAAGTTTATTTTTCAAAAAAAAATTTCATCTGAAAATAATTTACAGAGGATTTTCAAACCAAAAAACCTAAAAATTTATTCCAGAAATATTACATCCGCTTTTTCAAAAGTGTGCAAAAGTCAAAATAAAATTTAACGCCAACTATAAATACAAAAAAAAAGAACAATAGAAAATGAAAATTTTAATTCATAAAAAATTTATTACATGAATGATCAAAAGTATTAGAAAAAATCTCATAAGAAATTTGAAAATAGGCATAACAATACAGTGATTATGTTTGATACAAATTGTGTAAACAGTAAAAGAAGCAAAATTACAAATTAGAATGACAATAAGAGCAGACAGATAATGTTTATTTTTTGCATATAAATTTCCTACATTTAGAACACTTCCTAGTGCCTCTTGTTCTAGGTCTAGATTCCAAAATTGAGCAGTATCCTCTTGAAGAACTGCTCTTGAATGCTGGCAATTCTGCAGCAAATCCATAGTAAAAAAGAAGACTTTTGATAGGGCTTGCTATCTGACTAATGTTAGCGCGAATGCTCATAGAATTAAAACAAAACTTTTGTGATAAAATTAAAAAAAAAACTTTTCTACCTCCTTTCTGTATACGTACAGCATCGCAAGGACAGTTGTGCTTATAAATAACCCATGAATTGTAGGCACCTATATGCAGATAATTTGAAAATACCGCGACTGTCCATCTCCTATTAAGTTTATAACTAGTGAAGTCCCTTGACATTCGATTAAAACATTCAACCCCGCTTTTGTGTTTATTATATAAAATCAAGCTATTATGCTATTATAATAATAGATATTATTATAACTATTATGCTGCGATGACAGAACATAAACCGCTTTGAAGTTTTTCCTGGCGTGTCTTTCTGGTATATAAACTGAAAGTGAACAGCTGCTTGAGTAAACAGTTTTACTTCCAGTTTCATTCAAATTTAGTGTGCGTAAATAGTTTGGCTTTAAAATTTGGGGAACAGAGCGGCGTATTGGGTTTATTGTTCCACAAATTGTTAAATTTTGGCAAATTTACAAATTTCTAAGCTTGAAAAAAAAATTTGTCTAACAATCCTGGACATAAATTTGTGGTTTCATGACGCAATACGTGTGTGAATCATTAAGATGATAAAATTTGATCCCATAATGCCCAAGCTTTTGGGGATCATAAATTTTCAATGAACAGCCATCCCGAGATTTGACTAGTTGCTCATCAATGGTGACTGCATCAAGTGGGGTCCAATGTTTGTGACATTTGTTAAAAAAGTTGTCATGAATATACTTTACCGCTGATATTCTGTCCAGAGGATTTCTACAATTCGCATCATCAAATCGTATGAATACTTTTATGTATTGAAACATTCTCCTTCCGAGTGCAGCGCGCAAAAAAGGATCCCCATTGTTTGAAAAAAGAACTTTAGTGGAAATCCTTTGATCTTTTGCTTGTCCCAGAAAAAGTAGACATCCAAAGTAAGCAAGTATATCGCTTACAGCATATTTTTCGTGACAAACTTTTAAATCTTGCCACTTTGGTGATTCTAACGGTTAGAATCTAATTAGAGAATCTAACCTAAATAAAACAGAAAGTCATTGAGCAGTTCTTTTCTATAGTTTTTCCTCTGTTGGGTAATCTTTACCTTGAAAAATATTTGAAGCATTTGATTCAGAAGTTGATGTATAGACTTCACTTTCTTCGGAGGAGCTAGACGTGAGAGTAGACGATGAAAATTCCATTAGAATAGAAGGAAAACAAAAATGTTTGAAAAGTAAAGACAGAGCAAATGAA
Source organism: Nectonema munidae (assembly GCA_030549495.1). Lineage (NCBI taxonomy): Eukaryota > Metazoa > Nematomorpha > Nectonematoida > Nectonematidae > Nectonema > Nectonema munidae. The sequence continues at coordinate 159,026 of JAUIRK010000593.1, forward strand.
GAGAATTAGTTATGCTGAACACTGAATTTTCCCGTTAGAAAAATGCAAACTTTGCGTAATCAGCACGTTTATGGTGGCAAAATGATCAATAAACGGAGAAGATTGAACCCGAAACAAGTGAGAAATGTATATTATAAAAGTATTTCATAGATAATAAGATGAAAGTAGATTCCAATAAAATGTAAACAATATGTACGTAATGTCGTAACATATGATCACAGTATTTCAGGCAAAGAGGCTTCTAGACTTTCTAGACGCACTTCTTAGAGGAATATATTCATCAATGAGTGAATCCAGTTTACTTATCTTATCTTGTCAAAGTTTCCTTTGTAAAAAATATGCTTTTTGGAAGAAGAAATTGCCGTAATGTTACTTATAAAAAGGCTAAAGCTGCTAATACATAAAAGATCACTTTTAGAAAGAGGAGGCCACACCTTCAATCAATCATTTATTTAAGTTAGAAGTTTCCCTTTTTGCAATCGATTTCTGACTATCGCACTAATAGACAACCTTCATTTCCACTTATTTTTATCTAGTGCATCTGCTTCTTCCATCCCATAGTTCCTTAACAACTTTCACGGCTTTTTCTTTCCAAGTTAATTTTGGGGCCCTTTTTTCGCTTGCTATATATTTCTAAGTTCAAAGCTTGCTTGATTTGTCCCTTTTTATAACATGGCCTAGCAACTTCATTCTATCTCTTGTTATGGAATTTTCTTCAATACCTAATTTCTCCATGAGTTTATCAGAATTCATCTTTATTGTAATCTTCACTCCACACATTTTCTTAATGTGGCCCTTTCTGTTCTTCGCATAATGATTTCTTCAAAAGTCTTTACATTTCAGGTTTGAGAACCAAAAGTAATAACAGTTCTAACAAAAAATTTGTAGATTCGTCCTTTTATTTTCATCGCTAAATTTCTTTCAGGCAAAACAGAAGACAGTTCATTAAATTTCAACCAACCTACTCTGCATCTCTTTACTGCCACAAAAACCTTCATATTTGTAATGATATCAGAAACATGAGAAATTATGAGTAAATCTAGGATAGACTGTTCACCAAAACTTTCCACTCCATATGTTTCTGAAATAAGCTAAGATAATTAAAATCTTCGGTTATTATAATACTACTTTTTGAGAAATTAGAATGAAGTAAGTTAGGCATTTTTCGAGTACTTGAGTTATAGCCACAACTGTGAAGTTTTTAGCAATAAGCACAAACGACAATTCATCCATTTTACTTAGAAATTGATTACAATTTGTGTATAGAACAGTCACTTGAATGAAGAACTTTATCTCCTTGTAAGGAAGTCAAAAAGAGATCTCCTTTGTACTTCATGTGCTGACTCGTTTCTTCATTATCTTCTTATGATTCTTAGGTTTTTAAAGAATCTCCTGAAACACAATAAATATATGACTTATCTTGATTTTCTCGATTTTTCTTAGCAACTTCAAGATAAGGATCTAATTGCCTCTCTTTTCATTGGAGTGAAATCATTAGAAATAATTTTATCCCTAAACTTGACAGGTGCTGTTTTTACGTTTGCAAGAACACCTTTTACTAAATCTTTCATCTCAACACTTCCATAAATAATTCTAATAGGTCTTTTTGATAACAAAGAATCAGGAGACTGCTTACCCAGCCTTAAAATATTTTTGACTTTAATTTGATTTAAGTTGAGGTGATTATAATCTAAAATATTAGAGTGACTAAAAATTGCATACATATTTCACTTCATGCTAAAATAATTATTTAGCATCAAGTGAATTATAATGTGATATTATAATAATATGCTGTAATTTTTTAAAATAGCAAATCATAGCGCCTGACAAAAATAATGTGCATGGAGCCCTTTGTTTTGGGCAAAAGTGGCCTGGAATGGCAAAGACTATTTGGAATAATGCAAATCTAATGCATGCCACATACTTTCAGCAATTTCCTGGTACGCGCAGCCTTGTTTCTTCCATTTCCTAAACTAACTTGAAACTGTTCACTAATTCATCCCATTTCCATTATGTCAAATACTGAAGGTAACTTATTTTTTTATATCATAGATTTTGTCATCTTCAAATACACTTACCCCGTGTTAACTACTTTAATTATTACATTATAAATGCTGGTGGGATGATAGGTAGAGGCGTCGCCTACGGATCCAAAGCCTTTGGGTTCGAATCCCGGCGATGCCATCGACTTATCATAAAAAGTTCATCAGGGCAGATATGGAAGTTTCTACTTCCTTTGCATAAAACACCCTGTCAAAAAAAAAAAAAATTATTACATAGTAGATCTTGTTGGAATTTTTTAATTTTAAAAACCTGTTTTTAGGGTAAAATTTTTGGGCCCACTCCATCTCTGTTCAAAGCTCTCTGGTTCGAGTCCCAACACTCCACCTTCATATGTTCTCTCACTATACTTGTATATGCTAGGTTGTCATTTCCGCATTGCGTGTTTTAGGACGCAACAAATAGATAATAATTCTTTAATTTCTCTAATTTAATTTTTTGCATCTGTAAGCACTAATGGAAGACTCTGTGGAAATGCAATGAAACTTGAAATATATGGAAATGAATTGCAAATCGGATAAAATGGTGTTTATTTTAAAAATAAGGGTAAAAGGTTGCATGTCATTTAATGCGTTTATATCCAAGTAATAGGAATATGTCGGAGTGCTACAGATGTGTTACAGGAGTAGCTCTCCCCACTTTACTCTTTCACATTTACACCGAATCTTCACTCGTAGTCATCCCCAATGAAATTACTACATTTAAGTATTTGTAAGTTTTATAGAGTTCAATAAAATTTGGGGTGTAATGCATCTGAAATTGCAGGCTTTTTTTGTACTGGGGACGAAGCTTACCGAGACTCTGACGGACACTACCGAATTGTTGGAAGATTGGATGATGTAATCAACAGTAGTGGGCATAGGATTGCGAGTGCTGAAATTGAAGATGTCTTAGATGACATTCCTGAAGTGGCAGAAAGTGCGATTGTTGGCTGCGCTCATGAAACGAAGGGAGAAAGTAGGATTTATTTTATTTCTCTCACTACCCACTCTTGCATCCACAAACCAGAGCTTTTCTTTTTAAGCTTTCTTTTACATCGATTTTTAGTGCGCGAATTCATTAGCAAAACACTCGTATAGTTAGAAAAGCACTCGTAAGTTTTATTTCATAAATAAATACAAAAAATTACTTCTTGGCGAATTATTACTAAAACAATAATGATGTTCCTTAATTATCATTGGATTTCTTTTAGATTAATTTTGCAAAGTTTTATATTTCTTATATTAAAAACGTTGAATAAATCTTTTATTTAACAAAATACTAGCAAATATTTCGGTCACTATGACCTTCTTCAGATATATACAAAACATAAAATACCCGTAAGACTAATTAATACAAAAAGCAAAACAGTTTTAAACTATTTAAAACCTAAAATATTGGAACCGAATACACGTAGATGTGATGCTAAATGTAAAATTATAAGAAATAAAAACTGCAATATAAGGAATGTGATTTATAAGATAGATTGTAATATATGTTGAGCTATTTATATAGGTGAAACATATAGGCCAATTATATTTAGATTACGTGAACACATAAGTGATATTAAAAATTTCAAACCTGAAACCCCTTTAGGCTTACATTTTTAAAGAAAAAGTTTTCACAACTGAGAACATTGAACTTAGCATCTTAGTTCAGTGTAAAAGTGACAATGAACGAATATTAAAAGAGCAAATTCTAATTAAAGACAAAAACCCCATTATAAACCGACAATTTTCTTTAAGAGAACCATCCTAAAGACTTTTCATACATTTTCACCTTGATCATATATCTATAAACATTCACACTTGTTCTACCACACCCTCCGTATAGTTTCCGGGAGTAAGAATAGGACTATTGTGATAGCTGCATCTCGTAAAAGGCGAGTAAATTGCTCATACATATGTACTTGAACATTCACACAAATTTATCAAGACATCTTCATTATAACACTGTAAATATATATACTATATGTGTCATGAACCTAAAGTTAATATCATTCACACAAATTTATCAAGAAATCTTCATTATAACACTGTAAATATACATACTAATCTCTTTACGATCAGCACCAATAATCCCTCTCAACACTCAGCAAGCAAGACACTCCACGCTTTCATTTTACGTCATATACATCTGAAGAAGGTCATAGTGACCGAAATATTATTGCTAGTATTTTGTTAAATAAAAGATTTATTCAACGTTTTCAATTTATTTTCTTTACAACTTTTATTTATGAAGACTCAGCGCCATTTTATCTACATTTCTTATATTACTTCCAATTTTAACTATCTGAAAAGCTTTGACTCTAATTGTTTTAAAGTTTTCAACATTTTATCTGTAAGTCTGCTGATACTTGATTTTCTCTTTTTCCATTGAAATGTTTTAATGCTTTTCGGTTTTGAGCCACTCTTCGTACCTGATCTAAATTTATCATTAATACTATCATCTTAAATTTCTTGATTTTTGCTTTTTTATCTTTTAAATGTTTTTCATTTCCAGAGATCAGAGCAATTCGCCTAAGTAATTGCACCTTTTCTCATCTAATCGACGTAGTTTTGCTTTTATGCACGCTGATTTCCATAGTCTTTTCTTGCTAACTATGCTATGAATTTCTTTGTGAAGTCATTTTTCAAGCAATAATCTGTAAACTAGCTGGGCTTGTAGGAATTTTTGGCGGAATTTTTTTTATCAAACATCATTTTTCGCTGTAAATAAGTTCAAATGCGCTAATAGATACCAAATTTGCTCGCTATCCGGACACAATTTCGAATTTGAATATACGTTTTTGTAACTTCACATTTTTTGATACAATGTAGTAAAAGGAAGTTCAGTTTTTTATTGATCTATGATAGGGTTTTATTTTACATAAAGTAAATATAATTTTTGAATCTCCATCCTTACTCTGTTCTGTGTTTAGGCATTTACGCTTTCGTAACATTGAAAAAAGGCGCGCTGCAGAACAGTAATCTTAAGGAGAAACTTTTGGAACAGGTTAAATCGCAAATTTCCAGCTTCGCCGTCCCCCATAGAATCATTTATGTGAAGGAGCTTCCAAAGACGCGATCAGGGAAAATATTGCGCAGGATATTGAAGAAGTTGGTTAATGGCGATGCCGATAACTTAGACGATGTTTCAACGCTTCAAAATCCTCACTGCCTCCAAAATCTTGCAATGGAAGTGGATAATCGCGTCTGATTAGAAAACAACTCACTATGCGCGCATTTACAATTAACAATATTTCTTCCGTCAATAATGATCTTGCAGTCTAAAAACCAATTACCTTGATTTAGTGAATGTTATCTCTTGTTAACTAATTTTAATATAAAAACGTTAAACTTTGCACCGCTAAGTATTATCAAGGTTGTTATGTCAGCTGGCTATGCTTTGCAATCGCAGTATTTTTTTATTTCTTTTTTCAATCAGTTGGGAATGGCATTCAATTAAATTTCCATTTTTTGTAGCATATTTGTGCTTCACTTGAAAACTTATGCACTATTTTTGCGAAAAATTGTAAAATTTTTTATTTATGTGTAAATGAAAATTACAACTGAATTAAAAATTATTTTTTCAAAGTTATATACAATTTCCAATTGATTTTCATCTTTTATGTCAACAAGAGTCTCACATAAAGTAAATTAGAAAGATGACTAGTGAACTTAGTCGGTTAAAATTGGTAAGCAGAATAGTGCTTTTGAAAGCTTTTGAAAATCACGCGCATTACACCAATTTCTTGGAAGTCTTCATTTCTAATGCCTGTTACTAAAATGCTAGATGGCGTAAAATTTATGATGTCTATTTTTACAAATCCACATTTTCCAGACTCTCTACACAGCTAGCAGAGCTGATTCCAGACGATTGGACTGATTTTTGGGCTAATAGAAAGGGTTTACATTCATATGTCTTCTCCATCTCGCATCCTTAATGACGCGCATGAATGAAAGACTAAAATACAGTAAATCATTTTGAGTTATCCAAAGTTCTAGTTAGGCAAAGATGAAGTCTCATGTAGTAGGAATATCAGAATTTTGAATGAAAACATTTTTCGTTATGACTATTCTGGGATAATGCCCCTGCGCTAACTTCTGGGAGCACACTTGAGGAAAAGTTGTTTTCAATAAGTTATATTTTTTAAAAAAAGAACTTGAGCGAATAATTAGGAATATGCGATAAATTACATGGAAAAGGTGTCGACATCTCGTCTTCCTTGCTTAATAACTGCTGCAAAGGTCCAAAATGTTCTACAACGAAATGAATGGACACATGCGTGATTCATACTTCTATCCTTTGTCAACTTGGTATTCAAAGTATCTTAAATATTGCAATACGATGGACTGCAATTCTCATACAGCATTTAAAATTGTTATTGAGAAGTTCGAGTTCATCCAACTTCAGGGCATGTAAGTTGACATCAAAACCCGCATAAATTACTTTGAGTTACGTCCGATTTTGACTTACCCCACTTTGAGTTAGTCCAAGATTTAAACATCTGTGGAATACGGCTTGTGCTGGGACCACAATTGCACTTCGAGCTAAGCACAATTTCGACCTATCCGACTTTGAGTTATGAAGAGTTTACTGGAACCTTTAAATTTTTGAAACTTAATTATTAAAATAAAAAAAATGGATACTATGAATTTTTATATGATGCGTTCAATGCTATCTAAGAAAATGAGTAAGAAATTAAATTAAAAATCTAAGTAAACTAACAGAAAGAATGATATTATAAGATAAGGACAAAATTAGTAACACTTTAATCCATCACACAACACTTTTATTAAGAAATACGAAATTTATGAGGATCTAAATCTTAGACTTCGATTTGATTTTAAACAAACGATTTTCGAGATGAAATGTTTTTTACTTATAAACACCTTAGTTTTAATCATATTGGGAAAAAAAAAAAAAAAAATAAAAAAAATCACCCCTTTTCAAAAAAAAAAAAAATTGGGGAATTTAAAAAATTTTCATTTTTTATTTAAAATAAAAATTTTTTTTTTTTAATTTTTTTATGGACCTCATTTTTCTTGTTTTTTGAGGTGGACCCCTCATAATTATTTAGCGTATTCTATTTCTCAGTAAAAATAATAATACCGTAAAACCTATTTATAACCGGCAAACATGGGACCTTTGAAAATGACCTTTTTAGACAAGGTACTCTTCTATGCGTGTTCTTCTCTTTTACAGTTATACAGAATCGCGATGCTATAGTGACCGCTTCATACTGATGAATTTCAATCAACGTGAGCGATAAGTTAGGTTTTACTGTAGCAATCATATCATAATAACAATAAAACCAAAAATCAAAATCTTTAGATTTCTTGGGTATTTTTAAAACTTTGCAGAAAAGTCTTTTTAATTTTAGGTTTAAAACTTTACTCTTTTTGCTTAAAAAATTAAACTATCTAAAAGAAATGAAATTGGCAATAATCATTCATTTTAATTTCCATATCGTGTAAATTACAACACAAGGTGTATTTTCTGTCTTGTTTCGACCTCAGTTGAGAACCAATGATATATGAGGAAGAGTTTTTACAATTTTTACTTATCATTTTTATAAACTCAGCCATATTGTACCATTATTTTCAGTTTTCAAGTTTGTTTTATCAAATAATAATCAAAAGATGGCTCCCTTAATTTCATAGCATCTCTTCTAAATACATAACATTATTATTATTAATTGTTCCTCTAACTAGACTCGGAGGCCTGTGGAATGTAAAATTACTAAAACCAAGGTTAATACACGGTGTTCTGAGGACTTGACCACCAAAAATGAAAGATTCATGGAGTAAGCTTTAATATTATTCCAAAAAGTATAAGCGAACATCACATCCCTCTTAGAATCCAACTTGTAAAAATCAAAATGCTACAATAAAATCATTGTGTATGCTCCGATCTTAGATAATGAAGATGCGGTTAAAGAAGATTTTCAAACCAAACTTTACGATATCCTTTACTGTTTTCGAAAAAGTAACAGAATGATATTTCTGGCAGAGTACAATGAAAGAGTTTAAACAGATCACAGAATCTGGAAAGGAGTACTTTGTAAAAAAAGGGTTACTAGTTTGAAAGTCTAACCTACTTAAAGCAAATAGCAATGGAGCTTTTATTCTCAGCAAATGTGCTGAACATAATTTACTCATTACGAATACACTGTTTCATCTGAAGAACAAGCACAAAGTCTTTTGGCATATGTCATTATCAGATCCTATGTTGAACAAGATCTACTAAAAACTAGAGCTCTCATTTTCGCTGACGATATCTTCTATTATGGAAATCAAGATCAATAACCAAAGAAGACATCAAATTTCAAGAAACTCACTCAGGCACTTGAATGTTGAATCTTTCAAACACACAACAGTAATGCAAAAATTCTAAAAGGAAATCCATTATGCACTGCCTGAACAATTGAAGTAATCCGTTAGAGTTTAGGTGCGTGCATACCCATTGGACTTAGAACCGTATTGTCACGACGAATTTGTTCATTTTTCAGCGCTATTGTCTAAATCTAAGGTGTTATCCGCCGATTCTACTCAAAGTATTGAACTACAAATGCATAAATTTGTGATGAATCATGATTTGTTGAGTGCTTTCCCAAATGTATCTGTTGTTTTAAGAATTTACCGCGGTCTAATGATAAGCAATTGCAGTGCGAACGTTCATTTTCTGCTTTGAAACGCGTTAAAAAACATTACGATCAACCATGAGGCAAGACAGACTCAATGCCCTGTCACTTATGTGCATTGAAAGTAGACTCATGGAGTCCATTGACTTTTCCTCGATCATTGATAAGATTGCTTCTTGTAAAGCTAGAAAATTCATTTGTAATTCGCAATTTTTAGTGAAAATTCATTTGGATTTGTTACTTTTTTGTATTAAAGTTACATTCTACATTAAATAAATGAGTAAACGTTTTACCATGTGTTTTTTTAGGTTTTTTTCTTTAAACAACATACACAATAATTAATATTTACAAGTGTTTTATAAAATAGCCTTTTCTTAGATAGGTCATAAAGCCAAGGATCTATACTATACTTATACTCAAACCCATTCACTTATGGTCAAGGGCATCCAAAATAGTTAACCTACTTACTTTGTGGGGAAACCGTTTAGCAGAAGCTTAGATCTGACTCAATTACATGTATTATATATTATAAATATATATATTATTTCTAGCCATATGTAGAAGCCAGCAGTACCTTATGGTGGATTTTGCTGGTTGGCTGAAATTACACTGGTTTATCGCTGCTGCTGCGAAAGTGTAACAAAATTCTACACTTTTCCCTGAGAGTACTTGCTTTTATGGAAATACTTTCTCAGTTTAAACAAAGCTTTGTTTTGAACTGATAGATTATACTCATATAGAGATAGTATAATCTAGGGGCTAACAACAACAACAACATCTATACTTAGGGCGAGGTGGCTAACGGTTTCTTTAAATCATATAGGCCGACAACGAGCTAGAGTCCACCGGGCTCTGCCTTCCCCAAATCCGCCCTGTTTAGCAGTTGCTTTTTAAGAAAAGCCTAGCCTTCCATCAATATGCAAAATTATCCAAATTATGCTATAAAGAGAATGCATAGGCAACTGGTTAAAGAAGAAGTTCAGAAGACGATTTGAATCGAGGAACGCGTTGAAATCGATAAACTTGGGGACTTTCAAGACACTTTGGTCTTCTTCGGTACTCCATCAACTCACCTTCAATCTCCTCTAAAAAGAAAAGATGGACCAAAAATAGTAAACATCACTACAGACATCATTGCACGATGGCTAACTCACGAGGAAAATTAGTAAAAAGAATTTTATTTTACACTTTGGCGCAATAAATTATTAAAAAACCAATTTTTTATAAATATTTTAAAACTACAGCTCAGGCACTATTTAAAATCTAATAGATTGTGCAGCAAATTTACTAAAAGTAATCACTAATTTATAGGTTTTCCGACTATTTTGACGTTCAAATTCGGAAATGAAACTAAATAAATTGCAAAAATTTATTTGGAAAGTTATGAAACATACTTATTGATTATCCATAATACTTTGGGGAGGCGGATTTAGAGGGAACGGCTGAGAAAAGTTGTGCCGCACTATTTCCCAAAGAAGCAACATGTGCAAGTTACTTACGACTTAAGTCTGGCATTTTGTAAATCTTGTGATGTGACCGAAGTACATTTGATGGATTCTCTTGTACAACTGGGTCTTTTTTCAAGTTTTCATGTAAAAGAAGTCGGTTTTTAGAACCTACACTTAATGATAACGGAGTGTAAAAATTAGTAAAGAAAAATTTAATGTTTTTTGGGCTACTGGTTAGAAAAATATAATACACTGAAAGATTTTGATGATTTATGCAAACTTTTGTTAAGTTGTCTAGAAGCTATTGCTGTCAAAGAAAAAGGTCTGTTGAAATATGCTGGCAACTACGGCTATTTCCATCGCTTAGCAGCTTTTATATTTTCTACAAGATCAATGTGAATAGATGTTTCCTATTCTTTTCAAAGTAAAATTCATGTGCTTCTTCATTTAATTTATTTTCAAGATATGAATTCACTTTTGTTACTTCCCTTCCCTTTAAATAACATCTTTTTATTGAACTAAAAAGTATTTTCTTTACAAAGTCGATTTTCTCTCTTCAAAGTCGATTTTCTTTTTTTCAATGTTTAATACCTTTTTACAACGAAGATTTAGTGTGTCTTATTTTACTTTACCTTCTTTATTAACTATTTAACTAAAAAATATTCACTTTTTGAATATTGTTGATAGGCGGACGTTTGAGTGCATACCTTTCATTGATTTTTATATGCCGGCAAAGCTAAAATTTGTCCAGCTAGGCATAGCCATGATGCGAAAAATCTTTCACCAGCCAGGTGCAGAAAATTAAAACTCCAACTTTAACCAAAATAAGTCTAGTATATTTGCTATTTAATTTTTTCAAATTTATACTATATAAACATTTTTTTTAAATATTTTACAGAAATGATATAAGATAATAAAGATTTTCTGGTCCTATATGAGAGCTAACAATTGATGAATTTTTGTTTTATGAAATATGATTAATAATTACATTCTATGTAATATTAAGAAGTGTCCAATCATACTCTCCTTCGATATTGCATTAAAAACCTCGAAAAAAACTACACTCAGTTTTTCTTCAAATACTCAAGTTTGAATTTTTCAAGTTTTCACTAACCTAGCATAGAAATAAAGAGAATTTGTAGGAGAATGAGTAATAATTTTTCCACTTCAAGGGTTGTAAATTTTATGTTCGTAATATTGAAACCAATTATAAAAAATTAAAAAAAAAACCTCCATTATCTGAGATTTGTACCAACACATATGGTAGAGCAAGGGGAAAACAGAAAACAATTGGTTCACTTCATGTCAAGGTTGACGACTTCACAAAACTCATCACTAGTTGCATCTTGCACAGCCTATATTCAATTCCAACTCTTATATTTATTGGCTTCTTGTAGGAATGATGATTCGCGGATTCAAATGAGAGCACCAAGACATAAGCAAAAGCTCATTGCCGCCGATTCACTTTTCGTCTTATTTTCTCCTCTATGTCGCCTGATATGTTATCTCACTTTTGAAAGAACACTCGTTGGTATTAGAAGCGAAATCACCTTCCAGACATAACTAGATTCTGCTTCTTATTTCAATTTTTCTTCAGAATTAGGTTTGCTACTCGCATATTTTTTACAGATTTATCCGCAAAGATCATTAAATTTGGAGGATAATTTTGGTCAAAATTTTTCCTCAAACACTTTTTGTTAAATTATGTTTTTCTTTACAATTGAGTAATTTCCTTAGAATGCAACCATCATATTTTATTTCATATCCCTATTTATAAAGCTTGAATAATTTTTACGCTAAATCTTCTACTTTTTAGTTTAGGATAGAATGCACATTTTCTGAAATGCTGTTATAAAGGAAATAAAACTACATAAAAATTTAACGATGTTTTGAAAGATCAATAAAAATGCAGCAATGCTATTATAAGGAAATATTAGGTGCAAAGCCATTCAGAGGCCCTTTCATTTCTGATGCAAAAGTGTTGCGTAGTCTTTCTCTTCTATTTTGGCGCCAGCCATGATATGACCTTTGCGTTTTCAGTCTACCCCAACTGTGTTCTGTTACTTTTTTTTCACTTTCATACATCCAAGTGAATAATGTGATAAAATGACTTTTATTTAGAAGCAGAAACACCTGTTTTCATATTTATTATGATTTTGGGTACAACACCTTTCGTTCATTCATCTTCAGGAGGCAATTTTTAGTGGAAGCTTTGGTCGCGGTTATTTCATTCGGTTGATAGCTGACCGGTAAAATGCACACTAGAGTAAAACATCTGCCAATACACATGTGGTTGATGTTGTCGAAGGCTTTAGTTATCCAATGAATCGCCCCAGGACAGATCTCATAGCAAAGTTATGTAGCTCAGATCTTGTTTAGAAGTGAGATGATCGTGAAGTTTTTATTTCAACCTGGTTGTTTGTCATTTGAGCATGCAATTAACCTTATCATAACTTGCTTAATCACATCAAATCATGTCGTGTTTTAAAACATCGATTTGGGTGTCGATGAAAAATGTTATGGCTATAGTTATATAGGCTACACTTACATCATTTATCAAAACACATCATTGGAAAGTGGCCTATTCACGGCTTAAACTTTAAAGTGTAGCCGGTTGTGTAAGAAAATTTACATGATTTTTAAAATTCAGAGGCCGGGACTTTTTGAAACCTCTTCTTTGTAGGAGAAATCAACTTGTCAAATTTTGTATCACAAGTTTTCCTTGAGACAGTAACCATTAAAAACAAGCAATCGAAAATTAAGAAACCTTCATTACTCAAATTTTGATTTTCAAAAGAAATTTTAATACAAGAAAAGAAACTTTTTACTTTTCGAATTTAGAATGCCTAATTCCACACTAAAACTGTATAGTATAAAACTCTAGTAGAAGTTATTTTACGATTTTCTCTAATAAACTTGGGTCACATAAATCCTAGTTCTATTTTTGGATTGCAGAAAAAATTTATCAGATCTATTTTGATTTGAAGTTTATGGATCACAAAAATCTTGGATTTCAAAAAATGCGCTCTCTACCTATCAAAGTTGTGCTCAATTGTTTTAGCTGTGCCCAATTGTTTGCATACTCTTACAAATTTCTATCTGAATTTTCTTTCTATGCATCCAAATTCTTCTATAAAGCGAAGGTATATAGATTCGGAAGAAAATGTAAGCAGTCCTTAAAATATAAAATGTCGAATTGCTGGAATAAATACGCCAGTAATTCAATTTAATTTATTGAATTATGCCAATGGTATTATAGTAAAGGCTTTGAAAGAGCTATTGATAAAAATTGCACATCTTGTACCCATCTACATTGTAATGTATGTCTTTTCTATACTGTAGTTGGCAGGTAATTTGATGTTATCTACTTTTATTTATCATGTTTATGACTTCTTTGAATTTTTTTTATCTGTATGAGTGTTTTATTTAAAACTTGGCTTATTTTAAACGTAATCACTTGGAATTTTATATTATTTAAATACATAAACACAATTATTTTACTTAAACTTTTCAAAATATATTCATGTTTAGATTTTATAAAATATAATATATCTAAATTTTAACACTTATACAAAATTTTCTTTTGTTTTCTAAAATATCATTAGTCAAAGAATGTAGTTTTGACTCAAAGCGACTTTAATTAGTCTTTCTTCACTCCTGCAATCCAAAACAACTCTTTAGTTGAAAAAAAATTGGGAAGGCGATACAGAAATGGTTGCCCGTGCTCTAAACAATTCTCAGTTTTGGAAAAAAGACAAATTGTTGCAAGGAGTGATCTAAAACTCACATCTACCTCCGACTGTAACTTTCAAACTTCTTTAGAAATAATCTTTGCGAGTGTTACCTTTTTGCTTTGACCGCGACTCTGACATCTATTTATAATTTTTCGCCAACGACTCCAGTGGATGCGACTCTACTAACTGCCACCCCACAACCCTGCATGATTGAAACTGTTCAATTTTAAAATAGTTATATAAAATACTTGGTATAAAGAAGAGAATTGACCTTCATCTTATTGTTAATTACTCTGAAATTAAAATCCATTAACTACACTTTACAGTTTTTCTATTTTCACAAAATTGTATTCACGCATAAAAATGTAAGCTTACTTTGTGGTAACAATAAAATATGAGAGAAAAAATATATAAAGAAGTTTAGAGCGCTATAACCGAACAAAGAGTACATTTCTTTGACAAATTTGATTTGTTATTGACAACTGGATGGACAACACTCTTTCTTTGTAACAGAGTTAGCACAGATGAACTCTATTTTTCTTTTCTTGTCAAATATTACTTTATGAGTAAATCAACTTTGCTGTGGCAGAATATGGCTCTCTGCCCTCTGGACCAAATTAGGTTAAAATATCGCAACACAAAACTGAAGAAATTTTCTTATAATAGAAATTATTATTTGTGTGCTTAATGTTTTATGTGAAAATCATTTTGAGTTTTAGGTTTGAACGTTTCGCTTTGTTTAATAAGTAAGTCATTAGTAGGTATTTTCATAAATCCCTCATTATAATAACACACTTGCGCGTTTAGCAAGCTTATCATCACTCACGAAGGACTGCTCATCGCCACCACACCTACGCGCACATCCAATCAATACTCTGATGAAATTTAAAAGTACTTCTCTACATTTACTTTAGTCAATTAAACTTGAAATGCTTTGTTCTTCTCTGCCTGTGGCGCATGAATGACTTTTCATCCTTCCGTCGCGTGGCACAATGTACTTTATTTTCGGCGCTTATCATTGCGCAATTTTTTCTCGTTGTTTCTGTGGATGAAGTTACTGAGAAGTTATTTCATACTTTGTTCTCTGACTACGAAAAAATCATACGCCCCGTTGAAAATCATGACGAACTGGTGAAAGTTGGTTTTGGATTGAAGCTAGCCAAGATATTGGATGTTGTAAGTCTTGTTTTCATATTCTTGAATACTAGGAAAAGGCACAAGAGTAATTTATGCCCTCGCCATAACAGATCTCAAGTTATTGGTCATAGTAACGAATGTTATCAAACATCTTATATGCATGTTTATGAATTATAAAAATTTTCTTGATGTAATTGTGAGCAATAAGGAGGCAGCATAAAGAAAATCTAACGATCAAAGATTTCAAAGTTGAATTGAGGGAAAAATGCACGTGCCTTCGTTTAGGAAATAGTGATGCATATGATGGTGAGTAATTTTTTACCCACCTTGAATGGCCGTATTTAACCTCTAGAGGCCATTTTAATCTATTTCGTTTATTTATTTTCAGATCCATGACAATTAAATAAAGTTTATTACTTCATTAAAATAATAATTAATGAGCTACATATGTTTGAATAAAAACTTGAGATTTTTTGAAAAAAAAAATTTTTTTAACGCCATCTACAAATAATGTAAGCATTACTTAACGCCATCTAGAAACATTTTCTCATTTTCTTTTACACCAAATCATTGAGATAATAATTGGGGAATCCAAATTCCATAAATGAAATATAATCCGAATATCACTGGGGAATTTAGAAATATAGAATGTCTTATCGAATAAATTTCTAGAAGGACACTGGAACCTGGATTTGCGAACTTAATTTCTTCGATAAAACCGCTTGTTACCGGAAATATTCTTAAACCGAGAACGTTTTATTATTGTAAGTAAGTTATCAGTAGTAAATTGCAAATATGGATTATAAACTCGCTATAAAATACATTAATTTTAACGAGATATAAAAGAAAAAGAAAGAAATGCTGTATAAAGATGTACAAAAGGAACAATTTTCGAGTGTGTGATCGGAGGAACAATTCGTGGGCTGAGTCAAAATTTATTGACAAAAGTTCTTCGTAACGGAAGTGTTCGCAAAACAGTAAAATACGCTAATAACTTTTACTTGCTATTCAAAAATTTTCGGCGGGAGTATCATTTACTTAAATTGCATATACGAAAGTAGATTTGTATTTCTTTTGACGATAAAATCTAAATAAGAATTTGCTTATACGATGGCCTTTTCTTTTTGTGCTTTATAAAGTTTCCGTTCGTAATATTCAAAATTTATAAGAAAAATTTTTCGAAAGTCTGGCTGCGCAGAAATATAAGTAAAACTTTTAATAAGGTTTGAAATAGTTAATCACAAATAGTTTTTTAAAAAGATCAAGGTTTTTGAATTGATGTTTTAAAATGAACAAAAATGTTAATGGTCTTTACTCGTTTTAATATTTTTCTTTTTTAAATTGGGTTAGTTTCAGCTAGAATTGAAAATCGCTAGCCCATAAGAGCATTTTAATTTTATATATGCTTGAATTTGAAGATCAAAGTATTCAATTGGATAACCTTCACAGTAGTAAGAGTCCTCCTTTTTTGAAATCGGTTATTCGTAGGAATTATATGGAATTCAAAATGAGATTTATTCGTTTCCATGATCTATATATGGCACACAATCGGCCTAAGATATAGCAGTAATCAGTACGCTTCTAATAAAAGCTCGTTTCTTTGATATATTGCAGAAATTTGTTTTGCTTTTTAGTCATAGGACCTCTTCTGATATGTCACTTTTGTGTGACATTTAATATGATTAATGTAAACCAGTTGAGTAAACGTTTTGATATCTTTAGACAAAGAAAGTAGTTTATTAAAGCATACAATTTATTCTCGATATTCTATGCCTTGTTACCTGAAATATATAAAGCTAAATTGCCTAAAATTCTTTCTAAGGTGTAAAAAACGTTGTCGTGTTTATCAATTCAAACATAACATGCTTATTTGAGCAAAACATAAGTCAAAGTCTGTAACATTTGCATTTTAAAACTATTAAGTAATAAAATAAAATCTAGACTGCTAAAATATATCAAGCTTGTTCTAGAAATCATTGACTGTGATTAACTACTTCTTCCACCAAAAAAATCCAATAATCAAAGGCTCTGTGTGTTGAGTCTTTCTGAGAATTCTAAAACATCTTCTTTTATAATCATATGATTCTTTATAATGTTGAAGATGGTGATCATTTCATTTCTTTTTATTCAATAATAAAGTAAAGATAAGTTTAATAATCTCATTCTCTTTGAGTATGGAATATTTCTCATATCATGCAAACTTTTAGTAAAATTCTTTTGAACTTTTTCCATTTTGTTCACATTACTTACAACATAACTGCTATAAATCACGTTTCCATATTCAAGAATTGGAATCCTTACAAAAGACTTGAGAAGATAGACAGCGATATCAAAATAGGATAATACAAACGTGTTTTTCAACATATGTATCTTAGAGCAGCGTTTTTCAAACTTTTTTTACTGGACCCATAGCAAGAAGCACAGTTTGCGTCCCGACCCAAAATACCTAGTTGTAAAAAGACAAACTCTGATCACTAGATTCATTTATTCAGCACCGATAATTTATATAGGTATTTTTTATGATTTGCACACAGCTTTATTTATTTGTATGAATAAAATATTAATACTTTATTTTCTTCACTTTGCTCTCTCTTGATGTCCTTTCTTTTTTGTCATGACCTATTTTATTTTTCACGCGACCCAATGAAGGGTCGGGACCCACAGTTTGAAAAACGCTGTCGTAGAGTATCATTTTTTCACAACAGTTAAACATGTATATCTGAAAAGATACTACATCCAAAATATTGAATATTTTTATGTCATCTGCAAAAACCTTCACGTAAGAAGTTAAATCATTTGTAACGTCGTTGTTAAAAATCGTTAAAAACAAAGGCCCTAATATAGAACATATGGTATTCCACTATCAAGTACAGCATTACTTGATGTACGCTCATTTAAACGCAATAAACGTTTTCTATTTAAAATGTAGTCTTTTAGCCAAGATAGAAGGTTTCCAACAATTCCAAAAGATTCTAGTTTTAGGATAATGAGGAACCCTATTAAAGGCTTTTTGGAAGTCTAAGTAGAGTAGATTATAATGGTTCTATTTTTATTCAATGATAGAGTTACTTCATTGGAAAATTCGATTAAGTTAGAGACTGTCCATTTTTTTTGAAGGAAATCATGTGATGGGTTGATATGAGTTTGTTATTTACAAGATGATTAAGAACTTTATGTTTGATATATTGATTCAAAAAATTTTAACACTGCAGAGTTCACGGAATTAGGTCTATAGCTTGATAGCAACTTCCTGTTTCCTTTTTTATAAACTGGAGTTATACAGCTCAATTTCCAATCATCAAGAAGTTTACATTTTTTTCAATGATTAACAAAATTGTTAAAGGTTTTTCGTGAACGTTTGCCAATTTTTTAAGAAATAAAGGAGAGATATAATTGAGTCCAATAGATTTAGATGTGTCTAACTTAACAAATAAGCACAACTTAACAAACAAGCTTCTCGATAACCTAATCGTCTGTAATGACTATAGCTTCCTTAATCTTTTCAAAGATTTAGTTTGTATATTACTTTCTTCTTTATAAATCGAAGCAAAATATTGATCAAGGCTTCAGGTAGAAACCCTTTTCAATAATATTTCCATCTTCTCTGATATTATTGTTTGAAAATCTAGTGATCTTTTCCTTTTTTATTGATATAATCCCAGGTACTTTGGGGATTAGTTTATCCAATTCATATTTTATTATGAGCTGTAGGTGGATTATATTATCTGATTAGATACTTTCTTATTCTCTTCTTGATATATTTTTTCCCAAACTTTTTGAATAGAGAAAATATTTTTCGCTTTCTTCTTAATAATTCAATGGATTTTTGGCTCATATATGTTTTGGCACGAGTCTTAGAATAAGATAAAGAACATACATATTTGTTCACTCTTTGATAACTTCATTCAATTTAAAGTAATAATTCTCCAAATTTGCACTCACAAGTTCCTCCGAATTTATGTCTTGTAGATTTTTTTCTATGGATGAATAATTGGTCGCATTGTACTTCAGAACTTTCTGCTTCTTAATATTTTTAATATGTATGCTGAAACATATGCAGTAGTGATCATTCTTGTACAATTTGGGTAATACTCTCAGATCATGAATAAGATGTTCTTTGTTTGTGATCATTAAGTCGAGTAAGCTTTCTTTACCAATTGAAGAAATCCTTGTCTTACTTTCAATAAGCTGCTTCAAAAAGTTTTCATGTATGAAGTGTAAAAAAATTGTTCACAGATATCACCTCCTGTCGTACCTACGCTCCAATCAATATTTGGGCAATTAAAATGCCCCATCACTATGAAAAAGTACCTTGAAGAGTCTTTTTTTTATCTTTACCCCTATTAGTGCCACTAAAAAATTAATTGTACAAAATTGGCTGAATTATATCCTTTCAAATTTCGTGGCTTTTCCTAAAATCGCTCGCTGCATCTTTTGATACCAGTTTCATGGTAGATGACCCTTTCATATCAAAAACTGTCAATCAAAATTAAAATTTTGACATTATCTGTAATTAACCTTATGACTTACGTTCTATATTAGATACTATCTTGAAAATTTATAATTATATACAGTTTTGAACGCATAACACTTTTATATTTTATTTTCTCAATAATCATCGCTACTTTTTAGAAAATGTCTATCAAAATTTTGATTGATTAGAAATATATCTAATAAAATATTCCTTGAAATTTTACATAAAATATATGTTTTATACTAATTCGGCCATGTTGATTCCATTTCTGAAATCAGTTTTTGCATTTAGAGGTTTTAAAATGTTTGAAAGTGTCAATCAAATGGTCGATTTACGTCTAATGTCTACAGAAATATTTTTGAAATTTAAATAAAATATCTGATACCAAATGGAAGATGCTGGTTTCATTTTTGAACTCAGCTTTGACATTTATGGTTTTAAAATATCTGAAAGCTTCAATCAGATTTGCGGTTTACTTCTAGATAGTGTCTTCAAAAATATTTTCAAAAAAATAAAATATCTATTTTTATATCAAATCGACTATGCTTATTTTATTTGTACTCCATTTGGGCTAATACGGTTAAAAAATATCTGGAAGTGGCAATTGAATTAGTAATGTCTGAAAATCAGTTCTGTAAAATTTTTTAAAAAATTGTTATATATTTGTTATATAGTAAAAATATTATTTTTTTGTGTATATTTTGACATATAATACTTTCTACAATCATCTTGAGTATGAAATATTTATTAAAAAAATAAAACGTATTATAAAATCTTTTGAAAATTAGTATGAGAGAAGGAACCAAGTTGAAAACTAATTGAAAAGAGAACATGTGATCAAAACAAATAATTAAAAAAATATGTATCTTGACTAAATGGAAGATCTACCATGTTCTAATGAACTAGGAAATGGTCTAATTATATAATAGATGCTTCAAAAAGTTTTTGACTGTGAAAAAGAAGTTCCTCTTTTACAAATGAAAAATATTTAAATCTATTGCTTATCATATAGGATTACAATTAACATTTAGCTAAGATGGGTAGGAAATCTGAAAATTTAGAATAGGTCAGAGTTATCAAAAATGGCACAAATGCAAATATGTGAGAATTTAGTCACTATCAAGATATTTTTAATTTAAATTGAATTTGTCCATCTTTTCCTTTTGCGTCAAAGAGATAATTTTTTAGATGAAGAACGTGGACAACTTCTTGTAATTGTACAATGAACATCACGAATGATTCATCAGAAAAAAACCTTTGAACTGGGATTAGTTGACAAATATTCAGGCCTGATAATAAGATACACGATACTGATAAAAAAGCCTAAGATCATCAAGATGATTCCTTAATAAGAATGCTTTTAGAGAGGAAAAATCTGTTTAAAATAAATCCTTAAAATAGTTTTTTCAAACACACATTGAAGAATATAACTTTCTAATGAAAAAAGAGCTACCAAGAAAGGATGATCATAGAATTAGCAAAATTACATACTGTAAATTATAATATGACGTAGAGACTACGAGCCGATAACAAATTTGTAGCCAAAAAGATAGAGGTCCTATCGAGTTACATAAGTTACTGTAGAATGAAATATTTTGAGTGAATTAAACACCTAAAGTTGGTTTATTAAATAAATTAAGAAAATAATTACCAGATAAATACTGCAAGTAGAATTTATTTTGAAGTTTATATATTTGACATTGATTTACAGGTTTAATCAATTTTTTTGACAGGTTTTATTGATTTCACAAAAAAACAACATCTCCATTAAATTCTACATACTTGAAATGGGTTATATGTATAAAAAACTTGAGAAACTCATAGGAACAGCAGAAAAGTTGACAGCATTTAAAGAGAAGTTCAACTTGTGGGAACGAAAAATTTCTGTTGCAAAAACTTCTACATTCCCTTTCCAACCTTACTTTGGTTTTGCAGACAATTCATGAAGCTTCCTTTAAAAAAAGTCAAAGAAATTGTAGTGTAGCACCTGGAAAAAATAATGTGCGCATTCCAAAAATACATTCCCGGAGATATGTCCATGTATAGCCATATGTCAGAAATCCATTTGATGTGAAAATTAAAGATCTACCTTAGGAAATTTCAGATATCTACCAATTAGAAGAACAACTAATTGAAATAAAAAACGACAAAGCTCTTGAATATGATTTTAAAACAGAAACTTTGAGTGCTTTCTGGACAAAGATTTATAAAGAAAAAGAAGTGGTGGGTTTCCAAGCACTTAAGGTCCTTCTTCATTTCCAAAAAACGTATTTGTGTGATACTTGTTTTTCAGCTCTTATGGCTGTTTAAAATAAATATCTAAATCGTTTATCACCGGAGCACGACATGCGATGTTGTCTGTCAACAATAAAACCCCGTTTTGAAGGTTCTAGGAATAAGGCGTCCATTGGAAAAAGGCGTCCACTTTGCTTTCAATGTTTTGAAGAGCTTTCAAGAAAACTTCAAACGCAACGTTCTCATTAATTGAAACTTCCTTGTCAAATTAAAACATTGTAATAAATAACGTTTTTCTTTTGTAAATCAATAAAAAACATTTTGATTTCTTAAATCAAAGTTAAATAATGTTTTTTATTATCCTTCTTATTTTTTTTATTCATGTTGAGTCGCTAGTATTTGTGTCGTACGTAAAATGAGTCGTCAAATGAAAAAGGTTAAGAGAAGCTGCTCTAAAGTAACAAATTGAACTTTGATGATGAAAAATACTTGCTGATGTTATACTTTATACAATCAGATATTAGATATGCATATATCTTATAAATTATACAATTTTTTAAGAATTAATTAATACCCCCAATTTTCCAAATTAACCTGCATCACTAATATTGAACCGACTCCCGGTTCGCCCCTCAGTATGTCTAAAACAAGTGAACCACACCCGCAATTTATGCACGGGCCTGGCAAACCCGCACAAGGCGCGCGCCCTACCCACGCCTCTAACGCATACACACACAAGCACCGTATAACCGAATTCCTCGCTGGAGCTTATCTTTTTTTGAATTGAATTTCTTTGATGGGATTTTCGCTCAAAGTCGGTCAACATTTCGATACATGGAATTTTTGTCGGCGTAACTTTCATAACTTTTTGTCTTTTAAAGCATGACATGTTTTTTACCTTGTACATTTAAGGCTTAACTCTGAATTTGCTAAGAACACCCTTTTTAAATTTCAAAAACACTTCTATTTTAATCATAAAATAAGATGGACACATGATATACTATAAAGTAGAGACTATTAGGCTTTGGAAAATGAAATGAAGTGACTTCCATAAAGCCTTGACTTTTTCAAAACCTTAGAATAATACTAGATTCCAGGGTTTGTTCAATTTTAAAAATTTGCCAAAGTTTTAAAAGCATCCAATTTTAGAAGACATATTAAAAAATTGTTAAATAAATTTTGTGCACGTTGTAAAAATGAAATGCAACACTTTATTTACACTTGTAATGAACACTTCGATCAAATTTTGCGTCTTTTTGATTGGGTGAATTTTAGGATATGCGACACCTTAAATTTTTGTCTCTAGCACTTGTGTGTCTGGCGAATCACGAGAAAATAATTTAGAGGACGTGTGCGAAAACTCGCTTTCTAACTTTTCAAATGAAATTACGATGAAAAGTCAAATTTGTGCATTGACTCCTCATGTCCACGGCTGCTGATAGCAACTTTGACAGCCTGGTTGTCTATATGCGAATCTATTATTATTTTAGGATGAAAAGAACCAAGTATTTACAACAAAAATGCGCGTCCGACAGGTATACACATTTATTTATGCATTTGACTTACTACTTGTCTTTTTACTCATTAAAAATTGTACTTTTACTTTGTATTATCTATGAAAAATGTGACAGCAAAATAAATGGTAATACAGCGTGTCCAAAATTCGTCAAAGCACAAAGAACAGCCATCCAAAATCAACAATTTAACTAAAGATTCTAATTTTGCATTAAGCTATAGTTTTACTATATTTAAATATAGAAATAAACTTTCAAAATTTTTGCAAAATCGTAGTCACAGACTCAGCTAGATATGCACACTGGGGTTCCGCAAAGTTCCACCTTACGTTGGCGTTTTATTCTTTCTCCTGAGATTTGACGTGTAGCTTTCCTCCTATAGTTGCTCACGAAGTGCTAGGTTATGCGACTGATTGATGTTCGAGAAGGATCAATGAATCGTAAGCACAAGTAGTGATAATTTAGAGTGTGCGAGGGACATGCTTGATGGGGGTTGAAGAGAAGAATGCAAAGAAGGATGTTAGGAGTATTCTAGAAATGATAAGTATATATAGAGAAGGATAGTCGGTTCTAAGGTGAAGAATGGGTGCAATAGTGCCTATCAAGGCGGAGAGTAAGTTTAAGAGTTCTGGGTGAGTAATGATGTGGCTTAGATTAGCGGGAACGTGGCCAAGGGTTGATGGGTTTGTGTCGGTGTGAAATAAAGAATGGACAGAGGAAGGCGAGGTGGTATGGTGTTTCGAAGAGTTCGTTGCAGAACCGACACGTCAGTTGTCTGGGAGTTCAATGCCAAAGAAGTAGGTTTTGCAGGGGCAATGACCCGAGAGCCACCTAATAAGAGATCTCGATGGAGTGTATTTGTGGGAAGCCCAGGATTGGTCTATGGCATTGATGTTTGATATGCGCGAAAGCAGGGTATTTGTGCAGTTGGTGAGAGAGTTTTGCCATTGGTTTTGAGTGTGGGCGAAATGTTACGTAGTTAGAAGATGGGGTGTACTGAGGTCAAATGTGTGATGCATCGTCTTGATAAGGTTCTTTTAGCGAGATGGTCACAATGCAAGTTTTCATGTATGTTGGAGTGAGCGGGCACCAGAAATGGAGACAGTGAAACGAGCAGAGAGGAGTCGTAGTTTTGAGAACAAGATGGAAGCAAAGAAGAGAACGTTTTTGATGAGGTGTAGATCCCGCGTGATGTTCAAGGAGTCTGAAACGTGTGAAGGTATTGATGTGTTGGGTGATCTGATCGCATGAGGTGATTAAAGCTTGAAACTCAGCATCATGAGTTGTAGTTAAATGGTTTAGAGGAGGAGAGCTTCTTGAAAAGAAGAGAGATAGAGAGGCGCCTCCGTAGAAAGCGGTGGCGATAGTGCATTTTTGCGATGACTTGGAAGCGTCTGTGAAGATTCTCAGAGTTAAAAGGTCGGAGCGATGTCTGAGCTTTTTTACCTGTTTAGGGGCGAGAGATTTGTTTGCGTGAGTAGTGATAGCAAAAGGAAGAAAAGAAGAAGGATGTACCAATGTGGTGGGGTGTAGCTTAGGGTGTATGAGGAAACGGTGCGAAGTGGGGAGTGATGTGTGAAGCAGCTTCGCGTGAGGGTGTGATGCGTTCAGTGGAAGATGTAAATGGAAGGCTGAAGATGGGGGAAGTAATGATTTGTATGTGCTGATGTAGCCTGATGAATGTATCTTTTTGTTTGATTAAAAGTGGTGTGCAATTCCACTTGATTTCTAGAATAGATGTTGGGTTGTTTAATAAGCTTTTGAGATGGTTAATAGACTGAGTCTATGGATTTTAAATAAATATGTAAGGGTGGATGGGTGAGCGAGCGATGAGCCCCATGAGAAGATGCCGTATTGAATTACAGGAAGTATGAGAGATTTGTAAATGAAAAAAGAATGATGGATACTTAGACCCCATTTGTATGAGATTGCTTGTCTTAGTTGGATCAGAGTCTGTGATAGTTTGATGTAGGTGTTTTTGAAGACCATTTCATGTTTGTTTGAAAGGTAAGGCCTAGATACTTGATGGTGGCTGCGGGTTGAATGAGGGTGTTATGATTGGCAAGCAAAGGTAGATGTGGGGAGTGTTTGCGAGTGAAATGAATTAGGGTGGTTTTGGATAAACGAGTTTGCCATGAAGTTCAGGATGTTAAAAAGTGAGGCGATATTCTGGAGGTTTTCTTGTTGTGTGTTTGCTGAGAAAGAAAAGAGAAGATCGTCGGAGTAGCACTGGGAAAAGTAAGATTTGAAATCGAGGAGATCTAAGAGAGGATTGTTGAGAATTAGCCAGAGGATGTCAGAGAGGCAACCTCCTTGGGGAGTGGAGAGAGAGAGTGTATGGACTGCACTGTAAAAAGTGCGTTTAGAATTTAAACACAGTATTAGGTGTTTGGTTATTTTTGTGTTTAAAACCTAAACACTTTACACCTAAAAATACATTGAAAGGAAAATATTTAGCATAAACATATTATATTACATTTAGACATTTTTATGTTGAAAAATTATTTATAATCTTAAACACCATATAAAATTTCCAACTATTCCGTTTTGTGTTTAGAGTTTAAACAAAAAAATTAAACTGTATCGATTTAAATTTTCTATATAGGACAGATAGATGTCATTAAAATACAGAATTATTTTTTATAGCATTGGAGCTTATCTCATGTACATCTCAAAAGTGTAAGCAGGATGTTTTTAAAATATAAACACTTTATGTGTTGACAGCAGCATTTCAATTAAAAAATTTTTATATGTGCTGAACCAGAGGAGTAGCTGGGCCCGCGTCGGAAGAGGCCGTGACCCACCCCTCCTTTCTACCTTGGTGTTTTTCCTGGCTAATTTAAATGATTTCAATTTTTTGTTAGAATGGCTGAACTGCTTAATGGCACTCACGATTAGTTCGATGGAATGAATTATAAAATTATTCACAAACTTAATATTTCATGATCCTTTTTTATGTTATTCAAAACTTGTTATGAATAAACAAAAAATTTATAGGCAACGGCGATACAATCCTATATGAAAAATGAAGAAATATGAAGAGTAGTATAGCAAAGCAGCCATACTACCAAAAAAGATCCCATAACTTTTGTAAAATTTCTAAGAAATGAAGGTCAAAATATTCAATTAAAACACAAAATACTTAATTGATATGTGCTTAGAACCTCATCACAACATTTTAGAACACTTTTTATCAAAACGGAATATTTTGGAACACGTAAAATTTAAACATTTTTTTTCTGAACGCATAAAATTTGAACGTGTTTAGATAAAAAGTGTTTCTAAAAACGGACACTTTTTGCGTTTAAAAATGCGTTTATAATTTAAACAGATTTTTTACAGTGTGTGCGGATGGATTTTTCTCGGAAGATTAAGCAACGGTTTGTAGGTAGTTGTTATTAACTTGATTATGTAGGGTGGGTATTTCTTGAGGTGCATGTTGAGGATGATGGTGGGGTGCCAGGCGCTGTTGAATGCGTTATCAATGTCAAGAAAAAGGACTGATGCAGTCTTTTGGGATGCTATAGAGAGTTGTAAATACTCGGTCAACTTGGAAGAAGCTGACTCAGTATTCCTGTGCTGGAGATATGCAAATTATGATGGGTGTATGAGGTTGTTCTGAGATATATAATGAATCAGCTTTTTGCGGGTTTTTGAGGATTGTGTTAGTGTCTGTGTGGGGAAGAAGTTGATGGAGGTTCGCAGGATGTTTTTTTACTTTCGTGAATGTCTTGATTATGGGCCAGGTGTTGGACGATGAATTGAAAGTGAAATTGATCCAAGCATCTCGTTTTGCTTTTTTGTGGGAGCGAAGGTAGAGATGTTCGATACTTGAGTATAGAGAAATGTTAGATGAAGAGGGATCCTTTCTTAAATTTTTTATAGCGTGACGCAAGTGTTTCTTTTGTTGGTTTAAGGCTGCGTTCCAGAAGTATGCATATTTTCTTCTGGGAAAGGGATTAGAATGTGTGGATAGGTTGGTGGCAGATGAAAGTGTGCTATTGATTTTGAGAGCAGCAGCGTCTATCCCGGTGGTTATGGATAGCACGGATATGGATTCTGGTAGCTGGGTTGCAAGTGTTCGCAAAAAGCGGACCAGTGAGTGTGCTTAGTAGATGTTGTTAGGGCGGCGTGTGAAAAATTGGGGTGAAATCAATCTGGAAAAGTGATCAGATGCGGATGGTTGGTCGGAGATGGCCCAGTTAAAAATGAAATTGTGTGTGTTTGGTGACGCTAAAGTGATATCGATGAGAGAGGAAATTATGTTGTTCTGAACGATTTTGAAAAAGGTTGTATTTTTTGTGTCGTCGCATATTCGTAGATTATGTTGTGTGATAAAAGATACATCTATAAAAGATATGAGATTCATCGCGGCGCATGTTTTCCTTATGATCCCAAAGAAAAGATCGGGCGTTACAGTCCGTTGAAATTGATATGAATTGGATAGTGATGCGATGTGCGCCTTAGCTTGGTTCAGGGAATGTGTGAAATCGTTTGTGAATGCTTTGGGGTTGGAAGGAGGCGAGTAATAGGAGCAGAATAGGAGAGGTGCGTTTTGAGAGAAAATTATTGTGAATACGTAACGTTGTGACGAGAATTAAGAGAGAAAAGGGAAATTTAGTGAGGACCTTATTAGAATGCATGCTGAGAGAGGTGTTTTCATTTGTATGAGGTGGAGGAAAGAGTTTTGAAGTGTAGGGTCATTTAGATAGAAAACGTCGTAGGATGAAGGGAAGATAATGTTAAGATTAATAAGAAGAAAATTCAGCATATGTACTTTTTGATGCTATTTGTGTGTGCCTCGTTGAGGTTTTTAATGTGTTGGATGCGAAAAGGGCATATATCAGATGTGGAGGGATGATTCTGATGACAGTTTGATCATGATATTTTAGAGGGATCTTTATTGAAAATGTATGTTGAGATTGAGTGACCCCCGTTGCCGCAGTGGTTGCAGTGTGGAGATGTGGCTTTACATTTTAATGACAAAACAAAGAGGGATACTGATGAAGCCCAAAGGAAAAAAGTGTCCGAGCAAACATTTACTTTAAGAATATTCGTTTATTGTTTTAACGCTGACGACAAACTTTTTGCAACCGGCTTTTCTTTGGCAAAGTGTGTTTTAGTGAGTTTGTTTG
This sequence comes from Nectonema munidae, assembly GCA_030549495.1. Lineage (NCBI taxonomy): Eukaryota > Metazoa > Nematomorpha > Nectonematoida > Nectonematidae > Nectonema > Nectonema munidae. The sequence goes on from JAUIRK010000593.1 coordinate 187,368, forward strand.
TTTTGTCACGAGTAACAAGTGAGAATATTCTTTCAACACATGCTGAAGAGTGTTGTAGAACAAAAAGATGTTTCGTGAAATCATAAAGTATTCCAAATTCTAGGCCCTCTTCCATTATACGCCCGGAATACCAAAAGTCAGAATTTAATTGATAAAATCATCTATATTCTATACCATTAAGTCCTAAGTAAATAAAAAATCATATTTTATTTGATGAAACATATTTTCCAGGTTTTTTTAATATATTAATTAAAAATATAAGTCTAAATAAGGAAAAGTCATTTTTACTACTATTTATGATATGTTCCGATTTTAGAACATTGGGATGATCGTGGGTTATATATTAATTTTTATTTGAAAATAAAAAATTCCAAAACTTGTTTTTATAATAGGCACTAAGGTGAATGAACAAAATAAATGAACAACAAAAAACATTCAACGATAAAATTGATCAAAAGCATTCCAATGAAGCAACCTTACAATCACATGTTTCGCAAAGAAACCGATAGTTTTTTCAAGTTTGCATCTCCTTTGCGCTGTTTCTTTTGTAATTCTTATGGATCTAAAGATAGCCTTGAGATATTGCTCGAACAAGGAACCTAGAGATCTCTCTTCAAAACTCCAATGCCAAGTTTACTGTTCAAAATCCAAGATCACACACCACACATGCTGAGTGGGCTTATCCCAGCTAAAAAATTAGTAGGGGGGGGGGGGGGTTGCTTGTGGTTTCTTTGTTTATTTTTTTACCAGGAATAGTATTACTATTAATTTATTACTTTCCTCTTGTATCAAGGATAATATATTATTTGGAAAAAACATTTAGAAGTAAATTGCCCCTTTTTAGGATATTTATTTTACAAGTTGGAGACTTATAAATATTTTGGTTCAATGAATGATTTCACTCTCATTGAATCTCCTTTCTTCTATTTTAAAGTTTTGTTTATCAACATTTTCACTTTGTGTACTATTATAAGTGGCTGGTCTTGAAAATACTTTGTTCAATTTTAATATATTTCGATCTCACGTAAGGACATTATTATTCACATTAACACATTATTGAAAATGGTTAAATATTACAAAATCAAAAAATTGCTAATATCTGAAAATAAAATAATGCTAAAAAATAATATCTAAATAAGATCATATAAAAATTCTATTGATATAAAATTTTGGTATTTTCTAAAATAACTCTTAATTTTTATATGTAAAACACTGTTATAAGATTAATTTTTATGAATATTTTATGCATAGATTGTCCCAATGTTCCCATCTATATATTCAAATGAATGTAAATATAAAAAAAAAACAAAAAAAAAGTGAATATATATTAATTTTCATTTTGAAAATAATTCTAATGTTCACCAAAAAAAACCTTAATAATTTAAAGTTAAGATAACCAGAATTATTATAAATTTTATAAGATGGTTAAAAAGTGTGAATTACTTGCTTCCATATGTTAACATAAAATATATTCTGAGCACTAATTGTAAAATTTTTTAGTTAATATCAAAATTTATGATTTTAACTATTATTATTTGATCTATTTTTGATAGCGAAATGCGAATCTTTATTTTTTACTTTAAGCTTTCAAAATTTATGTTTCCAATTTGGAACATTGGGAATTAATGGGTATTGTCGAAATAGCCTGTACTCAGACTTCAAATCCCTCCATAAAGAAGGTGCCATATTCATTCAGACATTTTGTGAGGCCTTTTCCTTCAGCGGATTCCAAAACTGCTACGCTGGCCACATTTACTTCTTATTATACTAGAAATGGTTTTTAATTTGAATGCACACGACAACTAAAGGAATAAAATGAAACCTCACATTTAATAATAATAATAACAACAAAATGGTCATTTAAATCAACTTAATTGTTCATTATAACTTGGATACGTGTCTCTCTTCGTGCACAATCCCCGCGATATTAACAAAAAAGGGCAGGTTAACGCTGAACGGGAGAGTGGAGGAGAGGGCGATGGACAAGGTGCTCTCAACCTAGCGCCTGTATAAACTTACTCTTACGGCTTTTTGCAGGTGTTCAACATTCACACCTTCTGATACGAGCTCATATGTGCACGGTAATTTCTGAAAAGCGGAAATAAATTTTAGAAATTGACGAAATCAAACTCAGGTGGACTTACAAATCGAGATGGAAAACCGCGCTAGCGCACTAGAAATGTGTGATGACGAAACCATTGAAGTGGTAGAACCGAAAACTAAAAAAGATGTTACACCCCATGCGTTAAAGATGCAAAACTTTTGCTAACTTTTGTCTCTTGTATGTGAATCAAATAATAATAATCAATGAATAAGCTAGATGCACTTTTGCTCAAAAGTTGAACTTACAATATTAGATTCTAAACTATTTTCAAATAAACAATAATATTGCAATTAGCTTGATTTTTAGCCTGATTTTGCTTTGCTATTTCAAGAAGTTTATTTGATCAAAGTGAACGATAGAAAATAATTTTATAAACCACCAACCTCAGTTTAATCCCTTTTTGTTGACGTTAAAAAGGTGTTGTTAAAAATATAGAAAATGCATCTTCTCACTTTCCTATGATTTATGTGTATCCTCCCAAATCTTTGTGATGAATGAAAAAATCTTTAAAAATGATATTATTTTTTCATTAGATTTTCCTGACAAGTTCTAAACGTCATTTACCTTCTCGATCCTGCAACATAAAATTGTTGATTCTTTCAACTTTTTAATAGTCTAGTTCAGTTGGCACGACAATGCTTAGAACGCCAAATGTCTTGCTCAGCATAGCTCTGTTACTAGCCAGCCTTAAAATTTCTATTCAATAGAGAAGGATAATAAAGAATCAAAAAGAATTTTTCAAATAACTTTTATATAATATGACAAATAATTTTTTGTATCGTGAGTTTTTTCTTTATTTCAAAATTTTTATTCAATTCATATTTTTTAACATTTTCTACATAAACATAATAAATTGAATTGGAAATATCTTTAGCAGTGTTAGATAAAAAATGTCAATTTTCACATCTTGGTTTCTTTGTTTTTATTCAAATGAAATACTCTCATATCTATCCAAAAGATACAGCTAGCGTGAAGATGGTATGTGCGTAAATTATAACAAAGGTTGTATGAAGAATATATACGAAACTCTTAATTAAAATTGATTTTCAACATACTTTTATGCCTCATTAGCTCGATTGTAGCAAGTTATTCGTGAATACACGCTACATTTTTTATTCATGTCCACTAATTTCATCTTTTGTGCGTAAAAAAGTGTAAATGCGCAGTCTATGAATAAGAACGTTGATTGTTGGAAGTGCGTCAACACTTTTACTTGCTGCAAATAAATCACACTGCATCCACTACTTTGCTAGGAAGATCTCGTGTTCTCCTCTGCCTCTTTGCACTCTCCATTCCTCACGCAACTCTTATTCCATCGTTGAATCCAAATTCTAATGTTGCCTTCCTCGCATCGTGATTTTGATACAGATTATTATTTTTATGCACATCATTGATAACTTTCTAAAATTAATACAATATGTACATGAAAAATAAAATTGTGTAATGAGAAATCTATATCATTTTTTCCATGGCCTTCAATTTGCCACTTCTGAAGAATGCGAAAATGATTAAAAGAATCTCTTCGATCAAAAGATAGAAGATTTATTCATCGAAATTAAACCCAACGAATTTGCTATTTTTATTAGAGAATTTAAATCATAGTAAAAGATTTTTTTAAATAATATAGCCTTAAATATTATAAAAAGTTCGACATTTTAAAAACTATCATACAAAATCGTGTCTGCTTCAGTCAAGGATATTTTTGGTGATAATTCGTGAATTCTAAAACTCCTCTTTGGGGGCGCAGGAGCGCACTTTGAGAAGCACCATTTAGACTTTCTGTATTTTGGTTGGTTATTTAATGTAAAATGTAAACTCATGCAGAACGGCTTTTTCAAAGTAACTTAAATGGCCGAGTGCTGTTTGTGATTGAGGAAGTTGTCTTCGATTCCTTCATCTGTCCAGTTGTGCAAGATCAGTTGGAAAATGTCAAGCAATTTATTTTGTTGAGTTTTGAAAAATACAAATTCCCCTTTATTTGATTTGACGTGTGTATGAAAGGAGAGGCAGGAGTAAAGCGTACTTCAATTTTGTTTTTTGATATTTGACTGTATAGAATATATTTTAAAGTTGATTTATTTTAAGTGTTAAAGAATTCGACATGTGTATTTTTAGCGAATTGATTGTCATGACTATAATTGGAAAAGGTACATTTTAAGAAATTGAGTTCACATGGTTAGAGTCTGGTTTGCTTTTTGGGTACTTTTTCCCACGTTGCATTGCCATGTCACTAATAAAACTAATGGTTGAAGTTCTTACCTTGAAGTGTAGAGACGTGATAATAGTTATAAAATTTTTGATTTTAGTTTTATAAATGCGAAAGCAAAGATATTTTATTTGAATTCAAAGAGAATTTTTAAATTGTTTTGCAACTAAAGGATTTTAGAAGATGAAAAAACAATTATATCCACTAAAAAAATTATATTTATTTTAAAAACGTATATTTTTATCTTGCCGATAGAAATGGCTAGTCTCTTTGACATTCACATCGTTTCTAACTATTTTGTGCATCTCGCTATTTCATCTTCAAATTCAATTAGCAGGCGGGGAGGAAGCCTTGCTTCTCAAAAGAAGTTTTGAATCAATTATTTCCTATCCTTTCCTCATATCATAATTTTTGTGTGACAAATATGCACTCTCCAGTATTCTCTTTGCTCCATGCAGAATCTCTTTTGCTTGATCTTTAACATTTAATTTTGCAAATCTCAATCCAATTTTCCCTTTGTTCTTCATGCTTAGTTTTCTTAAGGACAGGAATTGCTGTCGTACACCCGCAAACCCCACGTTTCGATCTAGAACATAATTTATTCATTATCGACAAATTTCCATAGAAACATGTGCAGGCAAAGTGTTTCCATGAAGACATGACTTTTTAACTCCCTGCGAGATGGAGATGGGAAGATTGATCGCGAATCGCAGCAATCTACCCCCATTTTTAATCATCGTGGCCGTATCCCAAGAATTCACTAGCATTCACCATTCTTTTATTCCGAGTCCTTGGACCCTGCCTCACCAAAGGCGGTTGATGCATCCCTTGAAATTTTTTATTATATTTTGGGAATTTAAATTTTGCAAAATTTTTATTTTTCATCCAAATTTTAATTAATTTTGTTAAAAAAGGATTTTTTAATTTTTCTTTCATTTTATTAAGTGGAGACCGTTAACCAAAAAATCATCTCTGTTAATTATAAAATCGTTATCAAAATCATAACATAGTTAACTTTAAGTTCATTCCCTTCTTTAAAGTTTGGCAGAAGTTATCGTTAAATGTTGAACCGTTGATCTAAAAAAAGTGCCTTTTCATTTTAAAATGATCCAATTCCTTTATATTATATTAAAAAAATTCAATTACTCATGTTTTTATATTAGTCTTTGGAAAACTGGCTAAACTTCGAAAAATGTATAAGTACTATTTTAAACAATAAAAAAACCTAAAAAAATATAAAGTGGAATTTAATTAGTTTTATGTAAACGAACCTCTTTATTTTCTTTCTCTTTTTTTTTATTAAATTTTCAGTTATGAAATAATTGTTTACTTTTAAAAAAATAAACATTTCTAAGTTGGGATGAGAAGGGACGCTCTTTTGCCTCTCAGGATATATTTCGCTAGAAGTCTTTTCAAATTCTGTACAGGAAGGAATTGCTGTGTTAAATTTGATAAACAAATCTAGCAAAACTTTCTTACCTAAAAAGCAGCATCTGTCAGCAAGTCTTTAGAGTTAGATTGTACTCTGGTTATTACCAAAGTTTGGCCTTTACCTTTCGACTTATGGCGTCTAAAACCCATTTCTCTTCTTCCTCTCTTCACTATGAACCTATATCGTAAGGCCGTTTCTTCATTAAAACTAAATTTCATTGCTTTTTTATTCCCAAAATTTTACTGCCTTCAAAATTTTCTAACCAGATGAGACGAACTTGATGTAGAATGCAGCATCTAACTTTTAGTCTACATCTTAAAAAGCTGTCTATATTTGTATTTAACTTTTTGCGGATTTAAAGTATCGTTACGACATAGCCTTTCCCTCCAAGTAACAAAGGTGGCCTTGATTTCTCATATCTTCTGTTTACACGCACCATTGTGCTTATCACACAATGTAAGACAATTTTTGTCCCCAGATTCTAATCTTGATTTCCTGTTTTGTTCTGTTCCATTATTTAATTAGAAGTTTGGGTTTGTATGGTCAGGAGATTGATATTTATGATTTTTGATATTTTTCAAGGAAAAACTCGCTATTTATCAATTTATTAAATTTAATTAATAAAGTAAATAAATGTATTTCATAGCAAAACCAATAAAGTAAATTAAAACAAAGCTTCAAAAGCCTTTATCATATCTATTACTAGTTGCTGGTCATTTTCTGCTCTGTAGTTGCCGAAGCAACCCTTAATAACTTCTAGCATTTCCAATTCCTCTCAACTGCAGTTACTTGATTACCAAATTCTTCAGACTCAAAAATTTTTTAATCTGTGGCCCAACAAAAATCCCACCTTTGATTTTGGCTTCAGATCATTTTCGAAAGAACTGAAGAAGATAACGAAAAGCTGCTGATTCCTGTTTGAGAGCCCTCACAAACTGCTTCATCAAACCTTGGGAGGCATTAAGACAAATTTAGGATCAATTAAAGGCTTCCACATCACGTTTCGCTTTCCAACGACAAATTCTGTTCTCTGCTCTCAGTTTTTTTGTGTGTAGTGATTAGTGGTAGCCCTGCTGTCCCAAAGACAAAGAAAGCATTGGTATTTTATATATCCTCCTTGTAGTCGAAAAAGAAAAGCCACCATTTTAAAATTCCCAATGACTTCCCATTTGTATTGTTTGTATTTTATAGCTTCTAATAGGGTTTTCACGCTATAGTAATCTTCTTTCAAGTAGACTGAATGGGCCAAAGGGAGTGTTGCAAACTTCTTTTCATTATGAAGGAGGACAGCTTTTGGCTGTCTATAAATAACCTCCATTCACTATGCTCTAAAGGCAGCCCAATTGTAGAAAAGAGTCCAGGTACGTCATGGCACAAACAGATCTCATCCTTAAGGCTGTAAATGTTGGAGAAAGTTTCATGTCTAGTTCTCTGACATGTAATCTGAACTTCTTCCTTCACCAAGTTCCATTGCTTCATTCTAGAGATGAAAACTCCACATTGGATTTTGTCAAGACTCATATCTCTAATTAAATCATTCATTTCTTTCTGATTTGGCAAGTGAGGCACTCTTTCTGGTTCATCAGGTATGTAATCTTCCTATGAAGCTGGGGTAGGGGGCAATGGTACATGATATTTAGAGGAGTTTCGCATTGGAGCTCGTGATGATAGAAAATCTGGATACGCAACGGCAGCAGTATTCTTTCCTTTTCTCTTCTTGCTTACATCGATCAAGTAGAAAAAACAGTTTGTCGAATGATCTGTCGGTTCAAACCAGACTCACGGGAAAAAACGAATTCAATGTCAAAAAGAACGAATTAAATGTGAAAATGTTATATATTCGATTGTAATTTTGATATTTAGTTTTTAGTACCTACGAGATATTGTGCATGAAATTAGAAGTTTTTTTGATTGACATTTGAAAAATTATAAGAGTCTGAATAGTAAGTGTCTACATGTGTACCCTTTGTATGTGATAAGGGATATATATATAAAAATATTTTCTCTGTATTTATTTTGCTGAAATTTTATGTCAAATATTCGCGTGTTCTCATACGATGAATAATGTATTTAATTATTTTTCAATTAGTTCAGATATGTGTGCATAAAATAAAGAAGGTAGAGTGTCGTGTTAAAAAAGTGTTATTACTTCCCTAGAATGTTATGATATAGTAAACTAACGCTGACTAATGTCGGCAAAACTCTAAGCAACATACCCAGAGATTCTTGTCTTGTACCATCTCTAAATTTGCAAAGAAAAAACCGTGACAACAACGAATTCCACTACAGGCAGCTTGAGTGTATCAGTTATGTTGTTAATTAGATTGTTGGTAGTTGTTTGTTGTGCTAGTTTCCCAGACTCCTTCTAAACCGCGTCTTTCATATATCTGTTTGCCATCTTTCAATAGGAATGGCACGACTACAAACTGAAGTGGAATCATTCCGATTTTGAAGGATTAAAAGAAATAGAAGTTCCTTCTACAAATATTTGGCTTCCAGACATCGTCTTATACAACAAGTAAATGCTATTGATTAATATTTTAGCAACATAAATGTTTCACAGTGTATTCTTCCATTTCGATAAATTTTTTTATGAAATTTTTTTTATTTTATCTGCAAATTTTTTGGGGAGACAATTTAAATGTTGCCAAAAGCCATTGTACCTTGATGCTTTTACTTTCGTCGATTTGAAGTAGCCGATTTGATTCCTTCATACATCATTTTGGGTAACACAAAAAGTGATTTTGGGCTTGTCTTGAATGTAAACTTAAGAAACATCATGCGGTATCCTAGTTTGATGTAAGGGCGGATTTGCTTAGTCGCTAACGATCTTTTTCAAGTCTGATCGTAGCATTCATATCGTCATTGGGCAATTGTATTCCGCAGGAAGAATAATTCGAGGGGTCCCATCATCCAAGTGTGATTACATCTTTTTACCAAAAAATCATATAATAGCAAATTTATAACTGACCATTGTGAGCTCGGTATCAGGTACCATTTTTCTGAATGATTTCATCTTCGTATAAACTTTGTCCCTGCAACATAGTATCTTTCAACTTTCGAAGTAAATTTTTGGTTTATCCTTCCATTGTGAATGTTTTTGTTGGATATGTCATTCAAATTTGCTTGGAACCAAAGAACCAACTGAATCATCCTTGTCAGATGTTATAAAACCATATTTGATGTGATCATCGTTATATTTACTTTTTCTTCAATTTGTAGCTCATGTTTTTTTTACTTTTTTGTTTTAATAAATCTCCTTTATCGTTAAATTAAAGAATAGTTGTAGGCATTGTATAGTTTAAATAGGATACCACTATGAAAAATTACTTATATTAAAATTTAAATAATAAATTATCCAATTTTAATTCCCATATTAATTTTTAAATTTTCAATTTGGGGTGGAAAGCTCGATGTGAGACAAATGTTTATGTGCAGACTAAAATTTCCGTTTCCTGTAGATGGTTGGTCATAATAAAGTGACGTATTCTTAAAATTTTAACGAGAGGCAACAAATTTTTAGCACAAAACTATGAAAAAGTATTCTCCATTTGTAAATCTTAAAAGCTTTATCCCTTAATGATTACAGTAACTGCGGTAGTTGTATTAACTTATATTTGCTGAACATAACTTAAACAATCCGAACTTATTCCAGAATTCAAATGTATAGCATCGATATGCATCTTATTTAATGTTTCTTTTTTTCAAGATTGCCTTAAATAGTGTTCGCAATGCTTTTACAATTTCCTTCAATTTTTTGCTAATAGAACTTATAAGTAGGTAAATCATTCTAATTTTATTAATAAAAGTCATTTTTGTTTTTAAAATTGGCTTTAACCGAATGCTGTATCCATTTGAGTACTATATAAGGGAATCCTTGGTTAACTTAATTTTTGTCTGCTTCTCATTGGCTCTCCTAATATTCTTTTTCTATACAAACTATTTCATCATCATGACAGTTTTTACAAACTGACATTTCCAAATTGATGTAAAGCGTAAGAAAGGCTAATTCGTATAAATTTAAGCTTTGTTCTCCAAACAGTTTATACTTTCAATTTTAACTAAAGGGACCAACTAACTCTAAATTTACGACTTTATAACTCTCGATTCCTAACAAACCCAAGTCCTAAATGTATTTTCAAAGAATTTGCTTTACCAACTGAATATGCGTGCAGGTAGCATCGATATGAAGATCTTGAAGATTTGCTTTCCAATGTTTGTAATCTAATTTGATATCATTTCGTTGCTAAATATTTTAATATTTATTCATTTTAAAATGTTATTTTAGGGTGCAGAGTAATCAATCCACTTAACCAATTAATTTGATATGGACCAGGCCTGTTAAAAATTGATTAAAAGAGAGGTCAAGAAAAATTTATCTCGTGCTTTTCTTTGCAATACATCGATATCTTATCTCTGACATTATCATAATGAGTCGCTTTTCTGGCTCAGACGCAATGAAAATACACAAAGTAGTTATAAAATATTTATATTGAATGAAAATTCAGTATGTTTACGCCATATTTTAAAAATATTTGACTTGTTGAGAATCTGCTATATGTTGTCTGCAATAAATCTGTGAGTGTCGCTCTTGATGAACTTCGGGGCGGAAAAGTCCCTGTCTAACTGTAGCTGAAAAATAGGAGGTGTGGTTTAATCATTGTTCTGGAGGAGGATTAAAAAGAAGCCACAATCTTTTGTTTTATATGCCATATGGTGCTATCACTGAGATGTTTTCTTCTTCTGGCACCTTTTTTCTTCTCTCGATAGCTGTGTTGACATTTGCGTACAATTGTTTCATTTACTTTTCACTGTCAATTGACACCAGAAAATCCATGGGATCGCATAGAACTCCTAACTTTTTTCAAAAGCTTTTTTTAGTTAGAAACATGTTCAAAGCTCAATGTTTTCAGACTTTAAATATTTTTGAATATCTATCTTTGAATTTAATAAAATAATTACTTTTTTTACTTCGATGGTCGACTATTCAGAAGACAGATATTTTTAACTTTCGAATACCAAATGCTGAATCCGCTCAACCAAGAATTTTCTTCTCCAAAGATTTACAAAACAGTTTTTTAAGTCATGACCTAAAACTTTCCCTTCGTTAGAGTATAGGCCATCTCTCGATAGTTTTTTCTTAAGCCTCCTGGGTTTGTTTCAATATTAGAAAATCTGAATCTGAAAGCGCATTTGTGGGCATCGCTTTCCATTAACTGGTGAAAAGCAATGATGCGGGATAAAGGCTTTATTGCATTTTTTGGGCCAAAATTTCAAGCCTCAAAAATTCCAACTACCAAAACTCTTATAAACGGTTGAATAAATCATTATATTTTGTTTGTCATAAAATCTAAAAATTACTTTTAAAAATGAAATATTTAGTAAAATTTTAATATTTATCTTTAAAATGCATGCAAACTGCAACACCAACGTCTAATGCAGGGGTTCTTAACGTGGGGTAGATGCATTCCTAAGGGGTAGGAGAGAGGGTTATAGGGGGTGCGAGAGATCTTAACAAACTTTTGGTTAAAAATGGACCTGGGCATCTCAAATAATTTAATTTCCAAGTATTTCAAAAAAAACGAACTGTTTTAATTCCTTTTGCAACGCATATCTTTGAAAAATGGGGTTTTACACTCTTCTTCACATTAATAACAAGTGTAGAAAGCGTCCAGATGCGCAACATGACATGCGTTTTGCATTAGGCCAAAAAGAGTCTCGAATAGCAAAAATAATTGAAACTAAACAGGAACAAATTTGCTTTGAATAATTTTTCATTTATTTCAATAAACGTTTATGTACTCTATAAAAGAAATTATATATTTTTGTGTTAGTGGTGCAAGATGAGTTTTTTTCACATTTAGGCTGCCAGAACCTGAAAAGGCTAAGAACCACGGGTCTAATGAATGCTAGGAAAGATTGAGAAGCAAAGAGGAGTCTTTTGTTTGTAGGGATTTCGCAGACCTTGTGAGAAGCGCGTAGACAGGGATTTTGAATAAGCTTTCTTCTAATTCGTTCTACTTCTAGCGTTGAAGGCAACTACCTCATCACGCACCTCACGAAAGCGACGCTCTACAGCACAGGCCGAGTGGTGTGGGAGCCTCCTGCGATATACAAGAGCTATTGTGCAATCAACATCCAGTACTTCCCCTACGACATACAGAAGTGCGAAATGAAGTTCAGTCCGTGGTCCTACAACGCCAATCTCGTACGCCGACTCCTTCTCCCTTTTATATTTCAAAATGGCGACGCGAATGCACACGCCTCCACTTGCTGGAGTTGGCACAGCTAAATCACTGTCCTCAAAGGCGCGTGGTGTGCTTCTTGGTTCGTATAAAAATTGAAACGCACTTTCTATAATCCCCCTCTCTATAAACCCCACTACTTTTTCTTTTTGACGCAGCACAATTTTAGGGTATTTCAATTTATCTTTTTTACAAACATTATTTAAAAATATTGCACGGTTAATTCATTAGTGAGCATAAATTTATTTCTAATTTTTCGATAATTTATCTTATAATCCAATGCTTATGATGATGTTAATGATGTGACTGGGAGCTATTTGTGCAAATCCTATGTTTCTTTCTTAAATTTAGTTAAAAATAATACTTGTTTGATATTTTTCAATTTTTTAAAAATAGTTTGCTGTATCAAGAATCTTTTTGTTCAGATATACATTATTCTTACTACTCTTTTATATTTGATAAAACTTCTAATATCATGTCTCTTAGTGTCCAATCTCTTGATTCTAAGTTTTCTGACATCAATGCTCTTATGAATCCTATTAATTCGATTAATACTTTTCTTCTAATGATAATTTTGTGAATATGGTATGATTGTTCAAACTATCAATTTACTTCTAAACCTAAAACGTTATCATTACACTCCTGCTATGCCTGGATACTTCATTTATGAAACACTTTCTTTTCGAATTTGTAAAATAATTTTAATTGATCACATTTTGAAATATTCTCAATTGAAGTTTTTCTTATTGGCAGTAGAAAGTTAGTTTTTTTACAATATTTACAGGCCTCCTAATCATTCTTCAGTGAGTTTTGAAGAATTTTTATTTGATCTTGAAAATTTTCTTGAGGGATTTAAATGATAATTTTTTGCACGTATTTTTGATGATCTTAATATCAATATTTTTAATGTTAATTCTTGTTATAAACCGGATCGATTCCTCAATGTAATCCAGCTTTTTCCTATAAATTTTGTCTAACCAAATTGGTTAACAATATTAGCAAGAATAATGAAGTAAATTTGGGTTCGTGATCGTTTGTTTTATCGTCTAAAAATAAATATAAAAACTGATCACTATAAAACTTCAAAAGATAAATATATTTTTTACAGAAATAAAATAAAAACACTAATTCGGCTTTTAAAAAATTGATATTTCTTAATCGATGGGCGTTGATGATTTTTACAAAAATTTCGATTCCTGTAGCACCAAGCAGTTATGGAAAAAACCTGTCAATCATATTAATAAACCTGCCAATGAAATTCGTATAAAAATTGATGGTAAAATAATAGAGAATGAAAGCTGTATTGCCAATTCTTTCAATCATCATCTTTGCATCTATCTTATCTTATACTAGCAGTTTTAGTTTTGGCAAATTTTCTACGATATTTTTTCTGTTGTTAATAGTTTGAAGAATTCTTATCTACAGGATGTTTTGGTCTTCAAACTTCTCTAATTAAAAGTATTATCTTTAAAATTGCTCCAATTTTATTCAATTTCATTCTCGTCTTGAATTTTCTGGATTTCCTAATATTTTTAATTTTTCCAAAGTAATTCCCATCTTTAAAAATATAATAAATACGAAATGTCTAACTATTCACGGATTTCAATAATCTCATCTTTATCAAAAATTTCTATAAGTTTCTCTACAATAAAATTAAGCATATTTTTGCCAAAATGATATTATTTATTCCAAACAGGTTGGATTTATAAAAGGCCATTCTACTACTCTTCTTCATTTTATGTTTATTGACAGCATAATCAAAAATTTGGACAATAAATTATCTGGCGTTTCTCTGTTTCTTGATTTGTTAAAGGCTTTTGACTCTGTTTCTCACACTCTTCTCATTTTTAAAATTTGACACCTTGGCTTTCTAAAGCATGTGAATTTAATCTCTTGGTTTCAATGTGTCTTTTAATTTTATTCTATCTAAATTTCTACCTGTTAATTATGGAGTTCCTCAAGGCTCAGTTCTCGGTCCCCTTTTGTTCTCTATACATAAATGATCTTCATAAAGTATGCAAAATATTGCAATTCTATTACCTTCCAAAAACTCTATTGAAGGCAATTGCTTTCAAAATGTCCTAAAATGGTTTTCTGAAAACTGCCTTACTGTTAACAAAGATAAAAATAAAGCTATGCTTTTCTCTAATTCCACACATCTTGTTTCATCTGACATTGATTTTCAATTTGTAAAAGTTGGAAAACGCAACGTTCTCTTGTTCTTTCTAAACTCAATTCTCTTATTGGGAAAGTAAAAGTTTACAGAAATATACTTTTTCTAAAAATTAAACTTTTAGTTTATAAATCCCCTTCTGTACCTCATCTTTTTTATGGAATAGAGAACTGGTGTCACTCTCTCTAACCGTTGTAGCTTTATCGATGCTTTAAAAAACGTATTCGAATTATGTTTAATGAGCCTTCCTGTTCTCACATCTCTGGTCTTTTCTACTCTTGGAAAATTTTTAAGTTTCATCAACTTTATAAACTTCGTGTCGCGCTTTTCATTTCAAAGTTTTTGATAATGTGTTACCTGATCATTTTTCTAACTGGTTCGTCTTAAATTATTATACTTTAAGCCATTCTAATTGTTTGTCCTTGCCAAGATATAGACCTCGCAGTTCTAACACTTCTTTGAAATTCCGAAGTTGCAATCTATGATATACTCAATTTAGTAATCTTCATACCTTGCGTGATTCTCCTTCCTTTGTTAAAAAAAGTTGCTTATAGTTAATTTTTTAATTAATGCATTTGTCTCTCTAATTACTTACGTATACATAGGTGTATACAATAGCTTAATTTTAATTTATATATAGCATTTTTAATTCAAATTTTTTTTTCAGATTAAAATTGTCTTTTTTTAGTTCTTTTAAAATTGTCTTTTTTAAATTCAAATTATGTTTTCAAGTTCAAAAATTCTCTTTTTTGGTTTTAGAACATAATTATATATTTTTTTACTTTTAACCATTTTTCTTCCAAAATTTACAAATTTTTAACTTCGAAAAAAAACTTTATGCGAGAAATTTTCTAAAACACATTTTAAATCATGCCTATCTTAAAGAGCATTCTTTTACCTACATTTTTCATACTGTTACCAATTTGAAAAAATAAAAAAATTTTTTTATAAGCCATTCAACCATATGCAGGCTTTTCCTCTTTTTCACGATATTTTAGCGTGTAAAATGAATAATTAATTTTTTTTCAAATTTATTTGCACATTCATTACCCGATTAACGACCTGAGTCGACGATTGTCGACTTTATAAAAATATGAATCTTATAAATGATTTTTATTACAAACCTTTTGCTTTACATTAGATATCTTCTGATTAATTTGATCGTTAACCGGTTAAATATTCTTAATATATGAACATACTACGGTAAAATATTTGAAAATAAAATTTCATTTTTCACTTTTTTGTAAGGTGTTATTTGTAGGCGACTTTTTCAAAAAATAAAATCTCATCATTTTTTCAAGTTTTATGCATTAATTTGTAGAGAATTTTATACTGAATAAGAATATGCAAACAAAAATTAAATTTTCATTTTTTATTTGATAAATTTTTCTCAAAATCCCAAATTTTGACTTGCTTTATTTCTCAATTTTTGAAATTTTGATTGAAATTATTTCTCAATTTTTTCGCATCAGCGTTTTCAAATTTACTAAAAATTTTTTTTTACATTTTTTGAAAAATTTTTGTTTTGACACTTTTTACATTTTGCAATGTGATTCAGCGAAGCTCAGATCTCGATTTTGAATTATGATGAAAAATTATCATTTTTTCTTTTGATCTTGAATCCCAGTATCAATGATCTTTGAGGGTAAGAATTATTTAGGGTACCTAGAATTCGATCTGTGTCGAGAGAAGCGAAAGACGACCCGCTTGTTTTTTATACGTTTTAAAACTAATTAATACTTATTTTTTCAAAGTTCATCTATCTAAGTAATTAACTATATATATAATTTTTTATGAAAAACTAAAAAGATATCACAAACAAAACATTTTATTGAAAAAATAATACAGAGGAAGATAAGCAACGCGGCTCACGCATAAAACGTAAAGTTTACTTCAGAGATTTTCCTTGCTATTTTCATCACAAATGTTCTGACTTCAGAAACTTTCTTTCCTAGAAACCTAAGAGTTGCAACTCGAGCATCAATGATCTAATTTGGCACTGCTAAAATGGGCAATTTTTTTTAAAAATCTCCAAGTATAAATCTAAATTAATTAATTTAGTTTTATCCCATTTGTATAAATACGCCTTCCACCAAAAAGTTGTACAATTTTGCTTACTTTTAGTATGGCCATCTCGCCATTTTATATTTTTTAAATATGCCGTATATCATTTGCTTCGTGATATTTAGGATAAAAGAAAAGTATATACAAATTTGTAGTTGCTTCGTTTCATGCCTTTTAAGACAGATAAATGCATGTAGTTTATATTAAAATCTTGGATCGCTACTAAAATTACTTATTATTTGTATAATATTCTAAGCAGGCAAAGTTCTACTTATTTTTTAGAAGGACGTCTGCAACGATTGCATTCAATAACTTGTAGAACATTTTGATAGTTCTTCACGTCTTGCTGTACTAAGAAGGCTAGTACTGAGCTTCAGTGACCTTTTTGCACTACTTTCAGAGAGTGAACTCTTTGCTTAGAAGTCTGAATGCAACAGTTGAAGTCGTAGGAATGTAATGTCTAGATTCAGTAGCTCTAATGTAAATCTAAGAATCATATAATTTCAACCAAATCTAATAGACATGTTGTAGATGTGATCTGAGAACATTTTGGTTTACCAATCCAGAAACGAATCCATTTGAGGAGTATGCATGGAGTCATGTCGAGCTTCACACTCAAGTAGGATGTCAGCACATTTTCGTAGCACATTCAAGTAGTTACTTTCTTGCTGAAAAGAGTTAGTGGGACCATTTCAACGGTCAAATACCATAAATGTATTTTGAATGATTTTATGACACTCAACTAAAGGAGTAACTAAAATGTTACTTCAAACATTTTGGTATAGACATAAATCATTCTAAGGAGCATCAACGGCAGATGAGGAATTTAGCCACCATAAGCTATAGATAAATGTTACAAATTCTAAGATCCTCGCAGGTTGTTGTACCTGAGTTATAGTTCCAAGTTGTCAAATTTGTTTCTCAAATAGGCAGATTTTGATAGCTTATAGAAGCTTAGACCCATCCATTTTGCTTTATGCATTGCTCCTGGCCATTAAATGATATTGAGTGTGGTTGGCAATCTGGATCAGTATGAAAAGGTATACATAGTTCAACAAATTCTTTCAAATCATCACGTGTGAAGGTTTGTTGATCAAAACTATCTTGAGAATATTATGCTTCCAGTTAGTCAGCAGTTCTTCTACATCCTCTTATAATTCAGTAATATGAAGATAAGAGAGATGTTAGTTATAAGTGTGAGTGTTCTTGAATAGCAACACATGCTATAATTGTTCCTGAAAAGACACTTGTGACTAGTATTGGCAGCTGTAGTGTTAAAAGTCAAGTTGAATATTTTACCTTTGCAATGCCAATTCTCCAAGTTTCCAGTAAATTCAGAAAAAAAATTTTCAGTTTTTCCATTTGTTCCAGGTTTGTATGCAGGAATAGCAAGAAGTTTTGTTAAATCTTACGATCTAACTACCACAGATAATCTTTCTTCATGAATATTAGAATTGTTTAGTTAGGCTACCATCTTAAAATCCTAATGAGGGGTACACAATTCTGGAGAACCCATTCATTCTTTAAACCATTCATTGTTATTGACTTGAAGTCATATAATGTAATAACTTTTGATACATCTCCTTCAGGTTCCTGAATTACTGCCTCAGTGAATGCGACTTCCTGTGTAGGTGTCATTTCCATGCGTGTAGCTAGAGAAACCAACTTTGGACGTTTCAAAATATCCTAAAGTATGAAAGCTTCTGTTCCAGTTCCCTTTTGTCGATAAAGACTTCTAAGTGAACTTATTCTTTATTGATATGTCATGTCTTCATCACTTTGACTTTTTTCACTCAGGCTCGTTTCAGTTTCACTATCGAAATTTTCTTTGGACTTTTCTGTTCTAACTTTCGTTCCATCTTCTTAGCAAGCTTTTATGATGACCTGCAAATGAAGCTTTTCTGTCGGATTTCAATGAGCTCGAGATATCTAGGTCATCTGGAATTTTTAGTAGACTTTCTATATTTGATGGTCATAACATAAATATTTCTTGAAGTTTTTGCTTCATTGCTTGCTATTTTTCTAGAGTACCTATTGTTTGTCTCCTGCTTTGAGGAATCGTTCGTAGTTTATAATTCTGATTAGCAAAGTCAATAATTCTTTCAATTGCCTTTCTTTCAGATATTATGAAAATATTTGCTTTTTCATTGAAAGAAATTATTTTGAACAGAGTTTGTTTTATAATTTCACATTTTGTGACTGGTCTGGGTGTTCCCTCATGAATATGCCACAGAAAACAACGAAGGACCTGGGAACGGTTCACTGTAATTTCATCGCGGTAATTTCATTGTGGTAATTTCATCGCATAGTAAATTCATCGTGATTCAAAACATCGTCGGTATTTTCATCGTCAAATATTTTCATCGTAGTCATACTAATTTTATGCTTAACGGACGCTCACTGTTTTTTTGTAAATATCCCTTTATAATTTTTTTTAAGTTTATTACGTACAATTAAATTATTTTTTAGTTTTATTATAAAAAAAATATCCTATGAAAAGATATTTATATATACACAGAATTTGAGAAGGAGACAATGACGATAAGTCTATATTAAAGCTGCTTTTCCTGCACTTAAAGACATTTTGAGGTATGAAGATACAAATAAATATGTAGTATACAATTAGTTATTTTATAAAAATGTATGCATATACACGTAAATAGTGGGATTATCTTGTGACACCGCAAGGAAGTAATGGTCAATCCATAAATCTCGCGATGTAATCACTATACGATGAAAATACCAAAGATGTATTGCATCACGATGAATTTACTATATAATGAAATTACCCCGATGAAATTACCGGATACCCCTGGGAACAACTTGGCAGACGAGAGCCACTTATGTCACTGTCTTCTTGAGTTATTGGATTTCCCAACCCAAATATTTCTGTTCTTTTTCCTTTTTGTATTGGCTCACTCCCACTTATATATGCAAAAGATTTTTATTATATCCATGAAAAAAGATTATACCAATACATAGCAAAACAATAAAACATGGTATTGTGCCATTTTTGCCAAAAAGTATATTCTGAAAAAATGATTATTATTCATAAATTCTATAAGATGAGCGATTTAACAATATCTTAGTTCAAGGTGGCCATATAAAATAACTTTTTATTTAAGGTACCGTGGGGTGTTTTCATCGAGAAGGCGCTTGTATCGAACTATGCATGCGGGATCGAACCTTATAAGCAAAATAAAATTGGGGACAGCCCACATTTTTAATGTCCATGCATTAGTGCTCATTGTATATCAAATTTTTCAAGTATGAATGATCGCTTTGCTGACTGCAACAATATACACACGCTTCATTATTACTCCACGTACCTTTGAAGTCGTTTGTGTATGTCAATGTTTATATGTTCTTCATCTTGTCTGTTTGTTTATGAGCTTTTCATTCACCAGATCAGAATCCGTACAAAAGCAGTTTGGTGAAACTTATTTTTAAATTTTAAGTCAAATTCTAGTTAGGTATTTAAAAGCTCATAACTTTGGTGCTTCTCAGAGATCATTCACTTGCGATACATGATGAACTTGTTACTGATTTTGTACAAGATTTCTCCCTTTCATTCTTTTTTAAATTTGACAAAGTTGTTTTAGCGATTTTGTTATCAACCATTACGATGCTATTTAAAAAATGAACTTTTATTTCACTAAACTTATTTTAAAAGTTTTTAGAGTCCAAAAAAAATTTTTTTTTAAGTCTCCCTCCATTTGCAGGACTTAATAAAATTAAAAATTTTGAATTTTCCGAAAATATGTTTTAGCGATTTAGTTATCAATGACCATAATGCCATTTAATATTTAATTTTCGTAAATTGAAACTTTTTATATTTTTGGCTCCAGCATTTAGTTGGAACAAATAAGTATTCTTTTGGGATGTACTTAATTTAGAATTTATTGCAGGTAACTTCTTTTGAGTTGCACGAGCATATATTGTAAAAAAAGTTCCAACTTCTGAAAATATATTTTTTTATGATTTACTAACGTACTTCTACTTTTTCATGAGAGGTGAGAACTTAGTATTCATCAATCAATAATGTTGCCATGTGTGTTTAAAATTACAGAAAATTTGGAATTTATTTTTAATAAAGTAATATGAAGGTTTATATCTTTTTAATTATGAAAAAGTAATAATGTATTTTTGAACCACTGAATAACGAGAAAGTGGAAGTTTAGACGCGAAAAAATCGATTTTGTATTTGAAGCTGATTTATGAAAAAGACAAAATTATTAATTTAAATGAATAACTTATTTTAAGGTAGAAATATTTGATATAAATGACGTATTTTATAACCAAACTTCGATCAGCGATCCAATTGATATGTCACAATTTACACAAAGTGTAGCATGGGACCTTACTGGAGTGAGTGCGAGAAAAAATATGCTCTTGTATCCGTGCTGTCCCGAAGTTTGGGCGGATATCACTTACGCGTTTATCATTCGTCGCAAAACACTTTACTACAACGTCAATCTCGTCTTTCCCTGCGTCATCATCTCATTGATCGGTAAGTGGAAAGTAATATTCATACATAAACTCATTTACAAATAGAGTGCCCTTGATTCCACCCACACAACCAATACTTTTGCATTACCCACTGATTTGAGACGCCGCAAAAGTCTACGAACACAATGCTCACTCACACTCCTACGTTATCAAAGGCGTATTTTCAGCTCAGCTTTTTTATTTATTAGTTTAGAGGGAAATAGATATTTATTAATCTCCAGGAGGACGCGTCTAGAATTTGGCGTTGATTCTCAATGCCCCTTGTTTGGAATGTCGGCATTTCCACTTTCCTGCTCACGCGGCCTAAATTCTGTAAAAACACGAAGGTGCATTTAGCTTTAATTGCTTATTTAATCTAAAGGCTTCTTATTAATTTGTTAGCTAGTTGCTTGGTAAGCTCCTTTTAGTAAGGAATCAAAGTTAATTTGATTTTAGTCATTATTTTTTCCTACACTATATTCCTTAATTTTTAGAGAATATTTAAATTTATCTACAAATTCACTCCTTTGATAAGGTGTTGGCAAATCTGTCCACCGACATTTAGTCTTTTCACATTTTGGCTTTCAATATTTTAACAAAGTACCCCACAACTTATTTCCAATTAAAAAAGTGCTTTGCATAAAAATGATTTTTGTTTTTTAAATTTTAGATTAAAGTTTTTAAATATATAAACTTTGTTAAGCTATAAAATAATTAGGATTTTGTTCTAAGATTTGCATTTAACCGTTTATTTGATTTGAAATTTTTTTCATCTGTACATCTACTTTTTTACCTCAATAGAAATAAGGACTTTCCGATGCAAAATGAATTGTTATTTATCTATTGTAGATGCAGAACAGACATATGGAAATGCTTTTCCATTGCAAAATAATCCGAGCAAATGAATGCTTTAGCTATTAATAACAATGTTATTTTTTCAGAAAATTAAAAATTATTATTGCTCATTCTATCCCAGCATGGTGTTCGTAGACTATTTGTCTCTGAGACATGTCCAAGGGTAAATTCTTCTAGGACAAAATGTGGGTCCTCATGTTCCTATGTTGTAGTGAAATATCAGAGCTAAACAGCCTAATAAATATCAAACTGAAGTAGTTCTAATAATAGCAAATGAAAGATAATGTGAGTATGAAGATTGAATTACTCTAGCAAACTAGAATATCTCTTACTTGTCTGTTCTGTTTGGTGGAGGTCGAATCATTTCACAACACATTCAAAAAGCGGCCTTTGTATATTTAAGCCGTTCTTGTTTTCTACCTGCCTTCGGAGAGTAGAGAGAAGATAACGTTGTGCATCTCCGTTCAAGTGACTCTGACCGTGTATTTCTCCCTACTCGTCAACATTATTCCTCCCAACTGCATCGTGGTTCCTCTGATCTCGAAGTACTTACTCTTTACCATGATCCTAGTTACCTTTTCTATCGTTTTAACCGTCTTTGTTCTAAACGTCAATTTTCGGACTCCGAACACGCATGTCTTATCTCCTAAAACGCGAAACCTTTTTCTCAAAATTTTGCCCAAGTAAGATTCATACCCTATTTTTTAATAAAAGTTGTTATTTATTTATTACTAAAGTATATCACAACTCGAACATCTGTCCCATCTGAAAATGTTTTTTAAAAGCACGAACAATATTTTTCAGTTATTGAGTCCCTTCGGGGGCATATTCCTTTTACTTTGCATAAAATGAGTTACGATGATGTATTTTTCAAAGATGAAAAGCACCACTTTTGTTTGAATTCTCTTATCCTGATAAATAGTATTATTTGTTCTTCTTTTGATCACACACATTCAATTATTTTTTATCAAGAATTAAAACACAGTTTAAATGTGTAATGAAGTATAATTCCGTTCATGTAAAATTTAAAAGCAAGTTGTGAAATTAGTGTTTCGGCGAATCACAGAACGAGAATAAATACGAGTTCATTTCAGGCCTCTTCTCGACAATTTTATCATTGATCTAAAAATTCTAAATGCTCAAGCAAAACCAGATTTGTCTTACATTTGAATTAAACATCTCTACTCATATCACTTTTTCCAACAGAGGAATTCTTTTACTTCTCCTGCCTCAGGATATTCAACTTTATACCGTGTTCGGGTACTTTGAGTTTTCAAGAAAGCCATGAGCTAATTCAATTTGGCGCCCCACTCTTTGCAAATGCACTTTCTGATGCGCACCATTTATGTGTGCTTCCCTTTTATCCTATACAGATTTCTGATATGAGCGCTTTCAAAGAATGTTAATATTTTAGCAAAATTCTACCCAGAAAATATAGACAGGGAATCCAAAAAGATTAGATTTAAAAAATTAGGTGATCAAAATAGAAAATTGGAAAAATTGGTATAACTTGAAGTGAAATAAAATTTGACATTTCACAAAGTGAAAATATATTATGTTTACTAAAAAATTATCACAGAGCTCGTAAAATTTTTATCGGACACCTTTGCGATCGGAGACTCTATTTTAAGAACACATACCCTAAAGTCTATTGGCAGTAATAAAAATGTTTTTCATTACCCCGGCAAGTGCTTTGAAAGAGCGTACAAAGATAATAACACTGACATTATAATAGAAAAATGCCAACTGTGTTCATATATAAATGCAAAAATTGAAAAATTGAATCAAAGTTTATTAGAAAAACTCGAATATTTGCAAATTTTTTCCTATCATCTTCTTCTTCAACGAAACAAAAAAATAGAATGAAAAGAAGGAATGGCTCAGAACAACTTTAGGAGATTTGAGTGTAGGTATTTTGTTTATAAATACTAGTTATTTATTTGACTAAATAGAGAAAAATGGAGATATGCGATTAAAACGAAACGTTTCGACCAAAAAATCCTTGAAAGTTTCTCAACTGCCCTACACTATTTTTCATATGTGGACTTGAGGAAATGTGGGCAGATGGTGAATTAATTAAATGAGAAAGAATTAAGCCGTTTAATTAAGAAAAGCTTATGCAAAAAGTGAATTCGCTTTTTGTCAACAAATAATTTGGACTTTAACGGATGCTTGCAATAACAACTTTTTTTGTTTACCAAAGTAGACAGTAACGAATACTAATGAAATGAGAGCGACCATTTCAAAATCGATTCAATTTTTTATTTCAAGGCATAAGCGAAGCCTAATATTTCTCTGGAAACACAGAAGTACTTGCCTTCGCGTTTTCCCATTTCTAAAGCTCTTTACGCCATGCTATGCCAGGGTGTGTCTCCACTAAAATATATTAAACTTGGTCGGCGCATAAGTCAAGGTCATAATGAAAGACGAAACTAAGGTGCTCAAAGCTATATAGGTACTATAACACCTAAATGTTTTAAATTTTATATGATCAAAGGCTTTATATTTCAAACTTATTATAATTTTAATATTTTTACACAAATAATATCATTTTCATGCACTTTTTAGCCTATAACTTGGGATATTTATATAAATTTAAAGTTTGTAGAATATTTCTTCCAAAAATTTTAAACCTTCAATTTCTATTTAAAATGGCTAAATTTAAATTCACGGCTACATACATACCTGTCAATTCATAGACCCATACCCTAAATAAATTTTTAAACAATTTACTTTACTGACTGAATATATGTGTAGGTAGAATAAGAAGATTATATAAGATGATTCTTTATTTTTCTGTGTTAGTAATCAAGCTTTTACTCATGGTATAAAACCTTCACTTGGTTAGAGTATAGCATATCTAATAGACTATACAGGTAGACTGTGACCATCCGTTTCAATAACTGGTAAATGGCAATAAGAAGGGATAAAGATCTAATTACATCTGATGAGTAGTGATCTATTTTTTCCCTTGTTGTGCTTGAAAGAGTTGTTCACCAACTTTCAAAAAATTTTCTGCGTAACGGTCTAACTATAATTTTTTAATAGCTTGGGGTCTCATTTAAAAAAAATAAAACAGCATATAAACTACTGTACTAAAAAATCGACACCATTGTTTATTCAAAAATTGCCTGAACAATCCAAATTTCACTTTCAATCAGTTTATATTTTTTAATGTATAACCTTGGTTATACACAAAAACCAAAAAACACTCTCTTCTGTTTAATGGATTTAGATAACCCGGGTGTATCACGTTGATAATAATGACTATTTATGAATAATTAGAATCAAACTATAAATTTAATTTAAAATTTTAGATATTTATTCATCTCCTTACCAAAAAGCACGCACATACTCGGTGATGAAGTCGTCGAAAACGAAGAGAGACCAAGGAAGAGAATAAGTCAAAGAGAGAAAGCACCCGCCTTCCCCAAGATTAGAAAGGACAGCATCTTGACTTGCAGTACGCCAGAACCCATGAAGAAGCTGAAAAAAGAGATGGCTTTGGAAATGGCGAAAGAAAGCATCCAGTATATCGGCAAATACATTCGCTACCAAGATCGCGTGAAACAAGTCAGCCAATTTTTTATTGTGGCCAGAAATGCAAATATCTCACTTATAATAATCGAGCTCATATCAAGTCTCCATTTTTTGAATGGAATCATATAATAATTTGGGATTGAGGGTCGATTTTAAAAAACTCAAGAACCTATAAGTAGTGTTTTTGTGCTTGTTTTCGATGATGTTTCTGTTCAAAATATCGAATCCCGTCCACCCTTAATTGACGCCTTTCGTAAATTTTTCAAAATCGTGCTGTTTCAATCACACTAGCATAAAAAACTCATTCATTTGCTATGCTAAACCTTTAACGACAAATTAATTATGATCCTTGGTATTCCTCTATATACGAGAGCACGTACTAAAACGTTTGCAAGTTTAAATTAAGCGTTATTTAAAGAGTCAGAGCAATCAATCGAGAGTTGGCGTTTAAGTTTTTCATAAGAGATTTCTTGGCAGGACACAGTCGCGCTTTTTACTCAAGTTAATTTATTCAACTTAACTTTTTTCCATTTGTGCTTTATATATGACCCAAGTTGACACTTTATTTTTGTAAATGACCTAAATTTCAATATCTATCTATCTATGCTATTTTTCATATTTAAATTATTTTTGTGATTTTTCGTGACTTGAACAAAGGGCATAAAAAGTTGCTTTTTTACATTTTTTCTTATAAAATTAACTCAAAATATTAGGTCCTGTATAAAGCTAAGAAAAGAATCAGCTTTTAAAATGTATAAACTTACATAGAGTTACGTACAAGAATAATTAATGAGAAAAATTTAACAGGCCCTAAAACATAAAATACTGATGAACGATAAAAATTCAAATGACCAATTCGCAAAAAAATATTCTTGTAAACGTTGTGCATATTATTTTTATCGATTTTGATATAAAACATTACGACTAAAAAGAAATACTCTAAATGTTACATGTGTTTTTTTCATTTCAAAAACTTTTCATGATGCAAATAGAGTAAATCTAAAGATTAATGAAGAAAAAAAAATATCATAATATTTTGTACTGTGAAAAATAACACCATTTAGCTTTAGGGATAATTTTAAGTAAACTTTTATGCCTTCTTCTCTGCAGGATATAAGTCCAAGCAATACTAGCTTTATAAGAAAAATATTCTCTTGCCATTCAATGGAAACAGTCCACTCCTATTTTATGTTGATTATATATCAAAAATTCAGACTTATTTTTATATAAACAAAATTTAAACCACATAGATCAGGGTTTCCGAAACCTTTTTGTTGCTGTCTACCACTTATGGACTTATCCTGTAGATACGTACCACCTAACTTTAATGATTCGTTCTTGACCTTAAATAACTATGCTAAAAGGTTAACAGACACAATAACATATGAATGCAATACAAGTAAACGAATCCGCAATTAAAAATATACAAAACTTAACTTAATTTATTTGCTCATGTGCATAACCATAAAGAAGCAAAATATTTAACTTATCGACCAATAAGTACTCACTCGTAAGTCAATGCGATGGCTGGGGTTGCTTTTCTTCTACTAGTTTTGCAAGCCGTGGGGATATTTTGTTCAACGAACATCGGAAATTGTGTTCTGGGTTTACGAGACAATTTCTTGTCTTCGACTTGATTATAAGAAAGGTAGAAAACTCTTGTTCGCATTCCCATGTTGTTGAAAATATGAGAAGCTGAGGAATTTGCTTTTCATTAATTCCGGATAGGCAGGACTTACATTTAACCAGAAGTTGGCCAATTTATCATTTTCACCTTCGTCGCACTGCAAATCGATGAGTTCGTCTTGTTCACCAGTTCCCACTGTGAGATCACCAGTGTTAATAGAAGTGAATGGATTCCGAATGTAAGTGCATGTTTGTGCATCACGATCATTGAAGAAGTACTGCCTTATTTCATCTTTCAACAGAAGGAGATCTTTGGTGATCTCTTGACCAAATGCAATACTAGGCTCCCCCTCCCTAAGTGACGCCACATTCTCATACATTCCAAACGGTCTGTTCTCAATCCAGAAATCGAGCTTTCTAGTAAATGCAGTTAATTTGATTGAGAAAACAATGATGTTATTCTCAGCGCCCTGAAGAGAACAATTGAAATGATAGATGACTCCAAAAATATCTGACAGGTAGGCAAGGTAAAGAATGAAATTTCCATCTTCAAGGATCTTCAGAACTTCGTGATCCTTTGTTTGGAAAAACTGAAGCAGCTCCTTTCTCAGCACAAAAAGGAGCATATTGGTATTCCCTCGAGATAGCCATCTCACTTCCGTATGAAAAGCAATGACGTGTATTCTGATCCGATATCCTCACAGATGACCTTGAAGAGACGAATATTTAGGGCAGATGGCATTGTAGTTTACCATTTTAACCACCAGTTTCAAGCTTGTCTTCATATCGAGAGGTAGAACTTCAGCAGAGAGAGCAAATCACTTTATGAAACAGTGAACAGAAGTGACAGATGGAGATACTGCTTACACCCGAGCTTGGAACCCAGATTTTCTCCCAAGCATAACAGGAGCGCCGTCAGTTGTGCAACCGACCTGCTTGGTCCATTGGAGACCATTTTCTTTGAAAAAGTTATCATAAGCTCGAATACGTCTTCTCCTTTTGTTGTAGTTGTCATTTTATTGATCAAGAGTAATTCACTTCCAATTGCATCCTTAGTAGCATAACGCACATATACCAAAAGCTGTGCGCAGTTTGACACGTCCGTTAATTCGTCCAGTTGTATTGCAAATCCATATTTTGAGCCCTGTTCTTCCGTATGACTGCTTCATTGATATCAGTAGACATTTTTGTAATACACCGCTGTATCATATTATTTGACACTGCTTCATCATCGATGTCATGCTTCACCAGTTGTTGTGGAAGGCTCTTATTTCTTCGCCACAAAAAGTGCAATTTGAGAGGAGACTGTCACAATCCCAACCGACTGCTGATATCACTTCCCACTTTTTGTCTAATCGTTGTTTTTCCGCATTTTCTCAAGCCGCTTAAAATAATAATTAGAATCGCGGTCTTTCTAGTCTGGATGATTAGTTTGGAGATGGCGTTGTAAAAGACTTCATTCATGCATTTGATAATGTCTTCATACACACCATACACCATGGCACAGATTCTTCCCTATTCTTCAATTCATAGAACCAAAATTAATATATTACTCGCTATATTTTCGTTTGGGCATCTTGATTTGACGCTATAATAATCTGAAATAAAACGAAAAGTTGCATTTTAATATATTGAATATATATAATAATTTACATAATAATAATTGATAAAAATAAACAATCACGAAGATGGTAAGTTAATTAATCACAGGACTGTACCTACTAAGTCAACAGAATGTGTGTGCATGCTACATTATACGCATATGCACATATTTACATGTATTACAGTTGAGGAAATAAGGGAAAATGAACTTTAGCCAAATTCACATTACATCACATTTCTCTGTGTGGGAATTTCTGTGAAAACAGGTACTTTTTTGAATTTTTGATAAAACGGGTTGGGAACCTCTGACGTAGATACATTGTCTTCAAAATGTTCGGTAGTAATCTAAATTTATTGCCCTATAGACTGTTGGATTATAGTTGAGTGCCCACTCTGTTAAAACTTGTGATGTACCACCAACTGCCAAGTTACAATTTACTATCAAGTGTCTACCTATATTTAAACTTGAAAAATATTCTTTGTCGATGAAACGTGAGACATAAATTTGCGGTTTCATTATATAGAAAGTCTTAGAATCCTTCGAATGGTAACTTTTTATCGCATAATGTTCCGATTTTTGGAATCATATATATTATCGGCCAACTGCTTCGAAACTGTTCATCGAAGATCTCAGCATCATGGAGAGTATCTTTGACTTTTTACATAAAAGTTGTCATATCTTACAGCAGCTATGTTGTCCTTAGAGTTTCATACGAATAAAAATATTTATAAATGACATCCTTTTTCCGATTACATCACAGAAAAGAGAGTCTAGATCCCATGAAAACAGCCTTTTTGCACCGATTTTCTGAACTTTTGCTTGTCCCATAAATAGAATACAACCGAAATAGGCTACACGATAGCTAGCACCGCATTTATCATTTCAAATTTGGCCATTTAGGTCTTATTTTTCTAAATAAAATAAATTTTACCTAAAGAATATGCAAGTTCATAAACCAATTTTTTAACTTGTTTTTATATGTAATTAAAATTAAGATAAAAAATATTTCAAAAAATAAAAAAAAAAATTTACATCCAATTCTCTTTTGTTTTTCTTTTCCTTTTAGGAGAAAGAAAAAAAAATGAGTTATAAAAAAAAAAAAAAAATATCTTTTTTTTTTTTTTTTCCCCGCTTCGAGGAAAAAAAAAATCTATTCTTTCCTTTTTTACTTCTCCCCTTTCTCCCCTTTGGGGGCCTCCCCAAACTTCATTCCTTTTAGGGGGTTTAGGGGTTTCTTTTTTTTCTTTCTCTTCTTCCCTCTTCTTCTCTTACCCCCTTCACCTTCTTAATATTTTCCCCCAATATTTGGGAGATTCGCTTCGCTGGGGGTGCTGGGGGGGAGGGAGGGGGGGGGGGGGAGAGGGGGAGGGGGAGTTTTTTATGGGAAGATAGGGAGAGAAGGGGGGGAGGGGAGGGGGGGAAGGGGAAAAAGTAGGGGGGGAGAGGGGGGGGGGGGGGGGAGCGGGGGGGGGCGCCGGGAGGGGCCGCCCCCCCCAGAAAGGGCTCCTCCCGGGTTTTAAAAAGATTATATATAAATTAGGAATTGTTTAAAAAAAAAAAAATAAACACAAAAAAGTTTTGAAAAATAAAAATTTATAAATTTTTTTTTTTTTTTTTTTTTTTTTTTTTTTTTTTTTTTTTTATTAAAAAAAAAAAAAAATTATTTTTTTTTTTTTTTTGGGGGTGGTTTGTTTTTTGTGGGGGGGGGGGGGGTGGGTTGGGGGGGGGGGGGGGGGGGGGGGGGGGGGAAATATTCACTTTAATTCTAGCAAATGATACAATGTTAAGCAAAATTCACTTTATTGAATTTAAAAGTAAGAATCTTTTTTTCATGAGAATCTCCTGGGGGAGGGATTTTGTCCTAAAGGGCTTTTGTCCGGGGGGGGGGGGGAGTTGTCCAAGGGGGGTTTTGTCCTACCTCCTACTAATGTACATACCATATTTTGTGGCTCTTAAATATATCTTTGTATTCTCGTTAATAATATTTTTGATGAATTCACAATTATTATTTGATTTTGATGTGCATTGCTAATTCTTTTTAATCTTTTTTTAGATAAAGGAAGAGTGGAAATATATAGCTTTAGTCCTAGACAGATTATTTTTATGGATTTTTTCTGCTACTAGCTTACTCGGAACACTAGCAATCCTTTTGAACGCGCCAACATATTTAGACAGCCAATTAACAATGGCAAAAAGGTAGTCTACACTTCATAAAAGATTCAACAATGCACTGTGTTCGAATGAGAATAATGACCATATTTCTTAAATAAATATTCCAAAATCCTTTATAAGCACTTATATTCATATAATGCTTGCATTTTTACCGGTATACAAAAAAAGAGAAATTTATTGAAGTGATAACATCCAAAGATTTATACTTACCAACGTTTCAATAAATGGCAGTACAAGTAGTGGCTTTCATTAGTCCTCAGTGTTACCCAGGGAAGTTTGTTTATTCTCCAAAGATAGATACTCTACACCTATTTTGTGAGTATATTATATCTTCATTTTGTAAATATAGTGCCTAATTGATATTTTTGTTACATAATATATCATCTTCTTTTCTGAGAAGCAAGATGGAACTCTTGATGCAATGTTAGCGATTGGTCACAATCTAAATTTATTATATTCACAGAACCATAAAGCGATAGGGTACATGGTGCAGATAGTAAAATGAACTGTTTAATGTTATGTTACTTTGCTCAGGAGACGAGGCATTTGGTAGAAAGCTAAAATCATGGATACTCAAAGAAAAGAACTAAAGCAAGTGAAAAACTTTAAGTATCAACTGAAAGAAAACTCTGGAAAAGAAGTTGAAGCAAGAATAAACGCTAGTAAGAACAAGTGGATGGAAGTTAAACCAATTATGAATGACAAAAGAATGCTGAATAAATTGAAAGTTTAAGATTTCAAAGACTTAAAATAAGTATGTTTAGTAGGGTGATTGCTAAAATTTTTCTTTGAATTTTCAAAACGACACCATTCACAATTGAGGAGCAACAGTGTCCAGATTAGGGTTATGGCTTTTTTAAACTTACTTTTCCCACATCATGTATCGATGAGTTTCTCCATAAAAAGGTAGAAAATATAGGTTTTATCTCAATATTTGAAAAAAACTTCACGCCCCTATAACAAAAATTGTCAGAAAACTTCACTAATTATATAAAATTTATAAAGTTTTTTTAATTCAAAAAATAAATACAGTAACGAGAGCAAAAACTTATAAACATTATTTATTAAACTAAATTAAACATTAGATAATATAAATTTAAGATGCAAATTTTTATGTTTCTTGCATGTCTTGTGAAGCTCTTCCATCACTTTTATGGCTCTCTCAGCGCATTGATTGCTTCTTGGAATATGAATAGCCGATGGTTCAACGCTCCAGTGTCTTTGCAATAAGTTCAAAGCTTTCTTGTAGTTTTTCAAAGCATCTGATAATTTTTGATATGCCTTTTTATTATAATATTGATTGTCAAACCAAAGGTCTGCCCAGTCATAAGCAATAAAATCACAAGTTGACTTCAAATTAATTCTAGTTTTAGGCAGTAAGAAATAAGAGAGTAAAGCTCTTGAATTCCATCTGGCATTACTCATTTTGGGAATTTTGTGAAACTTTATTCTAGGATAATACTTTTTTTCTGTAAAAAATCGATAAGATCTTGTTAGATGAAATAAATATTTCATATCATCTCGCCAGCGACTTACATCAAGTATTTCGTCAACACCGTTTTGAAATTTACTTATTAAAACATCATATTGCTCTATAAGTTCCTTGCTAAAAAATAATTTATGTCTGGTGACACTGAGTTTTCCTTTAATTCTTCGTCCATAACAAGTCTAAGTATTCGGTCTAAAATATGATGCTGGCATCCTATGAATTGAGGTGTTTGAAGTCCTTTACTTTCCATCATTCGTTGTATCTTAACTATTACTCCATTATTTTTACCAGTATTTACGTTGGTTGTGTCAGCTATAATCATTTTTATCGATTTCCATAAATTAAATCTTTCTAAAAGAGTTTTCAATCCTTAAAAAATAGTTTGAGCTTTTCCATCAATCAATTCCAAAACGCTCAGTTTTATTTCTTTACAGTTGTTTTTAATAACTACAACTTGATATTCTTTTTCATTTATTCTCTTTCCATCAAAATGAAAACTCCAGTTATCTTTATTTAAATCAAAAACATAATCTTCTTGAAGCTTTTTTTATCAAGGCTTTATGAATTCCCGACTGAGAAGGAGTAGGAATCTCTATTCCATCATTAGATAATTGATTACAAATTTTGGCGGCTTTTCGGGTTGAAATATTGGATTTGATTACTAAATCTGTTGCAAGTTTACAACTACTATATTTTTTTGATAATTTTGAGAGGCTATCATCAAAATTTTGTTTGTGTTATTCATTTGCAACATTATCGATGATATTTGAGCTTGAAAGGTTTTTTTCATCAACTTGAGTTATATATGAACAAGCTTTTGTTGTTAAGGGATGTGGTTTGAATTTTGCTATAATCGATGGATGCATAGATGATTTTTTTGCTAGCTGTATCGTACTATATCCAATTTTGCCTTTAGATTGAATTTGAATTTCATATAATCTTTTATCTTCAGATGAACCTTGCTTATTTGTGATATCAAATAAATTTTCTTTTTAGCTTTTCCTTTTTTTCTAAGTGATTCATATTTTTTAATTACTTGTTCAACTTTGCGTTTTACTGATTGAATTTTAATACAAGGAAAATTTAAATTTATTTCCCATAGCTTAATAATTTCTTCAGAAATAATTGAAATGCGATTATTTTTGCTTTTAAACAAATCAAAAAGGTGTTTAAAACGTCCTATGATATGTGTTTCTAGTGGCATTTTGACAAATTCTAAAAAAACTTTTGTTTACTAGAGGAAAATCTCTATTTTTACGAGAGTTTTGAAATTGAACAAGATTTTTTTTCCATACTTCTTTGTTTTTATTAATAGTGTTTGACTGAACTTGTTGGAAGACATTTTATAAATTTAAAGAAAATAAGTTGGTTTTAATCTAAAAAAATTGTGTAAAATTATTTATAAAAAATTTTATAACTAAACTAATAATCAAAAATTTTTAATTGTATTAAAATAATTAAAATTAAAAAAAAATGCTCATGAATTGATTAAATTTTTAAAATTTTTTTATAGTTTTTTTAAATTTAAAAACTGCAAAAAAATTTCTTGTGAGGGCGTGACATTTTTAACTTAAAAAATAAAATTTTGGTTATTTTTATAATTTATGATCAAAAACTCATATGAAATTTATATGGGGTTTTAAAAAAATTAAAAAAAATTAAAAAGTCATAACCCTAGTCCAGATACAAGTGATCATACTGAATTTTAGCAAATTTAAAAAAAGTTCCCCCTCCAAGTAAAGTATAAATCAAATTATTCCAATATATCAAATATTTATGAAAAATTTATTCAATTATTTTATTTAATTTATTATTAATATTTTTTCAGATTTTAATAATTATTTTTCATCCTAATTTGAAAAATGAGTTCCAAAAATTCAAGTTCAAGCGTTCAAAAAAATAAATCTATCTGGAAAAAGAACTTAAATTTCAACTCCAAACAAAAGAGAGATTGTAAAATTCCATTAGTTGAATCTCTTTCCAAATTAACAAGAGTGTCAACAAACTACCAAGTTCTTGGAAACTTTAATTTTTTATACAATAAAGTTAAAAGCCAAGACGAGCGGATCAAGATTATGATGGATGATATTGAGCTTCTATGGACACAAACTTTAGATTTTCCCATTCTTTCAAACTCTCTTGTGAGAAAAGAGCTGAAAAATTTAATCGAACTGGAAAAGACAAATAAAAAAAAGGTAGTCTGAAAAGTTTATACAAATCACTCTTTTGAAGTTATTTGATGTTACTAATGTCAATGGCTTATGGAAAATTTCAGAAGATAAAGAATTATATAAAAAGCAACTTGAAAGTGAAGGAATGGTAGGTTATTCCACATTGAAAAAGGCATCATCAAGCTTAATTCATCCAAGAAAAAGAATTGCACTCAAAAACGCTTTTTCGAAAACTTCTATCAAGCAAACTGAAACAATCTCTGATTCTGAATCATTATCTCCCGTCAAAACTTTAATTCAAATTAAAATATCATCATCATCGTCATGTGAAACTCACGAGCCAAAATACAAAAAAGGAATTACTGGTACGGCGAGTCTTTTAGTGCGAAAAAAAATATTTCAACTCACAAAGCTCATGAAATCCTTTCGTGTATCAAAAATGAAGGTTATGATGTACCACTGCCAAGACAATCATCCATATGGAAGAAAGTCATTAGAGGGAAAGGAAATGAAAACTGAAATTTCCAGAGTTTTATCTAACGATGATTGTTTGCAGTTTGATGGGAAAAGGTTAAAAGGAGAAGAATATCAAGTTGTTCTTTTGAAAAATCCAACGTTTGAAATAAAGCTTGGTATTCTCAATTGTAAGAGTGGCTCAGCAAAAGCTATTTACAGTGAGCGATCAATACAACGCGTGGAAAAACATTTCAATGATAATTTGTGACACCACGGCTACCAACACAGGTTCTCAAGGGGGAATAGTTAAAAAGATTCAAGACAACCTCGTTAAAAAAGGCTTTCCTCAACCACAGTATATAGGTTGCCAACATCATGTCTTGGACTTGGTACTGAAACACGTGTTAACCTATCTTTTTCCTGAAAAAACAACAAAGCCGCAGTTGAGCTAATCCTTTATTGAAAGTATAATGAAGAATTATAAGTGTCTTCAAGAAACTTATAGCAAGCTATTCTTGATTAAGGTGCCTAAAAGTGATAATCTTGGATGGCGTGATGATTACAAGTTTTTAATTGTGCATGAGCTATCGACACTTCAAAATGAGTTCTCAGTGGCCCTTAAAATTTGAAAAATATTTTGGAGACAATTTTGAGATCTAAACCACAAATATGATTGAATCTTTAAAATATCTTCAGACACTAAATGTCAAAACTAAGTTCAAAAATAAAAACAACATCGTTGATATAAAAACATATATTATATTTAAAATTTGAAAGAAAAAAATTTGGAGACAAATTACGTAAACCGAAAATTTGGTTGACACTTCTGGATGTTTTTAACGCTAAATTCAAGGGATATGATTCAGCAAGTTTGACAGAATTACTTTTTTAATTCTCGGAGCATTTTACGTGTTTTATGCCCCAAGCACTTCTAGGGTAAACTAGGGTGATTCCCTAGAAAAAAATTTTTTCGACACCATTCAAGGAGGAGCTATTATGCCTAAATCAAGAATTTGAAACTTTTTTTTGCAAAAAAAAAACCTCTCCCTCCTTTGTCGTAAAAAAAGAAAATGTGACTCATTTTATTTAACTAAAAAATGATTTAATTTTTCAAACATTTGAAGCAAGTATGGCCTTTTGCTGGGCAAAGTTCTCACTTGTCTTACCTCCACAAAAGTAATGATTTTATGAAGGAGGTAAATACTTCTCATTTTTGCATTTCAAGGTCTCAGAGAATGGCAGGCTCATCTATAATCCCTTATAAAAAGGTCTCTATGTTGGTCTGCCGTTACTGCTTTGAAGTTGCAGTTTAAAGAAAACATTTTCAAGGATTGGAAAAAGGAGTCCACATTTTCGTTGTGTAGTTGGACGCGTGTTGCAAGTAGATGCCTTCCATAGACTTCGTTGGGTACCTTGATATATGCACTTCCCAATTGGTTTATGGCCAAATCATAACTTGAAACATTTTGTATGCTTTCCGTAACGTCGGGACCCAAGTGCAAAAGGAGAAGCTCAAGCTTGTGCGAATCGAGTTCCTTTAAACAGTCAAGCTAGTATCTAAAGCCTCTAAACCAATGTTTCCATAACTTGCCACATCGTTCTTCATGGGCAGTCACGTTGAATTCTTTTGGCCTGATGACTTTATCAATAATAGGATTGATGTGTTCAATAAAATGGTCGTGGAAAGAAGAAACAAGAGCCTTTATTCAACAAATACTTGATTGAAAAAGTTATTCTACAAAATCTTAATATATAAATACTACAAAATTTACGTGGTAATGAGAGTGACATACAAAAAGAAAGATGCTGAGTAATCAAATGATGTAAATTAAAAATAAACTATAGAAAAAGATAGGAAAAACCATGCTAAAATGAGTTATTCAAATTATGTTCAAAGAGAAAGAAAGCTTCAAGAAGCAAAGTTTATTGTTGTAGAAAATTCATATGAATAATTTAAATATTACAAAAGTATAGGGAGATCATTAGTTTTTGTCACTGTACATAAAAATTTGAAATTTTTATAAAATAAGAATATCTCTATAACCATATAGAAATTTAAGATGTTACATTACATATTTGAACAAAATTTATGCAATTAGAGTTAGATAATGCCATTTTTAAAATATATTTTTGAAAAGTGGAACTGTTTAATTTTGTTGGCTCCGAAATTACCTGCAATAAATTAAAAATTTACAGCATTTATTTTACACCTCATATTAGTTTTTACTAATTTGCCAGAGCCAACAAAATTGAAGTTTCACTTTTTGAAAATATATTTAAAAAATGATATTATCTAACCCTAACTATAAACCTAAAAAATCTTATTCTTTTTATAATTGCTTTTTTATAATTGCTTATTCTTTTTATTATTATTTTTTTTTTTTGTCATTAAAAATTGCATCCCTATCACTTTTCAAAAACACGATAATTTTTACAAAGTTGTCTTTCAATTTTTATGATTTCAAATATAAAAAGGAGCAATTGTAGAACTACTAAATTAAAAGCTTCTTGAGGATAAAAAAAGGAAGATATCAGAGAAGATATAACTAATCCTCTAATATTTTGCTTGTTGTTTCTTGATGTATGTATGTAAAAATAAATTATTCTTCTTCTTCTTCAATTTGCACCCAATCTCTATTTTCATCAAACCTTAAAAGCACGAGAACATCAGCCTGCCGACTTATATTATGCTAAAGTATTTACAATAGTTTCCTTATAGCATAAAAGAATGCAAATGATTTATAAAAGGGATGTTTTATCATCATTTTCAGACACACAATTTCGACATAATAACTTTCCTATTTCTCTAATACCTTTTTAAAGAATTCAAACAATTCATATATCATTTTGTGTCACAAAGCACTATAGTTGATCGAAGATGCAAAAAATGAGTTGAAACAAAAAATGCAAGATTACAATCATTTTCGTTTTTTTATTGATTTTTAGTACTGTTTGCGAATGATTTAAATTTATTCAATCTCTTGAGAAATTGCCTTACGGATATGATGGGTGATGACGGAATTTACTCATATTTATCTTTGATGTCGAAAACGCTCTATAGTTCCTAAAAATCTTTCAAAATTTCAGCTCATTTTAGTTAATATAAAAAAAAGTAATGATGCCTTAAAAATTAGTAGAGGGCATGGATCGGTCTATAGGAGCTCTTTTTTTGGCAACTATTGGTCTTGGAGCTTTTTATGATACAACAGATGAAACTAATTATGAAACGCAAGAATTGATTCTCTTAAAAAATGACTTCGAGTTGAAGCATCTCTTCAAACAAATAAGATTTTTTCATTGCTTTTCCTACTTTGGTGGGCGTTGGTCTGAAAAAGTTTGGGAAACACTGTTTTAAAATCTGTAAATGTTTACCTAACTCTTTAGCGTAATTCAAAGCTTTGTTAAAGATTATAGGAACGGAATTAATATCATTTGCCCTTGCTTGGTGAAACCATGTGCATGCTATATCACTATTTCTTTATATTTAGATTTAATTGTACAACATTTGTCGTTAAAAGCATAATTTTCAAAATGCGATAAAAAAAGATTGTGTTTTTTAAAAATATCCCATAAAGATGTCATTTTTTATAAAATTACGTTTAACTTCATCACACTTTTAGAGAAATAAAAATAACATTTTTGAATAAAAAGATAAATCAAATTTTTCTCTCTCCATTTTTCAAAAAATTATAAAATTTTGATCTCAAATATTTTTTATCAACCTATATTTTTTTACTTACCAATTAAAAATATATACTTCAAATATTAATTAACTTGAAAAAAAGTTGTCATTTTTTGGTAAATTAATTAATTTTAAATTTTCAGTTTAAAACGTTTTCACAAGTGTGAAAATATTTCAAAATAAAATAGCTAAAAATTAAGGTTTGACGAATTTTAACGATGTTTTTCAAATTGATAGTATTTTTTTCTCCTTTTATTTAAAATAATTACATTCGTTGTGTCACACAATTCAAATTAAAAATGCAAAAGATTTTACAAAATGAAATAAAGCTTAAGGAAATCGTTGCCCTATATAGTTTGTTTTAACGAAAAACGCGAATATTTGGGTTAACTAAAATTGTAAATTTCCCAAAGATTTTTGAGTTAAATCTTAAGCTTGACAAGTGGCATTCTTTTCTGGATTCTGTGTTAAGGGGGGGGGGGGGTTCATTTTTGAAAGTCTTTACTTCGTGGCTTCCATTATAAAAACAAAAAAGATATCATTTTAAACAAAATTTATTTCTTTTCTTCATCTTCTAAAAGCATATTTGGGATCCCATTATTTATGGGAAAGATTCTCTTTGTTTCTGGACACGTTAAGCTTCCTTCTAAGATTTCTACCTTAAAAAATTATTAAAGTGACAAAAGGTATAAATGGGATTTAGAGATCGAACCTCAAGTAAAAAATGATGAACTGTTTTTAAAAATTCTTCATCTTCCATCAACGCGGCATCGAAGGTGGGATAAGAAATTTTTTTCTCTTCATTTTGCAACTAAAACAGTAAATAATGGAAAAAGTAAAGGAAAAGAGATGAAACTTACGCTGTTCGATGCATTTAAGAAAGCATCCCAATTTAGTTTGGGTATCATTCTCTCCAAAAATCCTTTATTATACTCAACATTGACATTTCTAACTTTTTTCGCCTAAAAATCGAAACAAAGCATGCGATAATTTTCATATAAAAAGAATGAAGCGACTGAACGAACATATTGGAATATGTGAAAGAGAAACTTCTGTCGAACTTGTCTTTTTTAAAATAAAAATTCAAACTTTCTTTCTTCTATTCACAATTTTCAGGATAAATTTTCTTTAGTGAACGTGTGTGTCGGAAATAAGGGGAGCAGGATCATTTGATATGAAATTCTAAATAATCACAGCGATTTTTGGTAAAAATTTAGTTCCATCAATACACCAAACATTTTGCAAGAATGAAAAATTGTTTATGTTTTTAAATGAGAGAAAAATAGTTATCAATCGTCACAATTTTATATCAATGAATATTGTCAGACTCGCGTTAAAAATTTTTTTCAACAAAGATCACTTTTAATCTTTATCAGTACGTTTGTTACATTTTGTAACATTTGAAAACTTTAATTTTTTCAAGTCAAGAAATTTTTGTTCAATAGTTATTTGGGAATGAATATTTTGACTAACTATTCAGTTTAAAATCAAAAATACCTTATTTGTTTAATATTTGAGCAGAGATATTTTATAATGTTCGATTGTTAAATTTTGTTAGTAACACTGGACATAATTAATTAAATCATTTTTCTTAAGAAAATTTATCACTGTCCAATTTTAAACTTTTGAAAAAATACATAAACCGTTATAACATTTTTTAGTCAATTTTGATGTGTTGATCACGAAAATAAAAATAAAAACTTTCCATGACGTCACATTTTTTTGTAAATTTGAATTTGAAAAATATCATATGTACTGTTATTTTATTCAAAAGTTGAAAAAACTAGGGAAGTAAAAATTGATTCATTCATGGAAAACAAGAATGGGGTGCACATCCGGGGGGGGGGGGGGGGGGGGGGGGGGGGGTGGGCGAAAATGACCTTCGCCCCTTCCCCCCCCCCTCCAATAATTTTCTATAAGTAAGAGTTGTTGCTTGTTTATGAAACATATATGATGATTGCATTATAGGATGTAATGATCATTCGAATACATGATAATGTAAGATACGAGAAGTGTCCTCCTTGTAGTATTTTTGAGCAAACACATGTTGAAACTCCTTTTGAAACTCCTGCACAAATAAAAAGACGTTTATTTTATTAAATCTAATGTTTGGTTCTACTTATAATATACTTTGTGTGCTTTTATGTTGATTTTTGTTGCGAATAAATTTTTTCTTCTTCTCTTCTCAAACACATGTTGATGATCCACTAGATTTTCTCATCTTCTTCTGTGGCATTGATACTATTTCTCTTTCTGTCTCTTCTGTTTTTCTCTTCCGCTTTCTCTGACTCAATCAATCACCCAAACTCTCTTCTCTTATTCAATCTCTCTTCTCTCATCCAATGTCTCTTCTTTCATTCAAGCCCTCTTCTCTTGTTAAGCTCTCCTATCTCATTCAGCTCTCTTCTCTCCAGTGACGTAGCTAGGCTGGGGCATGAGGGGCCGTGCCCACACTCCTATGTACCGCATGGTGCCCCCATGCAACTTATGCGATATCAGTTTTCGAAAATTTCTCCAATAAAAGAATCTGGAAAGTATAAATAAAGTTGCTTTTTAAGTTTTGTGCCCCCCCCCCCCGCCCTTCTATCAATTTTTTCTGGCTACTCCACTGCTTCTCTCTAATTTGCATTTAGAGTTAAATTAAAATAGTTTTCAATCGTTACGATTTTATATCAATGAATATTGTCAGCCCCGCGTTAGAAATTTACATTAAGGTGAAGTTTACATTAAGCTTAATTAAGAATGAAATAGAAAGGACAAGAGAGGAGTAGGAATTCAGAAAAATTTGTTGTCTTTTTTGGAAGACGCTTGAAAGTCCGCCCCTATTCCAATAATTTCAAGGATGTGCGCCCCTGAATCAATCACATTTTTTTCCGTAAAAACATCGTAGGGTGTCTAGTAGACTCTTTTCCTTCAGACTGCATTCACTCATAAAACTCTCCAACATTCAGTTATTTGTTTTCAGTTGTTTTCTCTATCAATCAAATATCCTTTCATCAATTCCTGTAATGTGCCTGATACTTCATTTTCAAATGAAAAGCTTATTCGGCCCCCTCAAACAATTTTTTTAAACTAATGTATATGCGATATGCAAATTTAATTAAAATATTTTCGCTGGAAGTATAGTATTTAAATTTCACCAATTTTGTAAAAAAAAATAAAAATCTTTAGGTATGCGCTAAATATTTGGTCTGCCGTGGTATTTCCTGACCACTAATTTTGAAAATTGTAAAAAAAAATTCGCCCCCAATAATTTTGAGGATGTGCGCCCCTGGTTCCAACAGAAATCAGCTAACATAGCGGGGCTCCATTTTCCTTTGTATCTGGTTTCCATCATGCAAATTGATGGAAAAGGATAGGTGAGAGTGCAAGAAATGTAATTTCAAGGACATTTTACATGCTAGTTTGTGGTAGGAATCAATTAAGCTTTCAACCAAGATTTCCCTCTGAGATTCTTGATGTTTCCCTAAAAGGCCATTGCAAACATTTTTGAACGAAACCTAGGCCTTTTCATCCATTTGTAATTCAAAATGTTGATCAAAAAATAGTTTGCGTATTTGAGGGCCTACAAATATGCCTTCTTTGATTTTCGCATCACTTATTTTTGGGAAAAGTTTTATAGGTACAAAAAACAGGGCTTTTCCTGATCAAGGGCCTTGTGAATTGCTTCATCAGCACTAGCTTTATATGCAAAGGTGGTAAAATAACATTTTCCTTTTTAACTAGCGGTTGATTTATAACATTATAAGATCTCGGGATAATGCAATCCCTCGATGGCCATTCTGTACGAACATAATGTTCGGCTCTGGCTTGGT
Source organism: Nectonema munidae (assembly GCA_030549495.1). NCBI lineage: Eukaryota > Metazoa > Nematomorpha > Nectonematoida > Nectonematidae > Nectonema > Nectonema munidae. Next base: position 229,489 of record JAUIRK010000593.1, read on the forward strand.
TATCCCTTTTGCACAGGAATCACATGAATTAAGTATAACCTGTTTGAAGGCCATTCAAAATTGCAACTACTTTTAGATCAGCGCAAATGAGCCATTCGTGATTGATTTTTTTCAAAATGAAAGACAAATTTTCGTAAGTCTCTCTTAAAATTATAGAATGTGCTATAGGAACTGAAGGCAGTTTGTTTCCTGTGTAATAAAACTGCCTTTATACTATAAAGAGAACCATCGATGAACAACCTCCATTCTGTGGCCTCATACTTTATTTCGAGAGCGTTGAATAGCCTGGAAATGTTACAAAATGTTAAATTGTTCTCTAAAGAAAAAAACTTCTCCAAGTCTTCAAGGCGCTTTTTGAATGCCGTCACGCAAACATTACTTTCAATAAATTCCATTCTTGAAGTCTAGAAGTTGACTAGACTCTTTGGTAACTGTAAGGTCCTGAACAAGATCACAAAGGCGAGCTTGATTGACAAATAAAGGTTTTTTCGGAACAAGCTGAAGCTGAGGTGATATCTTGTGTTTCGGAATCATAAATTGAGTCATCGCTTTCAGAAGGGAACGTTAGTGGTGGATTAGGTACTGGTATATGTTCAGAATGGGGTACCGGTCTTATGGCTGAATCCAAATTAGGGTACACTAATCTATTCTTTCCTTTTTTGTTGCAATCTATATAAAAAAAATATTCTGTTTTAAATAAAAGCAACATAAACTAGAAAATCATAAAAACTAACCATCAATATTAGTGATGCAAAACGTCATATCATCGGTACGCCAAAGCCTAAACCTTTTCCTTTACCACAAACCCATGAGGATAGAGCACTCGAGCATTTAACGCAGCAAATGTGAGGACCCCAGTTTTTATTCTGATCTCCGACTTCACATCCAAAATAACTTTTATAAAGCCTTTTAACTCTCTGAGTGATTCTCCTCTTGTATTTATTGAGAGTTATCTCCCCGCAAACAAAATTTATCAGCTGAATTTTTACAATTCCTTGGCATTATTCTCGCGAATCGTTTAACAGGAAGATATGCTTCCACTTTACAACTTGAGAACTTCTTAGCACATTCAATATATCTTTGCAGCAAGGTAATATCAACTGTTCTGTTATGTTGTGGGACTTTTAACAACAGATATTTTTTGAAACTTTTCAAATCATACTTAATATTTTGCAAAAACATTCCTATGTTTTTGCAAACTCTTTGATAATTTATTAAATAGTAGCGAACATAAATTTGTGCAATCGGTCAACCAAGAGTTTTGTTTACCGAACTAAAGTGTTTCACTACCAGCGCAAGCTTCACTTGATGGGCTAGAAAAGTGGATGCTAACACTTTAGAACACAAAGGATACTTATGTTCCTTTTCCCCACCAGAAGATAATGCAGTAAAACGAAATTTCAAGTGTGAGTCGTCATATTTAATTTTTTAGCCATTAAGAAGAATGCAGATTTACAAATTAGGTCTAAAAAGCAATAAAAGAAAATAATAGTACTAAATTCAAAGATGAACTTATTTGTTCTTTTTAAATGTTATTTTTTCACGGCACCACGGTTTCCAATTTGAAAACCATGGAGCTAGAAGTTTGATGTAATCAGAATTTCAAACAAGGTAATTTGACTTCATTAAATATGTACAATTATGGTGGGATCGAGAGTTTACAGTGCAAGTATAAATTCGGGTAATAATGGTGGCGTGTTCATTTGACAAAATTCTTTTATAATAAGTTTTGAAAATTATATTAAAAAAAAGTAATATATAAAGTATAAAGTTTTATACATAAAGTAATAAAAATAAAGTAATGTGGAAAATAACATAATCATTAAAAAGATATAGAATTAAGAATTTAAAATTATTGGGAGATGGTGCGGAATTGGAGGTCCATCGGACCCCCCCCCCCTCCCCCTTCCTCCTTTCTACACGGATCTGCTAGAAATAATTATTTCGATTCTCACATAATTTAATTGACTAAAACAAAAAAAATCCATTTTTCCAATATCAATGAGCTTACGTAGCCTTCCTTTGTCTCTTCTTTAACATCTTTAAACATATAATAGGTTAGTTAATAAAAAAATTAATAATATACATCTTTTCAAAAATTAATTTAGAAATGACTATATAAAAACAACGCATTATTGTGCTATATAAAAAGATTCATTTTACATAAATATTTCTGTTGTTTTATAACTAAACTAATTAATTAATTAAAGAATGACAATATTTACGTGTAATTAAATGTAAAAATACTTCAATTATCAAGGGATAGCCTTCTTTAACTCCTTTCAAACATTTTGAAGTAATAAGGTTATGTGTAAGAAGCTTCATTGTAATTTGATTTGGATTTAAAAGCTAAACCAAATTATGGACATTTTTTAAATGGATTAAAAATATTATATACTAGAAAAATTTAATTTATATGAAAAAACTTTTTGATTGAATTTAAAATAAAACATAACCATGCTTAAAACCAAAACAATATATTAAATTACCCAATATAAACTCTTAGAAAACGTTTGGTAAATATAGATGCTAAATTTTCTAAAATTTTTATTTTTTATTTTTTTATTTATTTTTATAATGACTTTTTCAGTTCTTACAATTTTGATGAAGTTTTTTCATACGATAAATATATAAACTCCTATCTTAATTCATTTTATTTTAATAACGAAATATTAATTGCTTGTAATGAAATGAAGATCAGCAATTCATCTGGCCATGATAATATGTCTAACAAAATAGATAAAATTACCGTTCCTTTTATTTTAATAATCTACTTCACCTATTCAATAAAATGTACAATGATGAAACATACCCAGAACCATTGAAATTAAGAAACATAACACCTGTATATAAATCTTGTAACAAATCTGAACCAAGTAATTATCGTCCGATGTCAATTCAAACTTTTTTCGGCAAACTCTTTGAAAAATCATATTTTCTAGGATGAACATTTTTATTTCTAATGTATAATTTATTAAATAGTAATCAATTCAGTTTTAGATCAAATGCATCCACACAAGATGCTATTAATAGCGCATCGAATGAAGGCAAATTACAAGTTTGCTCCTTTTTCTAGATTTAAGCATAGCTTTTGATCGAATTAATGATAAATTGCTTATTTTAAAATTAGAGAAATATGATTTTATATATAAGTTCTTATATTTAATCAAAAATTTATTTATCTGATAGTAAATATTATGTGAAAATATTAAATAAATGGGGAAACGGTTGAAAAAATCGTGAATGTGTCGAGTAAAGATTAGGTGCGCCGAATAGCTGAAAATAAATTATTTTAAGATCAGTTTTACAAATAATATCTATATTATAATAAGCTAGCGTATGTGTATGTGTGTGTCGCTGGAAGCATTCTGATTGGTTGAATTTATTTATATGTTTTGTGTGTATTTCTATATTATAATAAGCTAGCGTCTGTGTGTGTGTATGTGTCGCTGGAAGCATTCTGATTGGTTGAATTTATTTATATGTTTTGTGTGTATTTGTTTGATGCATTCTGATTGGTTGAAATTATTATATGTTTTGTGTGTATTTTTATATTGTGTGATGAGTTTATATATCTGTAGTGTGAGTGTCGATTGAAGCATTCTGATTCGTTGAAATATCTTTTGTATGTATTTTTATATGGTGTAATAGAAAAATACACAGAAAAGATACAATTATTCTAAAAACTGACCACCATACCATATATCACTATTAGCAACTCAAAATACACATTACCCAGAATCCTATGTTTCGAGCGTAGCGAAAAACACTGTTTCGAGCGAAGCGAGAAACGACCACGGGACCGGCTAGTTAGTATATATTTTATTTAGATGAAAAATTAAACTTTTTTGATGAGTAAAAATTTTTTTGTTTAAATTTTTTTTAACACAAGTTTAATCCAGTTTCTTATTTAAAATTTTTACTTCGTTATTTTCCGTCAATTCAAATTTTGTGTATTAGTTTTATTTTATAAAATTTTTTTTTAAACAGTTAGGCATTGAATAATATTTTTTTAAAACTGATTTTTATCATAAATAACATATATGGGCATTTAACTTTTTTGATAAGAAAAATTTATGTTTATAGATAAATAAATAGAAAAATGAAATATTTGTTTTTAGCTTTCACATTATGATATATATGTATCATTATGTGCCCAAAGTACATAAAATATTCCTAAATTATTATGATTTTAATAGTAAAATATCTAACTTTCGCTATACAATATCTTATTAGCCATAGCTAGTATATATAGATAAATATTGCAAATTAAAGGACATAAAATTGATCTTTTTAACAATAACTATGATGATTGTAATAAAAACTGTTATATTTGTAAAAAAAAAGTTTTTATAGAAACTTTTCTAATTTTTATATTTACATCTGCGTAATTAGCATACATAATATATGTGTAAAAACATTAACATACCTGTAAAAATCAAAGATAGGAATCATGCACATAGCATTAATAACGTATTTGTACTTTTTAATTTTTTGTCATCTCATTTGTTTTTAGATTTTGTATTTTATGCGTGTGTGTATGCAAATACCACGTTATATATTTATTTTATTCAAGAGTTGTCAGTTGTCTTTTTTTCTGTTTGTATGCTCCGTTTAAATTCAAAAAAGCTTTGAAGATGGATGGTAGTGCAGACAGCGTCTTTTATTAGCCTTTTGTACGACCTTGTTGGTAAACAAAATAATTTTTTTTGCTCAAATTAAGTAAAGTGCAATTAAAATTTGCTAATTTCTCACAAATTTGAAACTTTTGTTTTCTACTATCCGCAGTACAGATGGTGAAGAATTTATATCTAGTCATAAACATCTTTATTAATTAAAACAATTTTCCCATTTTTTTACATGGTGGATTTTGTATAAAACAAATATTTTATTTTCAAGTCGAAAGTTTCAAACATAAATACGACACCAAATCAATCCGATTGGAGGAGCATAGTTTATCTAAACGACTCTTTTACATGACTTTTGATTCTCAATCGGCGCGTCGGTGTCATCACCAGACCCGCTGATTCAATCTTATATTCAGGTGGTAGGGGGCCAGCTCCGCTTGATCTGGACCCTTCCCCTAAACACATCGTCGGAGTTAGTTCCCAGGGTGGACGCGCCCAGACCGCCTCTGATTCAGACTCAGATCAGAATAAGCGACGGGCAACCGGTGTTGGTTGTCCGGGGCACGGATCCCGCCCCCCTTCTCTCGACAGTTTCCTGCCTGTCCAGGTTCCCCTGGACCAGGAGCCTTCAGAGTAATGGCTCAAATCTGGTCACCACTGGTTTTCTGATTTTCTTTATCACGGCCTATCGGGGGCATTATTATATTTCTATGAGAGAAAAAACTTTGTTTCCGCCAAGATTCTAGAAGACCATTTTTGCACAGGTACTGTTGTTTGACAAAGAAGAGAATCCGTGCCCGGACCCTGCCAAGGACCCGATTCAGTCTATTATCGACGTGGCCTCGTGCAAACGATTGGTTTCCTCATTTACCACTTTGGCTAGCCCCCAAACATTGGACCCTCTAAGTTCCTAATGGGTGTCTGCCTTGCTTTTTCGACCTCCCAAGGACCTCATCCACCGGAAAACAGCAAGAATCTTCGCTTGGCATTAGTCTCAGATGCACAATTCAGCTCCTTCTCACGATTTTCCCAAACACCGAAAGAACAAAGATCGTTCCTAGACAGGTAGGCCATCATTATCGCCCCCTTTTTCTTAATCCACAAGGCAAATGGGAAAACCCGTTTGTTGGCGGATTTTGGATTTACCAGGGACCTCTTTGCCGTCCCCGCCATTAAGCTCATATCCTCTTCCCTTTGCGTTTCATAGGACCGAGCCTTCGCTGGGTCACCCGACTCGACATCACTTACGCCTTCTATGGAATTCGGATAGACCCAGCTTGGTGCAGTTGTTTTTGCATCAATCTGGGAAAAAACTGCTGACAGTTTACCAGGCAACCTATGGGAGCCTGTTTTAGCCCGGCTATCCTTCAAGGGGTGATGGCGAGATTGTTGGGGGTTTTCAAGACAAGATTGCCAACTCCCTACGACTCCTCCCTCCGTTTCATCCTCTATCTGTACGATTTTCTCATCCTGTATCCGGGTCGGGGAACAACTAGAGTTATCACTCAATCCCTGATCGCGTTCCTAGAAGATGAATGTGGCGTAGCCATCAACAAGGAAAAGTCTGTCCTCTCCCCAATACAAAGCATTCGCTTCTTAGGAATATTCCTGAAACTCGACATATTACTTAAGGGAGTCCAAGACGAAAAAAGGAAGTCCTGATCAAAGCGCTTTTTGCCTTCTTGGTGGCGCACCAAGATGGACGAAGTCCCTCTTCGATGGAAACAAAAGATCATGGGCATCTTGAACTATTACGTCACGACCCTTCCATGAAAATTTCGAATTATCTTCGCTCTTTTTAACTGGGCTGAGGCTGAAGATCGCCATCCGCTAATCAGCGTGACAGTTCCTTACATCACAAGCACCATCTTGTTTCCCTGGAAGGTGACGAATTCCGCCTCAGCGCTCGACGTCGTACATGTCGACGCCTCCTTTAAATGACTTTGACTTGTAGCTGATAGAGCGCAATGGACAATTCCAGTCTCGAATTAAGCATGACACATCACAAATTTGGAGTAGCTGGTCATCATCCTAACTCATTTCCTCTGACCTATGAGGAAAATCATCTCCGACTCCACCGCAGCAATTGGATGCGTCCGCAAACTAGGTAGCAAGTCTCCAAGGCAAGCAATGCTCCTCCTTTGGCTGGAGGCATCAAACAAATGGACCGACACCTTGCTCAACTCCATCGAGCACATAAGATCCAAGGACAATCCGGCGCACCAGCTGTCCAGAGCAAGCATCCCCTGCTGTCCGCATGAGCTGAAGATTTAAGATTGCACGATTGCCATCAGTTCAAAGAACTGGCATTCTTTTTTCGAAGCGGTCTGGAAAAACTTCATCCGCAATACCGAGAAGGAATTGGTGAGATTCTCGTCAAAAACGCATGCTAGAGGGTAACAATGCCATGAAGATAGGCACTATCGGCTGCCCTCCAGTCGCCAGGCTTGTCAAGTGGACCACTTGCCATTGGCTGGACAAACACAGTTAATCCTCACCTCGCGCCAACTGGCCATACTGCCCAGCCTATCAGAGGAGCCTTCAGTTTCCACTGGGCAAGAAGGTATAAAAGGCAGCCACGGGCAGGCGCATTCATTCTTTTTCTCCTCTTTATTCCTTATCACGCCCGCCCTCTCTCCCTGAAGAAGATTGGCAATAAAGATTCACAATAAGAAGTCTTCCAACGATAAAATTTTTTGTGTTTCTCATTTTTAACGTGATATGCAAATGATTCATTTGTACTATTCAATTTGTGCAAATAACTGTCGCAATCGAGATTTTCAGGATTAATTTAAGATTAAACAAGTAAATCTTTTAAATTAATCTTTCCCAAAAACTCGTATTAAAATCAAATAACTATAATCATTATTGAAAAATCTGAGCCTTAGCCTTAGCGGTTCTTACGTTCCTTGCAAATAAGTTTGTATCACTCCAAAAAAAATTAGGTAAAAGTAAAGGTACCGTGGGGTGTTTTCATTCAGAAAGTACAATTGTGCCACTTGTATCAAACTATAAGAAAGGTTGGTAGCCTCGGCCTTAGAAGTTCAAATGTTCCTTGCAAATAAATTATCGCTCCAAAAAAACATGAGAATTTTTAGTTCCAGAACTCAGAAAAACACTTGTATATTAGATGAAAGGCCATAAAATAAATTGTCAACAGCGTCAAAGTTTTTTTAAAAGTTACTGGTGATTTTTTTTAACGTATCAGTCAAGATATAATATTTAAAATCTAGTTTAGCTATTTTGGTTATAATTAAAATTATAAGCATTTACAAATAATAAGTATCTAATAAATTAATGTTCATGCAGTATTTGAATAATAATTAAAAAAATTATTATTTAAGTAGTAGTTCAATGGCTCTATTTTATTAATCTTCAAAACTTCCCCTTTTAAATGTAAAAGTAAAGATACCCAAGAGTTTGTGCCGCTTGTATCGAACCACGCCCCTTTTTAAATCCTAAATTTTTGTGGTTAGTGCTACAAGAGATTTAAAAAATCTTTTCTTTGATACATAACGAAAAAATCTCGGGAAATTCTGAGTTTACTTTATATTTCAAAATTTTTTTTTTTATGTTTTAAATATTATTGTAAGTTTACTCTATTAAATAATGTCTTCCTTCGAAGTCATGAAGTCATAAATTAGGCCAACACATTATTTTTATCATTACATTATAAAATTTCCAACAAATTTTTCATTTTTAAAGTTCAACTTTCTATGCAGATTTTTAATAAAACAATCAAATAATTTATTTTGTATATAAGTTTTATATTTTCCCATTTTCTTTTAAACATTGATAGTTAGGGTAAATTTCATATATGCTTTAAAATGAGCCAATTTTATAAATTATTGTTAATATGAAAGCTAATGCAAGTTGCACGGTGCTTAATCAAAAGTCCAAAAACAAAAATGGCTTAAAACTAAAATGAACAAAACATCGGAAAATGTTTTTTGTTTTGTTTGTCAAAATCAACATCTTTTAAAAGAAAAACCAACTTTAAGTAGGTAGGTGGTATTTCAATATGAAAGTTATATTGTCTATCTAGTTACTTATGCAGATGCTTGATTTTATTGTTTGAAAAGGAATAATTCATTCATTATAAGCATAGAAATTGTTATTGCGTTTATTACTGATGAGATGAGCATCATAGCAAAAATGGTAGATGTTTTATGAAATCGAACAGCGTGGTCTGTTCATAAAAATTCAATTAAAACAAATGAAATAAGTTTGCAGCATAATTTTAATAGCAAGGATAAATCCCATAAAAATCTTTATTCTCCAGAAAAGTCTCCAACTTATTTCTTTTCACGATCATGGGAAGAATTTGTTTTAGCCGAAATCTTTGCATCATTCTTTTAACCCTATCAGTGACAGGGAGGGGGGGGGGGGGCTAAACTAAAATGTCTCTTGTAACAAATTGACGACATCTTTTGCTACCATACTTCGTGACATTTCCTAAAATTGATAGCTCCATCTTTTGATACCATTTTTATGGCAGTTGAATAACCTTTTCATGTCGAAATCTGTCAATCAAAATCAAAAATTAAACTTTTTCAGCAAAATTCTGACAGTATCTCTAGTTAAGCTTATGACGTTGGTTCTATATTATATACTCGTTTGAAAAATTATAAATATATACAGTTTTTAAGGCAACACTTTATAGTTTAAATTTTTTTAAAATCATGGTTACTTTTTGGGAAAATGCCAATTTCATTTATAGATTATTTTTGCATTTGGATTTTAAAATACTTATAAGTATGAAACAAATTTGCGGTTTATTTCAAAAATCTTTCTTCTAGAACATTAATTCAAATTTTACATGAAATATACACATTTTCATATCAAATCAACAATGCCTATTGCATTTATAGATTATTTTTGCATTTGGATTTCAAAATACTTATAAGTGTAAAACAAATTTGCGGTTTATTTCTAAAATCTGTCTTAAAGAACATTCATTCAAATTTTACATGAAATAAACGCATTTTCATATCAAATCAACAATGTCAATTTCATTTATAGATTGTTTTTTCATTTGGATTCAAAATTACCTATAAGTGTAAAATAAATTTGTGGTTCACTTCTAAGAATTGTTCCCAAAAATAAAATTTGCGGTTTACATCTAAAATCTGACTACGTGAACATTCATTCAAATTTTACATGAAATACACACATTTTTGTAACAAATCAACAATGCCAATTAAAATTATACATTCTTTTTGTATTTAGAATGTGAAAATACTTGTAAGCGTGAATCAAATTTGCAAATCAGATGTCAAACCTGTGTTAGCGGTCACCTGCTTATAACGGTCACCTGCGGATATTGGCCAAAATAATTTCCCCCGCAAGAAAAAATAGTGCTATATACCTTGTCTATAGCGGTCACCTGTTCAACGCGGGCACTTTTATTGCATCCAAAAACAGTTTTTTGACCCCGTAAAGCGGCCACCGTTATTAAAATTTGTCAAGCAATATTTCGTAAAATTATATTTTTTGAGCAGAATTTGAGGTGTCCACAACGAGAACCCAATCCGGGGATTGCAAGCAGCAAGACCATGCAGCCGCGTCACGACTCATCGGGTGCTATAGCGCATTTTCAAATCCCCTAATTAAGTTTGGAATAAATCAAAAAAGTTTCAAAGCTCTGTTAAGAGGAGGTCAGAACTCGATGTCATTCTTTTAGCTTCAAGCTTGGATATTGTGCGTGTGCAAACATTGTCACAACATGGCAAGATGAATGGAGAGAGTGGTGGAGTGGACAATGCTGTTATCACTGAGTGGATATCAAAATTACTAGAACTTTGCGTAAGCTACGAACTATGCAATATTTACAACATGGATGAGACGGGTCTCTTCTTTAAAGCGTCAGTTGACTCAACGCTTCATCTGAAAGGTGCCGATTGCTCGGGAGGAAAAAGGTCAAAAGAGCGCATCACTGTCATGTTATGCGCAAATGTCGCTGGGGACAAAGAACAGTTTATGGTTATTGGCAAGTCAATCAAGTCACGTTGCTTTGGACGAATCAATAGGAATGACCTCCCGGTGGACTATCACGCCAACAAGCGGGCATGGATGACAAGTAATCTCTTCGAAGTATTCATGCGTAAGCTGGATGCTAAGATGCGTCGATAAAAAAGAAACATTCTCATGATCCTGGACAATGCTCCGTGCCATCTTCAACTTCATCTGAAGAACATTAAGCTACTCTTTCTACCTCCCAACACCACTTCCGTCACTCAGCCCATGGACCAGGGCATCATTCAAGCGACCAAACTAAAGTTCAGAGCTCGAAAATGTCTGCAGAGAGCGTCTTCAAGTACCATTTCAAGAACTTGTTGAGGTTGATGCCTGTCTGGCCACGACGAACAATGAGCCAGTTTGGAGGACTATCGTCGAAGAATCGTTAGCCAAGATATAGTCAAAGGCAGCGACGATGAAGTTGAGGAGTCTCACCCACCTGTGAAATCATTTATCTGTAATTTTTCTGAGGCCAGCAAATGCAATGATCTTCGCACTTTTGCTATTAGCAAAGGGTATGGAGATATCTTGCGCATATGTGAAGACTTGGAGGATGAGCAAAGCAGAAGACAATGCTGGATTTTTTCAAGAAGACGTGAAATTCAAATCAAATTGTTATTTGTAATAAATTGTTTAAAATAAGGCTAAGGTTTGCTACAATGCATAGGATGCATGCGCATACACTTTTAAAAGTTAATACAGTAAACTGCGTATAGCGGCCACCTGTCTATAGCGGTCGCTTTTTTTGTTTCCCTTGAGTGGTCACTATAGACAGGTTTGACTGTATGTACCCATTTTCAAGTAGGCTGAATCTAACAGTGATGTTTATTTTTTATAAAAATTAATCATACCTGTCAAAAAATGATTGACATATGACACTTCAACTGAAATAAAGGACTTCATTAGTTATACGTAGCTTTATATGTAATTTATTTTGTCACAGAACAAATAGAATTATAAGTAAACAAAATAAAATATAACTGAAAATGATATAGAACTAAAAACGGGATTTTATACCGAATTCAATGAGGTGATTTTTTTAATGAAATGAATTAAATACAAAACAAGGACTCTGTTGAGGCATATTTTGATGCGCATCATTTTATTTGAAGGAAAAAGACAGTTCGTTTATACCATTCACCGTACAATATCTCGAAACAAGTTGAATCGGTCAATTTAAATAAGTTTCGTGTTTGACCATTTTGAGAAAGTTTTATACGTATAATCAAACAATATACAAATGAACGAAAAGAAAGTTGAAACATAATTTATTTATTATAAAAATTTGATCGTTTTTTATATCTAATCATTTGGTTGTCGTATCGTTTTTCTAAAATGAAAAATATTTTCACCTCAACATGAGTTTTCTGCATAAAATTTGCTATTTTATTTAATAATTGCTGGCAGTATTTAAAAAAAGTGAATGATCTTTATTAACTGTCAAGGATAATAAAAATAGTGGGTAAGGCTGCACTAAAACGTGAGGTGGCTATCCAAATGAAAAGTTTTTAAGCGATTCAATGGAAAGAAATCCAGCAATTTCTGCAAAGCAAACTAGACATGCATGTAGAATTTTCTGGTGTCCATTTTCGTATATTCCTATAATTAAAAAGTAAACATTTGAATCTATGAATTCCTTTAATCTTGCGATGCAAAGAAAATACATCACAGTACCCCATTGTCATAAAAATTGAGTTTAAATGAAGCTGGAATAATCGCATTTTTAGACAAGAAAATTTTTAAGAACAGTTTATTGATTTGATTACTGATTGAGGAGGTGCAAACCATGTTTTTTTGTAAAATGTCTCATAGCGATTTTTTGTTTGAAATGGGACAGTCCTATGCTGATGTAGCAAATATGGCTCTGAAAGTTCGATTTGCCACTACATATGAGTGTGAGAAAGCTTTTTCTTGCTACTTGTCATTGAAACCAAATCCCCAAACAGATTGGAAATGAGTAATGGATATAAGAAATGCATTGGCAAAAACAGAGCCAAACTTGGACAAACTGGTGAAGACAAAGAAGATGCATCCATTCCATTGACATTGATTGGATTATTCAGGCAATTTTTGAATAAACAAGTGTGTCAATTTTTTTAGTACAGTAGTTTATATGTTGATTTATTTATTTTTTTGAAAAATATGGAGAGACTGCTACGCTGAAAATTTTTAGAAAGTTTTTAAACTACTCTTGCTCATCAAGAGAACAACATCAATCATATATGATAGATCACTACTCATCAGATGTAATTGACTCTTTATCCCTCCTTATTGCCATTTACCAGTTATTGAAATGGATGGTCACAGTGTGTATAGTCTATTAGAATACTCTAACCAAGTAAAGGTTTTATACCATGACTAAAAATGATCTCTTTTGTAAATCTTCAGGGAGCTGAATTTTTGTTTAAACCGATTTTATATTTGACAAAGGTTGTTGTCTTCTAAAGATCATATGGAGGGAGTTGTATTAGAGGACTTATTGGTAATACTGTCAGACCTCATTTATCGGACAGTTAAAATCACATTGCGGACGGAAAGCTTTTTCGCCCCCAATCACATTGGAGGGGGCGTTGCCCTCTGGAATAAAGAAAGATATTGTTATTTAGGATAGAATTGCTGTCCTTGATATGTGAAAGAAGAAAAAGAGAAAAAGATGGGTAAGGCTTAGGCCTGGAAGCTGAAGAAGTTCGGAATAAATTTTGAATTCCGAAATGAGGTGGAAAAGACGGGGCAAGATGATCTAAGAGATCTTCTAACTCATTTTATGTTTTTTTCCTTGAGTTTATCTTACACCCCCTTGGAGCGCACTCCAGATTTTGGATTCCACTGGTCCCTATAATTTAATATCTCAGAAATACACTATAATTTTAGTATGCAATTTTTCTATTTGATTTGTTTTTACTCTATTTTGTATTTTTAGATATGAACAAAATGTTGACATCTGTTTTATCAAACTTCTCATCCATTTTTCTTTCCAATTTTTCAACACTTTTGAAAGCTCCTCCTATCATGTAATTTTCAAACATTTTAATAAGGAAAAGTTATTTATTCTCATTGATACAGTTTCCTTATCAACAATTGTTCTTTCTTGAATCAGAATTATTTTACAAATTTTTCTCTTAAGTTGTCTTAAATAAGGACTTATTGGTGCCATTTTTTATATTATTATTTTTAATAATTTTTTGTTATATTAATTTCACAAAACAAAATATTTTTACTTTAATCTTTTATTTAAAAGTATCAATCGACATCCTTTTGACATCCTTTTGACATCCTTTTTATCTCATCCTGAAACATAGTTTTAACCAAAATATACGTTTATTTTTTGCGTATAGATGCGTGCGTGCCATTGTGAATTGGTCACCGAGCTAAGCTTGGTACGCGTGTCATTGGTTGCAGAGGCCTGTTCTATGATACCCAAAAATTAATGAAGATTAGCCTATGTTTTCTGTCGCACTATAAAAATCACACTTGTAAGTTCTAATGCCAATATTGACTTCTGCCTTTTTTTATCCCTACTCACCTCTTTTTGCGAAATTAGTCTTTTTAAAAATCATTTTCTTTAAGTAATATCCGGGTGTTTCAAAGGTATACAAGGAATCATCTATTTTCTTGACGTAACAACCGAGATTACAAGATTCATTCTTTTTCATGTAAGCACTTTTCTGCTTATGATAAATCAGCTGCGTAAAAATCACAGTGAATGGATGAATAAATGAATGAATGAATGAATGAATTAAAATGGTACCAATAAACAAATCATTTGTCTAAGCGAATGGACAATTGAAATGAGCTAACTAACTCGCTTACAGACTAAATAATTATTTAACTTACCAATTAAGACAATTCTGTTAATTCTAATTTTCACATTCAAAAACCCTTTTAACAAAAATGATTTCTTGTGATTTCCTTATTCGCGATTTTGACTACCTCTTATTTTCGACCATTCATATTGAGAAAATTAAAAGTGTGGTGGAAGAGTGTTTTCCGGTACAACCATTCCATATTCCGTATGTATAATCTCGCATATACGTGGCATATTTGTTATTGGATGATGTGTGATATCTTTGTTTAAGTTTGGTGCAACAGCTTGGAATGAAGAAGTACCGCTATGATGAAGACTTCTTTGATGCCTGGGCCGAAGGGCCGATGATAAAGCCTGTCGAAATTTCTAAATCCAAATGGAAGCCTCCTGAGTTGGAAAGTCCGTTTTCTGACCAATTTTCTTTTACATTTATATATTATATATATTTGACTTAGTTACTTTTATTTTTTATCAAGTCTACCATTTATAATTCGTTCTATGGTATGAAACACGCTTCTCTAAATTATAAATCAGAAGCTCACATCCAGGGAGCGTACTTAAATAACAACCTACCCTAACCTTAACCCCCTAATATTGCATAGAAACTGATTTTAATCTTTAAAACAAAAATAGATAAAGCAGAATACTTTTTACTTAAATTCATCGTTTTTAGCAAATAATATCAATTAAAGAACAGCAAATTTTTTATTTACTTTATTCCTAACATGATATTCTTTACGGGAGAATTTTTTTGATATTATGTTCACTGGGTGTGTAAGAGATTACGCCAGATTTTTTTGTCTGAAACTTTCCCATTGGAACATGACAGTGATCACTACTCACCGCATATAATAAAGCCTTTATCCCGCATTATTGTGTTTCACCATTTATTGAATCCGATGCTCTTAAATGCTCTTTCAGATTTGGATGTAACCGTGACTTTAAAAACGATCTCTTTTGTAAATCTTTGAGGAACAGAATTCTTGGTTGAGCTGGTCCATTGGTGTTCAATGGTTAAAAATGTCCATATCTTCTGATGACGGTATAGTTAATTATACACATACATATAATAATATTCAGTGTGTGCTAGGTGTGCGGCGCAAACTCTCGATCTATAAGCGAGTAATAATTTCGTATATGCATTTTGCTCCATGCCTATGCCAACCCAACATAATTCAT
Organism: Nectonema munidae; assembly: GCA_030549495.1. Lineage (NCBI taxonomy): Eukaryota > Metazoa > Nematomorpha > Nectonematoida > Nectonematidae > Nectonema > Nectonema munidae. The sequence goes on from JAUIRK010000593.1 coordinate 245,119, forward strand.
TAAATAATAATATTATAAGCAGTGTCTTGAAATTTTTTATGAACGTAATTCCTTATATATTTGGTGCAATATAAGTTTACATTCAATTTGGATTGACTAATCATCATGTGATTTTATTGGATAATCACTGATTGCTTACACTATACCTCACTTGTTGTTTTAACTAAGGCATCCTCTTTCTCACAACATGCTTCTCGTATCCCCTCTATATTACAATCTCGAATGAAGACAGCGTATTTTCGCCTCCCGGATGTGCGCTCTTGCCTGTTATGGACATAGGCTCAATTTAGTATTAATAAATGTTAGTGCCCCGAGCTCACGAATTCTTTAGTTTTCTCAAAAAACTCTATATCTTTGCTAGTAACTTGTTAGTTCATGAGAAATTCCTTTCTATACAGCGATACATGTTTCCTGGAGAACAAGTAAGAGAATTGCATCCTCTTTGTGACATGCGGTAGTGGTGTCTATCTTGAAAAATCTAGTATTGAGATTTTCAAAAAACTTTTTGACCGTGAAGAAGAACCTCCTCCATTATGAATCAAAAATTTTCAAACCTTTCTCTTATTAGTTAATATTTTAATCATCAATTGACAAAAAAAGGTATCCGAAAATTTTCAAACATTTAGAGTTAACATAACTATGACAGATACCAATACGTGAAGATTTAATAGTTATTCTTAAAAAAGATTTATAAATGTGAATCGAATGTGACTAATTTTTTCCTTCGGTGTGAGTGAGAGAGTATTTTAGAGGATAAAGGTGGAAAACTTTTTCTAATTGAAAAAAGAGGATTATGAGGAATTTTGACAAAGGATGGGTTATCAAACATTCAGAGTGATATCTTTTCAAATCACCTTACAGGCATTTTTATAAAAATTTTATTACTCAATTAATATATTTACCTATATTATAATAAATAACCCATATATAAGGTTATTATTGAAAAATGTCATGAGAAATAAAAATTTATAAATATGAGGTTTTAACGAACATGACCTCAGGCTGCTTTGATTAGAAATTTGCTCCCATCACTATTTATGAGATTGATAAAATCATTTTCATATCCTCTTTCGCACGTCTATCTTTATCGCGATCTTGTAAGCCGTCATCTGAAGCTACTCGGCAATAAGTTCTTCCAAGATTCTTTTTTCCTAGGCATTTGGAAGTAATTGGAGCACTTGATTTTATAACCGGATGCCCTTTGTGACGCTAACCATTTTGTTTTCAGGATTGGAAACCAATAGCCTATGACACCGAAGAACATAACCTACAATACAGTGTTGCAGGGTTTTTCTCCTAGAACAACTGCTATCTAAAGGTTACATAGCAAACTTCGGTGGTATGACCATGCTTTGAGGAAGAAGAAGAAGAAGAAGAAAGATGAGTTGAGAGATACATGGAAAAAGGTGGGAAAGAGAAGTAGAGGACGGCCTCTAAAAAGATGGATAAAAAGAGCGACTCGATGAATAAAGAAGAAGACCTTCAAGATCGAAAGAAATGGAGACAAGGGATCATGGCCACCGACTCCCAACTCAGGGACAAGTTGTAAGCCAAGAAGAAGAAGAAGAAGAAGAAGAAAACCATACTGTGAGATTGTTGTCGATGAGAAAGTTATCAGTTGATATTGTTTATATGAAGAACAAATAACATTACACAGATTATTACACTTTGTTTTGTTCAGATAAGCAGATTTCTGAATTGGAGTTCCGAAAAAAGTCCTTACTGCAATTTGTAGGTAGGATTATATTTAGAAATAATTTTTTACAAAATTTTGTTACAAAAATATTTCAAAAAAATTATTATAATTCCAGAAAAGATTTTCCAAGTGTAATATAAGGGAGTGACAAAAAATCAAACTTCACAAATTTATTCCTTAATGTTTTAGGAAGCATCAAAAAAGAGTCCCAATTCATAGTGGGGGAATAACACTTTCACTTAAATGGTAAACATGTGTACATTTTGTACACACGACCTTTTATCTTTCTCTCTTACTTCAATCTCATTTTTCCACTGCACTATGTATTTATTATGCAGTGATGCATTTAGTCTATCTTATTCACAGATGTTTTTGACAAATTGATGTGAATGTAACATAATTTTTCATTTTTGAACACAGCTCTTTGCTCCATATTTGTTGATTACTTCTGCATCCTTGCTTGCTTTTTATAAGTTATTTTTACATTGTAATTGTTAAAAATTTAACGCTATAAACATGTCGAAAAAAAGAAATTCTTTCAAAAACGCCTCTACATTGATTTCCTTGATCTCTGAAAATTTTACCGATAGTGAGGATGTTTTTGAATCTTTTAAAAGTTTGTCTGAGAAAGATGAATACAAGTTGATTGAAATAGAGACCACGACACCAATGGAAGAAGATGAATCTCCAAATTAAAATTGTGTTGATGAAGATGAAGGAACTCTTCAAGTTTTTCATGAGCATAATGAATCTCTAATGATGATGATGAAGATGATGAAATGAAAATCAAAATAGTAACATTGAGCTCTTTGAAAATAATTTCTTGAATAGTGAAAAATATGATAAAGATTTAAAGGCTGGCAGTGCTTGTTGGAGCTTAAACTCAATTCCCAATGCTCTTCGAAAAAGAAATATTTTGACTCAAACTCCAACAAATTTATTTGCTGTAAACAAAGAAATTGCTGCTTTCATTTCATTTTACAGTGAGGAGATGTTCCTACATATTCTCAAATATACAAATCGTAAAGCTCATGATATACGGTATAACTCTAAAAGAGACAACTTTCCATTTTATATGTCCAACTTCAGTGTCAAACTTACAGGAACTATGGTGCTCAAAAGATGCAAGACCTTTTTACAAGGCAACAATAAGTGCTGTAAGAGTAAAGTTTTTCCTCAGATGCTTGCGTTTTGATAACTTTCATAGTAGAGACGAAAGAAGAAAAAGTGATAAAATGGCAGCGATTCGAGAAGTCTGGGAAATGTTCATGGAAAATTTGAAAAAGTTTTATGTTCCAGGTACTTTTATACCTGTTGACGAACAACTCTTCGGATACCGAGGTAAAGTTCCCGGAAAAACATATATGCCGTCCAAACCAAGAAAATACGGCCTAAAAATTTTTTAGGCATGTGAAGCTTCAACAGGTTTTGCTTTAAATGGATATCTTTACACTGATACAGATGAGCAGCTCAGATTGAAGTTCAACGACAAATTTTCATTTAACGTTGTGATGTATTTGATGCAACCTTTTTTCAACACTGGCAGGGAAGTTATCACGGATAGATACTTCACTTCATATCAACTGGAAAAAAAACGTGCTCAAAAAAATCTATCTTTGTTAGGAACAGTGAAGTCATCAAGAAGAGAAGTTCCAAAAGTGTTGAAAAATTCGAAAAATCGTACAGTGTTTTCAACATTGTCAGTCTATGATCATGCAGAAAAAGTATGTCTATTTTCCTACATTCCAAAGAAAAATATATCTGTACTGATGATGAGCTCTTCACACAATAAAGTTTGCATATCTTCAAGAGTAGACAAAAACCCAGATAAAATATTGGAATATAACCAAAATATAGGTGGCGTGGATTTGATGGATTCGATCATCGAAGAATTTACATCAAGAAGAAAAACGTCAAGATGGCCCGTTCTTGTGAACTACAATATTATTGATGTTTGCTGGCACAATGCCTATATCATTATGAAAAAAGTGGATACACTTTATTACGGAAACAATTTTTGAGAAATCTTTCAATTCAATTGGGTGAGTCGTATGCTAAATCAAGACTTCAAAAAGCATCCATATCTGCTGAAGTGCGTTTAGCTGGTCAAGTTGTTCGATATTCGGCAACAAACCAAAGTGAATATCAGGTTGGATGCGAACAAAGTTGTTCAAGTAGAGCAAGACGGTGTTTTGAATGTAAAAAGTGGAGCCGTTCAGTTTGCTCTAAATGCAAACTCCCAATTTGTCCAAAACACAGGAGGCAAATTAAAAGAAGTTTTTGCTCAAACTGTGATTAATTTGTGAATTTTCTTTGAAAATACTTTAACTTTTTTAAATAAACTTATTTTTTGAAGAAATTTACTTTATTCTTTAAAATAAGTAATACCAATGCGTTACAGTAACCTAAAGTAAGTTAAATGGTAACCAATTTTACCAATGCGTTGCAGTTTTTTACTATACTATTGAGGGTTAAGAAAAAAAAGAATGGAGGAATAAAGTAAACAGAACAAGTCAAAAAGAAAAAGAATAAGAAAGAAAATAAATAATTAAAATTACTATATAAACAAGTGATATATTTTTATTGATCTTTTTTTAAAATATATTCATGAAAATTTTAAACTTAGACATTTTTAATTTTTATATATCTATTTTTTTTGTGTTACCACTACAAATGTAGTGATCGGTACAATAATACATTTTTTCAACCACCCTATCAGTGACTGGGCCATTTTAGTCAACTAAAACTTCTATTGTACAAAATTGGCTAAATTATATGCTTTCAAACTTTGTGACTTGTTAGCTGCATCTTTTGATATTTTTCCAATAAAAATGGCAACTTTGTAGCAAATGTCAATCAAATTTTGATTGATGATAAAATTACTTACTAAAACTTTCATTCAAATTTTAAATAAAATACCAAATCAACCACCCTGATTTCATTTTTCGACTAAGTTTTCATAATTTGGGTGTAAAAATTTCTGAAAGTTTCACTGAAATTTGTGGTTTACATCTGAAAATCGTATCCACAAATATTATTCAAATTAAAAAAAAAGTTTTTTTTATACTAAATCAAACATGCCTATTTAAATTGTGGAGTCCTTTTTCGCAATTATGTTGTCAAAATGTCTGAAAGCGTCAATCGATTTTGTGGTTTATGTCTGAAAATTTTCTCCAAGAATATTAATTAAATTTTAAACAAAGTATATTTTTATTACCAAATGGACCATGCTGATTTCATTTCTGAACTCAGTTTTAGCAATTAGGATATGGAAATGTCTAAAAGTGTCAATTAAATTTGCGGTTTACGTCTAAGAATGTGTCTCCAAAATATTTATATACATTTTAAATAAAATATATCAAACATTAAGATTTTATTTCTCTACTCATTATTTGCAATTACAGCGTAAAAATGTCAAACATATTTGTGGTACGACTAAAAATTATTTCTAGAATATTATTTATATTTTCAATAAAATATATGTTTTATACTAGATCACCATTCTGATTTCAATTTTGGACTCAATTTTCGTAATTAGGATGTGAAAATGTCAATAAAATTTTTTTAATTTCGCCTGAAATTTTTTTTCAAAAATTGACCTAATACCATTTTTGGCTACGTTTTTACCATTGCTGTGAAAAAATGTGTCATCGTGCAAATAGAATTACTGATGTATGCCTAAAATTATCTCATAAACATACTTTTAGTATTTTAAATAAATATATTAAAAAAAATCCTATTACCATACTGAGTTCATTTCAGGACATAGTTTTCGCAATTAGGGTGCAAGAATGTGTGAAATTATCAATAAAGTTTGACTTTTCGAAAAAAAACAAATTCTGAAAAATCAATTTTCTCAAAAAAAAACTCATTTTGATTGAAAATCACAATTAAAATTTTGATTGAGGATAATATTCTCGCTAAAAATATCTTTTAAATTTAAAATAATTTTTTAAAACAGTATCGTCCATGTTTTTGATTTTTGTACACCTTTTTGGTCATTACAGCATAAAAATGGGCGAAAGGGTCAATCGAATTGGTAAAAATCAGCGTTTCCAGAAATTTATTTGTCAAGTTTATTCTCAGAATCGTTATTGATTATAACGCAAATATTTGAGTATGAGCAAAGTAAGGGAACTGAAGGCAGGTTGAAATAAGAACGCGTGATCATAAGAAAAATGAAAAAGTTACTCGTTTAATAAAGTGCTTTATATCGTCGATATAGTAGTCCTTTTAGGGGCTATATCGTTTTAAGAAACAAATATGCAACTTGTCTACACAGAAGATGCACTGTTTTTCAATGAACTAAGAGATGGTGTAAAAATCTAGTATTGAGATTTTCAAAAAACTTTTTGACCGTGAAGAAGAACCTCCTCCATTGTGAATCAAAAATCTTCAAACCTTTCTCTTATTAGTTAATATTTTAATTATCAATTGACTAAAAAGGAATCTAAACATTTTCAAGCATTTACAGCAGGGGTGAGCAAACTACGGCCCGCCCCGACAGTGCATAATCTTCGGTTCCAAAGTACATACACATTTTCATAATTGAGAATGTTCATTTAAAATTTTCCCAACACTTCTCCACATTTATCCCACCCAAGTATTTGAATCGTGAAGTGCTGCATCATTCTCATTGGCATTATTTATTATTTCTGTAACAGAAAAATTACTCAGTTACTTATTTACTTTTTTTGTGAAATAAATGTGTTTAAGTTGAAGTTTTTGCTTTTAAAGATCAATTTTAATAAAAATTAATTTTTTCTTTTAATTCTATACATAAATCTTTCTTTTAACGTTCTTAAAAATGTGTTTGAAAAATGTGCTTTTTTAGGTGCGGCCCTTCGAAAAATCGGATTTTCTAAATGCGGCCCTTACACTGAAAAGTTTGCCCACCCCTGATTTAGCGTTACCATAACTATGACAGATACCAATACGTGAAGATATAATAGTTATTCTTAAAAAAGATTTATAAATGTGAATCGAATGTGACTAATTTTTTCCTTCGGTGTGAATGAGAGAGTATTTTACATGGTAAAGGTTGAAAACTTTTTCTAATTGAAAAAAGAGGATTATGAGGAATTTTGACAAAGGATGGGTTATCAAACATTCAGAGTGATATCTTTTCAAATCACCTTACAGCCATTTTTATAAAAATTTTATTACTCAATTAATCGTTAAATATATTATAATATATATCCCATCTATAAGGTTATTATTGAAAAATTTCATGAGAAAATAATTTATAAATATCAGCTTTTATCTAAATTCTAACATGATGTCATGTCGCTTTGATTAGAAATTTGGTCATTTATTTAGGTTCATTTATGTGATGGATAAAATCATTATTAAATTAAGAGAGAAAATTATTATATCGGTTGCGCTTAAATATATAAAAGTCAATGTAGTGTTGAACTAAGTAAATATATAACCATTTTAACCACATTGAAATGTAGTATTCATTACCGGCATATATATTGACAAAAATACCGTCGAGATGAGAAAGAGAAAGGTTGTTTTTCTAAAAGTTATTCTAAAATCATAAAAAATATCAATTAACCAAAGTAAGCGAAATTTAAATCTAAAGATTACAAAAATATTTTGAGAATCAAATTGGGTATGCTCGTTTTGCTGTGTCTGGATAAGTTTATTTTAAAATAATGAGAAAAACTGTTTGGCGATAAGTCACCTGTGAAAGCTAGTTTACTGACAGGTGAAATATTTTGGGCTCATTAATCATCAAAAGTTGTATTTATTAAATAAATTAAGATAATAATAATAAGCCAAAAAATGTTAAATATATAATATATTTTCATGTTTATATATTTGGCATTGATTGACAGACAGGTTTGATTGATTTTCATATATTCATTGAAAGGCTTGCCTTAAAACAATAAAAGTAATATGGAAAGTCTAGTCGCAAAATTACAAATAGATGGACTCAGACTAGTAAAGTGCCCGCACTATTAGCATCTATGCTCATTGAAATCTCGCAAAGTTTGAAAGAAAAATCTTTAATAAAATATTTACTATCTCCTTTTTCGTGTTTGATAGGTTTTTTGAGAAGTTGTTTTAAGATATTAGCGAGTTGTTGTTTTCCTGAAAATTGCTATTGCCCTTCTTCTAGAAGTTCTATAATATGTGTAGGATTTGAGCGTCTAATTTGTGTTTGTTTTCAATTAACTCAATTTCTCCCAAATGCTGACTAAAATAAGATAAGTAACTGTGAAAAACAAGAATTGTAAGACTTTGATCACTCGTATCGAATGCTATATCTTTGTTTCTTTTACTAAACTCATTTTTGTGAAGTCGCATTACCCTTATTTTGCGCGCGATACACTGATGCAAGAGGTGAGACATGTGATTTTTTTCTATGATTTTCCGCAATAATCGCATACAATTTCGAAGAATATGTTTTCTTCGTTTTGGACTGGGAAATGCACTCGCAATATATTGCTTCTTTGGTTTTTTTACTGCTGTATTATACACGCAACTTTTATCCTCCTTATTTAATGCTTTTACTTTGTAGTTAGGGAAGAAATGCGTGACGTAGATTTAGCAACGTGTCAAATAAACTTTGGACCAGTACATCCTGCAGCACATGGTGTTTTACGATTGATTTTGCATTTGGATGCTGAGGTGAGAATGAAATTTAATGCTTTTTCATGCCACTCATAAAATATAAGTAAATTTTTTTGATTTTATTTCATATAAAAAGGATAGAATTCACTCGTTAATTTTTTTTCTAGAAATTAGTTTGATTTTATACGAATGTTCCCATGTGGGAACACTGTAAGAATTAGTGCAAAAGCAAAGTAAAAAAAAGTTTATTTTTTATGATATAAATCAAAACGCTTAGAGCCTTCCTTTATCAGCATGAAGACGAATTTGGCACTTAGAACACATTATACGTGTATTTTTTAAACAAACTTTACATCTTCCTTGGGTAGTAGAAACTTTAGTGTGATCGATGTCATCAAATCGTATATCTGGTGTGTAAGTTTACTTTTTTTCCATTTTTATTTTTAGGATGTTTCGTATTTAGTAAACATAAAGTTATGCTTCTTCTAAATTCTAAGTGAGACAATTTTACTTTAGAATAGAGTGCAACATGCAATAAAACAACCAAGCAGAAACTATTGATACATTCAAAGAATGTACAAACAAAGGCCAGTACCATTTTTTTCCACGAATCATTGGCCTATATGAGGATAAAAGACGATCAAAAACGTCCACTTCTCCCATACCTAAATTATACATTTTAATTAAGTTGGGTGTTTTTATAGTAACGCTTCCTTGTTTTTTAATTCTTCTGAATGATGTACCAAGATTTCCTATAAATTTGCTACCAATTAAAACTTCAGAATTATCATTCCACTTACAAAAATAAACATCGCCATCACTACAATAATCAAATTCTCCACGTAATTTTAATTTTTGGGACATAAAAACATAAGCTCGCATGCATCTGTTTTTTCTTACTGCTCCGATTGCTTTGGCATTTTGAGTTTTCAATTCCTTTAAAAGTTGATAACTTGTAAAAAAATTATCGAAGTAAAAGACATGGTTTTCTATATTAGATAAAACTTCTACCTTTTCAAGCATTTCATTTACAACAGTTGCTCCAAGAGTCTTTTTTCTTTTTTCATTGTTTTTTCCGCAATATATTTTCAGAAAATATGGATAGACATCGGTACCGCAGAGACACCAAATCTTGTAACCAAATCGAATAGGCTTTCCTTTGATAAACATTTTTGAACTATGTCCTCCAAAATATGGTACCATACTTTCGTCGATCCTCAAATTTGAGTGAAAAATTCCAAATTTAATTAAAGATTTATTTAAATCATCGAATAATGGTCTCACTTTAGACATTTTGTTATTTGGGTCTAAATTCCTGTTATCATTGAAGTGCAAATTTTGTTTTATTTTTAAAATTTTATTTCTACTCATTGTTTGAAATACTAATTGAACTCCCAAGTCTGCTTGATTAGACCAATAATCTTGCTCACTTGAAAGTATATGATACCCAGATAGCAATACAATACCCAAAAAAATAAGAATATCTTGCTCAGTAAGCTGAAAAGAAGAATCATTATTATCACGCATTGCAAATACTTTTGTTTGATAAGTTATATTTTTAACTATTTCTTTTGTAAAAAACAGATTCCAAAGTTGAAAAGGAGTCTTGTCATGATATAAACAGTATAAATCGTTGACATCTTCAGAAAAAGTATTCAATAAGGAACCCTGAAAACATTCTGTTTTTTTTTCATTTAACAGATAGGAATTTAGATTTCTTTTTACTTGGTTTCGTGACTTCATTATCGTATGAATCATCAGAAAAAACTTCCAATTTACCTGCTGGTTCAAATCCAAATTTGCGTTAATATTTTCAGATTCACTATCACAATCTGAATTTGGAAGATCTGGTGGGAGTACCACGATATCTTGAGTTTTATTAAAAAATCCAACGTGATCAATAGCATCATCAAGTCAAGGAAAAGAAGACATTTTAAAAGTATAAACTAAAGTAAAAATTCTAAAATTAGAGCAAAATAAGTTTAAAATATAATAAAACTTAAAATTTTTTTTATTTGTATAAAGACTGCCAGTGTTCCCATATGGGAACATAAATTTTAAGTTTTAATTTTTAACAAATTTTTTTTTGGAAATTATTTTTTATATAAAATCAATATTCTTATATATATATATATACATTATAAAAATATTAAAAAACAATTATAATAGCTTTTTTTGTTTAAATTTGTTTAAAATTGAGGAACAAAGTAAGTCTACCTATCATCCTCTATTTCTTCTATAAATTTTGTTGTCATATTTAAAGAAATTTACGCCTTGTGAAAGAATATGCTTAACCTTGTTTTCCTATCATTTTTGACCTTTATGATACATACCCCAAAAAAATAGTTAATTTTCCCTTGTTTTTTGATCCCACTCTATTACACGCTGTTATTTTTGATTAAAACGGCTTTTAGGTGGAATTTCAGGATAAGTTTTCAAGATTTAGCGCAGTAATACGAAATAAACTTTATTTTTAGTGGTTTGAGAGATACTACCTGATGTGTTTTTTAAGTTCACCTCCAAATAGGCATAGTCGATTAGTTTAGCAAGAAAATGACTAAATATCCGTGTACATTTTTAAATCCAAGTTCGACTGTTTTTGTACCTAAAATTTTTCTCTATCTTTTATAGAACCTTAAAGCATTAGAATTCTTCTTCATTTTGGGAATGTTTCTCGAAAAATTGAACTAATACCATCACTCTCAATCACAACTTCCTTTGTACTAACAATTCCCAGCTAATTTGTGATCCTTTCTTTCTTTCCATAATGATAATGATAACTTCATGAAAAGAACAAGAAAACGATAATTTGATGAAAAACAACTCACTTATTTCTCATACAAACGCGACTAAAGTTTAATCCTGTGCCTTCTTTCTTTTTTTCCATGTAGTTTAGATCCAGAATATCAACCATTTTCTTTTCGATTTTACAAGAGATATATCATCTATCAATCAAACCAAGAGAAACTAATTCTTCACTCAAATACCAAATATTTAAACAGGGCTCTTCTATCGAGAAAACTTTTTTTTGAAGCTATGATATTCTATATTTTTCCCTAAAACTTTGTCAAAAATATAAATTTAAACTTTTCAATCAATTTTTTCAAAAATACCAAAAATTTGAATCGAAAACTTAAAAACCAAGCTTTATTAGTAAAAACCAAGCAATGGCAACACTGCTTCAAGAGTATGTTTGGAACAATTGGCTAATCCAGTTATTTCAACCTAAAATTTAAAAAGTTGCTTAAAATCCCAAATTTCAACTCATTTTCTCATTCTCTTCAAAAGTAAAACAGAAAGGTAAGTAGAAACAGAAATAGAAAATCAGGCACAAAGTTGGTTCCAAGGCGCGACATTGTGTAAGCAAGAATAGAACAGACAGGAAGAAATCTTTGCACCAAAAGGCAAATTGGTCTGATCGATTAATTCAAGTATACGAATGATTGAGTTGTGCCCTTTATAAGTGAAATTCGATTTTATTTTCCTTTTATCGATTAAAAAACAAAATGCCCGATCTGTTTGTGTTTACAAAAGCTGGTTAATTTTGATTTTCACTTATCTTTTCTTTTTAAGAATATCACGAGAGCTGACCCACATATCGGCTTTCTGCATCGCGGTACGGAGAAGCTGATGGAATATCGCACTTACTTGCAAAACATACACTATTTCGATCGATTGGACTACGTCAGCATGATGGTGAATGAGCAATGCTTTGCTTTGGCTGTGGAAAAGCTGCTTGGGTAAAACCTCTTCTATTCCTATCCCGTTTGATTTCTTGTTTTCTCCGTAGAACAGCTGAACTAAATCGAAAGTCACAAATAAAAGTCTTAACAATTATTAAATGTATAGTATATTATGTGCTTTAAATCGATATTTTTTAGAAAGTTGCCATCTTCGAATTATCTAAGGATTTTTCAAGAAAATGATCTGTATACATTTTACTATTTTCAAAATTAAATACTCATAATAAATTATTGGAAACCAAAAAGCAATTCTCGTATAAATGCCGATGAACACATTTAAAATGGCGCTTCATGTTTTAACAATTGATCTACGTTGTTGTGCTAATGTAAATGTATGTCAGAAGACAGATGTAAGCCTTTTTGTCGGGGAAAATCATAAGACACTGGAGTAATGGAAGTTTATTATTAACTTGATCAATGTTCCTAACCTTTTTTTTAGTAAAGGGACAAATCAAGAACCAACAGAGCGCCGAACCAAACACAAAAATGGTATACATTGAAAATAGAGGCTGGACGATTATTAGACCCTAACCAACTTTGCCAGTGCCATAGACACATGGTGTTTAAAATTTAGGAGCAGATCAAATATATAAAACTACTCAACTGTAAAAATAATAGATCAATAATTTTGCGAAATCCTGACAGTTTTCACGGTATTGCTGGCGTAATTTTTTCTGCAACCTTGCTATCCCGTCCGCAAAACAAGAGATTGAGGTCGGGAAGCAGCCATAAATGCCGCTATTGAGAACTGCTAACCTACATTTAAAACTTAGGGAAAAATCTACTAACACTTGAAAACAGAAATGAATATTTAATAGTAAACAACCTTTTTTTAAATTATAATATGCTAATTTGAAAGTCCCGCCATATTTTAAACTTTAAGCTATATTTTAAGAAAGTCTATTTCTGCCATTTGATAAGTAAAAAAGTAGTGGGCTTTACATTGCTAACTTACTTTCATACTGTTTGCGAAAAAATCTTTTTGATTTTGCAGTGTACCTTGTTCGAACCGTATATAAAATAGAAAAGAAAGAAAGAAACAAATTTATTAGAGTACACATGTTTGTTGTTAAATAAAATCATAATATTTCACAAAGTTACAAGTTATAAAAAATAAGTGAAAACAGTTTGGCCCACACAAAGACTAATCAAAGTCCCTACCGTGTGTAACCATTTCATACATAAAATCATTTTACAAAAATTCCAACGTTTATTTAATAAGTTTACTATTTTTAAAATATGAAAACAACAATGTTTGAAATATAAGTTTATTTATATAAATTATATTAACAGAAATGAAATAAAGTACATATAAATATTTACAGAGATACTTTTAAAGAGAGAAAAAAATATACAATTTACAGACATCTCTGTTTATGACTTTGATTGTTTCATTTATGTATATGATAAACAGAAGTGGACCCAGAGAAGATCCCTGAGGTACTTCAACAGGGTTGCAGTGATATATGTCAGAAAAACGATTATAAAAAAACGGAAAATTTCCTATTATTTAAAAAACTTCTAATTAAATCTATAGCTGATTGGTCAATTTTATAGTAATTAAGCTCTCTTAATAAAAAATCATGATTTACACAGTCAAAAGCAGCTTTGAGATCCAAAAAATACTCAATGAGTTAAAATTATTATTACAGTTCTCTAAAAATTCGTAAATAAAAATTGAATAAAGTTGTTCAATGTTTTTAAGCTTACGAAAACCGAATTGAAACTCACTAAACAATAAATTATATTCAAAATAATTATACAACTGATTATAAAGGATTTTCTCTAGTATTTTCAAAAAGACCGGCACTATACACACGGGTATGTAGTTGTCTAATTCAGATTTTTTACCTCCTTTCTTTGCTATTGGAACTATTTTACCTACTTTAAAGCCATCTGGAAATGTACCTAGAGATATGCATTTGTTATATAATACGTAAAGCGGTTTGACAGGTGTTTATTGTTATTTTTACTATTTTAACTGAAAAGCCATAAATGTCCGATGCATTACTATTTTTCAGTTGTTTAACTGCAATCAGTATATCATTATATGTAATGAAATTTAAATAATCTAATGTAATCATCACTATACGTTTTAGAACTAAGTGAACCAATATCACTATTTTTTAACAGAATATTTATTTTATCTTTGAAATGCATTGTAAATCTATCTGGAAGATCATGATTTGACCCATTTATTATGACTCTATTTTTATTATTTGCTTTTTCTTTTTTGATCGCATTTAAATTTTTCCATATTTTACTAGAATCATTATTACAGTCTTTAAAAAATTTTTCAAAGTAGTCTACTTTTGATCGCCAAATTAGCTTTTTTATATTTTTAATGCATTCTTTAAGACTAGTTATAAGTGATAAAGCTATGTTGTTTTTATTTCTTTTAAATTTTCTATACAGCATATCTTTTTCTTTTAATTTATTTAATATAAATTGATTCATCCATGCATTTTAACTAATTCGGTATCTATTCTTTTTCACATAACAAACAGAACAATCATTTTTCATAAATTGCACCCTATCAATAAAACTGTCTGCTATGTTATTTACTCATCCATTTGGATCTTCCCAATAAATATTGTTTAATAAGTTGTTCAGCTTAGAATAATCTATTTTTTTTAAAAATATTTCTTCATTCCGTATTTTTTCTTTACCTAAATCTAAAGCTATAAATAAAGGTAAGTGATCGGAAATATCTTCGTTTATTATTCCTGCATATCCCAATTTCGAAAAGTTATCTACATAATTTTGTCAATGCATGTTTTTGAGCTAGGTCTAGTAGTTTTGTCTATTAATCTATATAAACCATGATCTACCATAATATCAAAAAATTGTTTGTTTATTAAAAAAAATTAATGTTAAAATCGCCAAGTAAAAAAAAACCAAGACCTCTATGTCGACTTTTTTTCGGTGGAAGTGAAATATAAAAATATTTTTCATTGCAAAACTGATCAATATTTGAATATGAATCAAGCCAGCTCTCTTGAATACAAACTATATGAAAAATTTAACCCGTAAAATTTTTCCACCTTTTGCAAAAATAGATAAAAGAAATCAAGTTTAGCCTTTAGTGATTGAATATTTATTGACATAAAATTAAAACTACCTAGGAATTTATTCATTTCAGTGATATCTGTTACAACATTTGTATTTTGCAAGGTTAAATGAGTAAAATCTGAATGTAATAAATTTTCAAGATTATCATTTAAAAATTCAGCATTCATCATATAATTCTAAATTATTAATATCATTCTTAAGCTTTTCAATAATAGTGTTTTGAATCTAGTAGGACAATCAATTAATAAAACACTATGATTAAAATCAATATATTTAATTTTACAGCAATTTAAACAACTAATTGTTTGATTGTTACTATTCCTACATTTAACGCAATCCTTTTCAAATTTTTTTATTCATTCATCATCACCACATTTCAGTGGGGGATCCAGAAATCTTTTGTGAGGGGGGGGGGGGGTATACTAATATTATCAAAATATTTTACACATTTTATTAGGGAAGAAATTTGAAAACGTATGTAAAATAAATTATTTAAATTATATTACAAAGTCTTTTCTTCTTTCTTTTTGCTTTGAAAATCGATCAATGACTTCATCAATTTTGATTTCTATTTTAGGGTGGAGGTACATGAGAGCAAGTCCTGTTAGTCTCTCGTCGCTCATACGATTACGTAAATAGTTCTTTAAAATTCTTAAAGAACTAAAAGCTCTTTCTGCTGAACATGTAGTGATAGGAACAGTGCAGAAAATTGTCAAAAGCTTTTTAATATATTTTAGCCGCTCTGGTATTATATCTAGAGCTTCCAGAGGTCTTTTGGGTTTGTTTTCCAGTTTTTCGCAGAAGTTTTTCCATTCTAAGAACTGAATTCTTACATCATCAGCATCGGTAACACGGAGAATAGGGTCATAAAATTTTATTGATTCGCAAATATCCTTCCATTCATAATTTAAAACTTCTGAAGGTATAAGTATGGCCATTTTGCTGATGAGAATGCTATGCGACGTAAATTTTTGGTCAAACACTTGGATAATAGCATCCAAATACGGATACCATATTGATCGTTTAAAATAATCCCCTACTGATTCAGCTGGAACATTGCTACGATTCATTTGACGAGTAGCAATTCTTGGCATAGTAATTTGAGGTTGAACCGCTTCAGCCATTTTTTCAGCAACTATGAAAGTTCCATAGTTTTCATTAGTCCATTCGTCTGAAGAAGACCTCCATTGAATTAAGGTGTTTCTAACGAAATTAATGTTTTCAAAGCAACTTATCAAATCTGTATTAACTGTTTGGAGAGCTTTAGAAAGATAGTGGGTTAAACTCATAACTTTTTTGACACAGGCCAAAGAAACAATTATTACAGGATTCATTAACGATTTAAATAAAGAATTTGCTTTATCAGCTGATTTTCTGTCTGCTGATCTTATGATTTCTTCTAAAGTATCAACAATTGTTGAGTAATTTGCTTGAAATATCATTATTGAATCATGTCTTTCAACAAATCTTGTTTGACAAAATGGTTTAAGTTTAATGTTCTGACTTCCAGCCTCATTCAAATAAACTTTCATAAGAGATCTACGCTTCACAGAATCATTTATAAAGGAAATTACATTTTCAACAACATAAAACATATTTCTGATTTCATAAAGAGAGGAAGAAACGTTCAAAACAAGATTTAGGCAGTGACTGCTACAATGAACATACACAGCATTTGGAGAATGTTTACGAATATAGGCTTGAACTCCATTTATATGTCCAGCCATAGAAGAAGCGCCGTGATAACCTTGACCTACTAAATACTTGAGATCGAGGTCACACTTTTTTAGAGTGTCAATAATCTTTTCTCCTAAACCCTGACCTGTCAAATTATCCACTTCTTGAAAGCTTAAAAAATCTTCTCTAATTTCATGCTTACCTTCAATTTTTATTACATACCGAACACAAATAGCGAGTTGTTCGCTATGAGAAGAATCAGCAGTCTCATCTGCAATAACAGAAAAATATTTTACTTGTTTGACATCCTGAATAATTTTTTCTGATATCAAATTCCCACAAACAGTAATTAGTTCATTTTGCACAGTCTTAGAAATATAGGTTGCATTCTTTCCAGCGGTTTTCAAATGCATTTCCAGAGTTTTATCTCCGGAATCAACTCTAAAATTCAAGAGAGCATTGAAATTGCCATCACTCTTCGAAACTGAAAAATCATCTTCAACGTTTGGATTTTTGGAGTTTCTACGGTAACCAATTCCTAATCTTCCGCAAAGAATAATCGTTTTAATTATAGGAACCAAACGCTCTCTATTATCTTGTACTTGACTTTTATAATTACTGTTTAATGAAGTCAATATATCCGAATTGTTTTCGTAAGAATGTAAAAACAATCAGAAAATGTCATGCATCCTTTATGATAATCTTTAGACAAATGTTCTGTTAGATAGCCCTCTTTTCTTGTCAAGTGATTATACTTTTGCAATGCTTTAATGACAAGCTGTCCAAGTTGGGTTTCCTTTTTGCGATTGTTCGTTGCAAATTCATGTGAAAACAAAACACAAGGAACACAAACAAGCCCTGACAGTATTTTCGAATATTTAAATGGATAATAAATATCTCCCGATATATGTTGTTTTCCAAGAAAAACTTTTTGTGGATTTTTTTTCCTTTTAATGTAAAGGGGAATTTAAATTTGTCATCAGGAAACCAATGATTGGTTAGGAGTTCTTTTTTATCAAAGTCTCTTAACTGACTGCATAGTAAACTGCTTCTAATACCTTCTGAAAAACAACACCAATGTCATTTTTCTTAGAAAGATCCAATGATATAATACTTGTTACATTATTTGTTAAACTTGTTTCTGGCTTTTTAATCAACTCATGTTCTTTTTTTGATGTTTGTGGAAAAGAATAATTGTTTTCAGTTGACACATTAGTCGAACTAGAGTTATAAAAAAAATCACTGATGAGTTTTTTTCTCTTAGAACTTTTGTTTTCAATCAATGAAAATAAATTCTAAAACGCAAAAAAAAATTATTAACAAATGCAATTTTAAAATTAGATTTAAACAATATCTTTTTTGTGACATATGTTAAAAAAAGTATAAACTCTCATTTAATAAAAACGTTAATTTTTATTAAAAAAATAGTTTACTACAAAAAATTATTTACTTTAAAATAAGTTTCCTTTGAACTGATTAGATTTTTAAATCTGCCATTTTAAATAAAAGAAAATATATCCTATTCAAAAATTAAAATTGTTGTTGTTGTTGTTATAATTGGGTGAATTTACTTGCTTTTTCTACTCTCTTACCAACTAAAATTTTAGTGTGCACTTTCTATTATTTCTAAAGAAAAGAGACAAAATATATTACTTAGAACACACTTTTTTTTTATTTCCCTAAGCTCCCTATATTTGTCTAAAAATCTAAATGTTAGATTTACCGGTAAAAAAGGGATTGTGTTTTAGTGTTAAGTAGGCATAACGAAATAAACAAGGATATTTTAGTTTGAAAAGAGATTCGAATACTTTTAATACAGATGTAGGAAATCTAAGTAATTTTCTAACTAAAATACGTCTTTTGTCTGAAAAAAGTATAAATATTATTTGAATGATATTGTTTAGTAATGATCAAAAACAATATTTTTGAATAAAAAGCGAAAAAAAAATGAAAAAGTTTTTTATGTTTAAAGTTGTTATAAACTAAAACTTTTCATATGTAAGCTACATTTAACAGCATCTTTAATTTTTCTTGAATAGATTGCTGGTGGGGGGGGGGGGGGGTATGCATCCCCCTATCCCTCCCTCTCGGTCCATCCCTGCCACATTTTGAACACGCTTTCTTATTTAAACATTGTTTAGCTATATGTCCATATTTAAAACAAATATATCATTGTCTTGCATTAGGTATGTATATTTCAAGACGTACAATCAAAATACCTAAGTAAATTTTACCTGATTTTTTAAAATATTTAATAAGATTTTTAGAAAAACTTGCTATCATAGTATAACTCTCTTTGTATTCCTTAAGTTTATAAAGTTTTATTTCTTCTTCATCACTCAACTCATTGTTTAATCTTATACCCTTTTCTACATCTTCTCCTTTTAGAAATAGTTCCGAAATCTTCGGTAGAGGTTTTTTGAGTGAAAAACCTCGGGATTTTAAAAGTTCAAGCCAACTTTCTTTTTGATGAAAATTTTCAAATTCATATAAAATATTTCCGTTTTTTTATTAACTTTCTGGCGTCATTTTTTTTTATTTATTTTAATCTCTTCTGAAGCTTTGACTAATAATGATCTACCATAATCAAATTCATTATTTTTAATGTTCTTGTTAGAATCCTTACAATTAAGTGCGTATGAATAAGTCATTTTACTATTATATTTATATGTATTTACATTACAACTATGTTCTTTGTTACATAATACATCAATTTTTTCTTCTATATTTTTAAGCGGTTTGTGATTAATATCATTTTTAGTATTAAGTTTGTCCAACAAGAATAAGACAGTGTTAGCCAGGGCTTCTTTACTGATTTTATTAGAAATCAAGTATTTAAACTTTTTGACTTTGCTGCATCTATTGTTTTTTACTACTTTCCATATAAAAATAAAAATAGTGTAACAAAACGAAAGAAAAAAAAACTTTACAGAAAAACTTAGTATAAATTTAAAATACAAAAACTATAAACTGAAAGTATCCATAAAAGATATTCAGCAAAAAAACCAAGGTATATAATTGTTGATATGTTACTTTATAGGGAAAGTATCTTTTAGATTTGAATATAAGTTTATCAAATTGAAGTGGAGTTTTAAACAAAAAAAATTCAGCTATTTTAATTATAATCCAGTAAACGTAAATTAAAAATGGTGTTCATTTGGGTACATTGATCTATTAAGAGAAAATGAAGATAAACACTTGATTATTATTAGACATTTAAAGTAAACTATCGATTCAATCCATCTCTTAAAAATAGCTCTGTGTAGCAGGACACTAATTCAATGATTTTTACTCTCTATCGAATACCGCTCTCAAGCTTGTTTCTTTCCAAATTTGTTCCTATTTATCCCTTTTTATTTTGAAATCCAAAATATTTTTAATGAGGTCTTAATATGCTTTTATGTACGCTACGAATTCCAAATCACCTATACGCCATGCTTATTGTGTAGGATAGAGGTGCCTCCGCGTGCGAAGTGGATTCGAACTTTGTTTGCTGAGCTGACGCGAATCGCTAATCACTTGATGGGTATCACAACCCACGCTCTGGATATTGGTGCATTGACACCTTTCCTATGGATGTTCGAGGAACGGGAAAAGGTTCGACATTTTCTTTTCTTCCACTAACTAAACTTGACCTCTAAGAGTTGTTATCCTTGGCGTAATCTTGTGTTAAAAAAGTTGAAAACAACTGATCTAGATAAAGTAAAGCGTAGAAAGATTGTTATTGAGTTTCAAAAATACAGAGAATGCTGAAAGACAATGGTCAAACGACAAGTGATGCTAATGAGTGAAATTTGTATAGCATGTTTTTCGCTGGAAAACACTTTAAATTATTTTCACTATCTCATCATCATCTCCCTCCGCCTTGCTTACTTTGTCTTTCAAGATGCTTTATTACTCTTCACTCTGTTCCCTATTAATACTCTTTTACATCTCTAATCGCTTCTTACTTCCTTGTTCTCCTTTTTCAATAGATATCTATGCTGCTAAAAAGTCCATAATATTTCTATTTTTGTAGTATATCTACTAAAGCCTATCTTCCTGTGAACATGATGCGAAGACATAGGCATTGACATCTTTTAAAAGTTCTTAGCGCCACTAAGCCAACCTTTTCATTGCTAAAACTGTTTACTGTGAATCCTCCACATTTTTATTTGAATATTTTAAACTCTCCACTGTAAGCAAAACAAATGTAGAGTTTGCAAATAAGTATTTAACATTGTCATATTTTACAAAGTTATGATAACCATTTCATTTTGCCGAAATGTAAATACACTTATAAACTGCATAATCAATCTCGAAGCTGTTTTTTGAATTTGTTTATCTAAAGTTTGACAAAAAAAAGTATACCTTTTTTGTAATACAGATCAATTAGGGCATAGCTTACCTAACTTGCGCTAAATAACCCCCTGGATGTAATTCAACAATCCTTCAGGGATAACAGATGAGGACAGGAAAAAAATCTGAAAATCAAGAAAATTGCGTTATTTGGTTTATGATGATAATAATACCTCTTCTAAAATAACCTCACTCGTTTTTTAAGCTCTCAACATCCCTCATTATAACATAAATATATGTCAGTTAGAAATTTTTAGTATAATCTCTTCCCAAATGTATTTTCATATTGTGACAGAGATAGATGATACATTCATTTAGGCAACTTACATTTTAGCATCAAAATTTCTATTTGTTTGATGATATAATTTGACGTATCTGTTTGGAGTAAGAAGTGATATGCAGTTACTACTTTCTCTTACAGGACACTTTGCTACTTCCTGTCTCATTTTTATATGAATATTTGTTCCCAGATTTTGTTTATTGTCATAAAGGCACATAGATTTGCCAAATGAAAGCTTCAACCTTCCAAACTCTTAACTCACCTTCAGAAGTGCTATCCAATTTTTCAAAATGTGGATATGGCTTATTTTTAGAGCCGGCCTGTAGCACTTAAGAATATCCACTTTGGCTGTTGTTATTGTCAGCCCTTTGATTAGATTATCTCATTATCAGTGTAATCAATCAGTTCATTACATAGAAAAATAAATTATTAAAAAATTATCTTAGAAGTATAATTTAGTTCATCTGGAATAACTTCAAGCTACGGTCGAAGCATCCTACTTTGTTGTATATAAAGTTGTTGAACAACAGAAATGCCATACCACTGCATAGAATCTGATTATGCCTAGAGAGGGGCAATCTGTGTTTGGAGATGTGAAAAATGTCAAATTTATCAAGTCCAGTGTTGTGAACTCCCTCATATTCATGAAGCTGTTAAAAGAAATGAAAGATCGGTATTGAATTCTGCTGTACCACAACGATGTGCGTTGGTTGTCATATGGCAAGTTGACTTATTGAGCTCAGAAAGACTGCTTTTTGAATTCCTGATAAACGGAACTTGGCGGACATATTTGAGGGGCGAACAGGGATAATCTGCAACTCCAGGACCAAAATAGGAATTTCATTGGCGCTTATCAAACTGTGGATGCATTTGGGGAGAAACTAAGGCTCTCGCCCGATTCTCTTGTTGGAGAGAATAGTCATAATACGTCATTTATGATTTTGATCTCCCTGAAAAAAAGAGTCCATCACAATGCTAGACAATGAAGTTTTCAAAACTAAGTTTAAAATTTTGATTAATTTTGCATTTCCCATTTATCTGACTCTCTAACTCTGTCTAAAAGAGCCTTAAAGTTGCTCGTATTATTCCTAAAAACTTATCTCGACGAAAAGTGCTTCTCAAGAACGCTCATGATGAAAACAAAAAAGGACTCGCTTAGACGTTGGTAACGATGCCAACCTGACACTTTCAACTACAAAGCGACGCATCTCTCAACTAGTTTCAAGCATGCAATTCTACACATTTCACTAATGCTATTGGTATATTGCAAAAGTCACTTAAGAAGCAATAAATACAAATACAATAAATGAAATTAAATATCGCTATCGTTTTAATTTAGCCATATGTATATATGTTAACAATATTTTATTATTTTCGGTTTACATGCTTAATGTGGCTTCCTAAGTTGGGTATCAAACTGAAAAGTTTCGGAGAGTTTTGACAAACGAATTTAAGATTTAGAAAGCGTCACTGAAAGTATTTTAGATATGAAAGAACAGTTTCAAATGCTGATGAAACGCTAAAAATAGATGATAATAGAGAAATTCAATGCTGATGAAACTCGATTTCATGATATTTCAGCCTTGATAGAATTTTCTCGTTGAAAGCTGTTTCGTAAGCAATATCACAAATGCATGCAATCTTTTACATCTCACCACGATTTTACTTTAAAATGCGATACTTGTATTTTTTCAACCTCTTTAAATTAATTTTTTATCTGTGTACCGAAAACTAAGCTTCAAAAGATATTTTTTCTTGACTTGGAGCATTTACCTCTTGTCTACTTAGCTTTTCTGGTGAAGTATTCGGTTTCAACCCCAGAATTTGGATTATGTGGTTTGAAAATTGTAGCTAGTTGAGAAAAGCACTGATCCCAGAATAGGTAGACTATTATAAATACTGCATACTAATCTTTTGTTAGAGATTTGTTCGTGTATGCTCTCCTATTTTACTTCATTTTCTAATTCACTTGCCTTCTTTATTATTTTAGCTGTTTGAATTTTCTGAGCGTGTCTGTGGAGCGCGCATGCATGCTGGCTACGTTCGACCAGGCGGTGTTTCTCAAGTACATTCTTCTACTTTTTAATCTCATTGAAATTACTTTGGAGAGCGAAATGAAGCTATTGGCTGATTTATTAACTTTCAATAGGAAATGATAAGATTTTATTGGCAACACTAATCGACACTTGCCATTTGTATGTGATTAATCAGATTTGTTTCTAAATTCCCATATCAATATTTTCATCTCTTTTCCAAGATAATAAATGAACTGACGTTAGCGATTAATCTTGCATTATGGCTAAAAAAGATCATTCCTATCAACACATGCCTTAGCGCTATCTCTTTTATGCGTAAGCGTATATAATAGTTTCAATTTATCATTGGAAGATCAATAATATAGTTCAAAAGAGTTTTAAACTACAAACTGGAAGATAAACTTGCAGAGTGTTTTTTACAACTGAAATTATTGGTCTGGCAAGACCTTTTGAAGCAACAAAAAATTAAGAAAAGTAGAGGAAGCATGCAATGCCGATTCTACAAAATCCATGAAATTTAAAAATCCTACCTATAAAAAATTTTTAATGCAATTTTGAACTCCCTTTAGCAATATGATACATTGCTAATACAGTCGACTATCACTATTTCAAAATGCTCGAGAGTGTCTTGTTTGGGGATTAGAGAACTTCGCGGATTATTATTATTTTTAGTATAAACTCATGTAATTACTGTGTAGTTTTGATCTACAAATTTGCTTTTAAAATGTAATACTTTTATTTAAATAAAAGGAAAAGATTGAGAGTTTTAATTGAGAGAAAGAGGAATAAAATATTCAGAATGCGAGTTAATTAGACGTTGAAAGTAATGAATTTTGAAAATGCGTTTATTAAGATCAGTGTTTTTTGGACGCTTCGTTTGACATGCACTTCTTGACACATTGTAAATTTTATTATGACTTCAAGTTTCATCATGAACGCATTTGATAAATTCAGAAACAAATTTTCAGCTGCTTCATTATCCGTTGTATGTTCGACTGATTTAACGAAACTCTTGTTTTAAAACGTAGTGTTTCTAGTAGGCTGTTCACCCCGATTGCCTTTTTCATTTTTGGAAAAATATTATGACGAGGTAGTTCCAAGGTATGTATATATTTTCAATAAAAATTTAATGGATTTATCAATTTTTGAAATATAAGCTTGCATATTCTATGTTTTTTACAAATAATAAAACAAAGAGTTTTCTATCATCATATCTTTTTCTTATTTTTGATTTGAAATAACCCATTTAAGAAAAATCTTCCTTGAATGGAAGATACTGGTTTATGTTTTCTATAAAATCATCTCTAAATTTTTAGTTCTTTGATTCAATTCGTTCCAGAGAATAAATTCTTTTATGATTAAGTTAAATGTAGATACCTTCTTTGTTGAGGAACTTTTTCTTCAATATATTCTTCTACAAATTCGTCGAATGCTTCTTGGAAATGCCCATCTTATTTTTCTTTTTTCTGTAATTTTCATTTCTTTTAGTTTTCTATTCTACATTCATATCACAAACAAAAAATGTACTACTTGATATTTTCATTATTTTTTAAAACGAGTGTTTGTTTGCTTACATGTAAACATTTTAAGGATAGTGTGTGGAGGTAGCGATGTTATCTATTTTTGTGTTCATACGTCCATTGTATTCTTTGTCGTCCTGGATGAAAAGTTTGGATTGTGATTTGGTGGGGTTGACGTGATCTCCTAATTTGGAGGCCTTCACGTGCTTTGTCTGACATCCTATTCCAGGGTTACAAATGTCGAGAGGCGTTAGTTGACTCCATTTTTTTCGAATAACTTGAGAACAGATTAAAACCCGGGTTTAATCCGTTTCAGCACTAATTGGTAGTGTGTTTCATATTTAGGATCTTCCTTTGGGCTTAATGGATGATATATATTCTTGGGCAGAAGCTTTTCCAAGAAGAATTGACGAAATGGACTGCCTTTTAACTAAGAATCCTATTTGGATTTCTCGGCTTGAAGACATAGGCGTTGTTTCTTCTGAAGATGCGTTGTCTCTTGGAATGAGGTTTTTTTGATAATAGTATTTTCTTAATAACATCAGAATAAACATAATTTGTTTATTTACCAACCTAATTTAAGCTAAACATTCCTTTTAACTAACCGCCTCAAAAAGTATCACCTCTGTTATATAATACATATAATAGAAAATAAAGCGAGTTTGTTAGCTTTCACATTAGAGGTTTCGCTAATTTCTCAACTTTACTAAAAATAGGATAGAAAGTAGAAGATAAAGAAGTACAAAATATATAAATTAGTCTGTCACTCCACTCCACTACATCTTATTTTTGTTGCCTCACGGTTTATCCTTTGACCAGAAATGATTTTTATTGGTTGAAACTGTGATATGAAAAACATAGAAAATAATAAGCTAACTATAGAAAATAATAAGCTAACATAGAAAATAATGTTTATTGTAACTCTACTAGAAGTTGTGGAATTGCAATAGTTTATACAAAAACGATTCCCTCTTGTTTTTTTAAAGGTAAAACGTACATTTCTTTTCAATATTTAGTCTTCCTAGTTGGAATAGTAGTAAAATTTAATTTTGGAAGAATTACTATGAGATTTTATATTTATTTTGATATTAAACAAACCCATGGGTTTAAAATTTGTCTCTGAACTTGATATTTTTTCTCGTTGTAATTTATTCTTGTGAATGAAAAAACCCATAGCGATTGTATTGACAATATTTTCTATGGTGTTAAATCTTTTGAAATTATACCTTTTTGCTATTGATAAAAAGTTTAGTTCTCTTTTTTATGGTTTTTCGAATGAAAATTTTTTAAATAATTTTAAAAGGAGATAGCTTCCGTTTTTAAGAAATGAATGTGATTTAATGTTGAGATAAAATAGTTCTAAATTAATCATAGAAATGGTAGATATGTTGATTTCCTTCTTTGTAATAGTAATGAAATCTTCTGACCGTAACGAAATAAAAAAATTTTAAATTAATGTATTGACTTATAAAACATAAATAATTTTCTAAGTATTTCAAATATTTCTTTTTTTGTCGTTTTTAGAGGGTATTCTTTTTAAATTGCTCTCAAAGATTTCAAACTTTCTGCTGAACTTTCCATTTTGAATAAACTTAGAAATTTATGCGTCTAGAAAATATACGAATACAGAAACAAAAAAAGAGATAATACATGGCAATTTTTTCAATTGAATTGATACTTTTGAATATTATTAGAATTTTAATCTGGAATAAAGGTGTGTGTACATTTGAAAGCACAACCTTCACTTGTAAATGCTTTTGGTCTGGGTTTGTTTTTAAAAATCAGTTTGGTATTGCCTGATTTTGAGTGGGTGTGTTTATTTTTATGGATTCAAATCGTTCGCCTACTTTTCCTACATAGGCAACAATCGTGATAAGGTTTACAAATTAAATTCGTATGTGGGAGTAGAGTTGTCTTAGAAAATTGTTAATATATTTCTATATCACCACGAAACCACTACGTTCTAGAATTCTAAGTATCATAATATAGTATCTTTTCTCAAATCCATCACAACTTTTAATGCATCGTATATACACAGTCGACTCTTCCAAAACCGGACATCTCGGGGACCAACTAAAAAGTTCGGTTTTCCGTATCGTCCGGTTTTGTCGAATAATGTTGTTTTGTACTAAAACAAAATTTTTGAGCTAATCTCTCTAGTTTTATCTTTAAAACAGCAAATCTACTTTGAATTTCAGATTTTTATTTTCTGTTGGTATTTTTTTTGAAGAAGAAAAAGATTTTTAAATTCAAAATTACATTACTCAGTACAATTGTAATATACGAGCACACTTAAGACTAATTAAATTAAAATTAATTAATTATTAATTAAAGTCTCTTTCAGTTTACTCATATACAATGCATATAATAAATCTTTTAAGAAACAAAAAAACAGAAAATATATATTCTTCTTGGTCTTTGTTGTGTATTGTTGTAAAAACACTTTTATTATGTAAAAACAGAAAATAACTAAAAAAAATTATTTACTAAATTCCATTCACAATGCGATAATGTCATTGATTATTATTTTTTCTGAACCAGTCGTCTAAGGATGTTTGTTTTGTTGTGTACGAATTTCTATTTTCAACTTTTCCAGCATTTCTAACATTTCTTTGTAGGTTATTTCCTTGCCTTGATCTACATTATTTTCTTCTGATTCTTCCTCATCTTCAATAGCTTCTGATTCTATATTTTGAGTGAAACGTTCAACCAAGTCTTGTTCCCATTTCCAACTTCTTCCACTGGCAGATTATCATCAATATTCATGTAAGATTCTACATCAATCTGGTTGCTGAATTGAGTTGCTAATTCTCGAAGATCTGTTTCCACATCATTCTCTATACTTTCAATCTCTTTATGCAAACCCTTGAAACCACATCGATCAAAGCACTTCATAATTGTCGTATCAGTTGTTTCTCTCCAAGCAGCAACTGCCCAAAAACAGCATCTAAAGCAGAAACTTGACTTATAAGTTCAACTGTGCATTTTACATTCTCTATTTTAGCGAGGACACTTCTAATCAATTTGGCTCTATATCGGCTTTTGAATGCCTTGATAATTCCTTGAATAAGAGGTTAGCTGATAGAAAAGCTTTACATTGTTTTACATATTACGTATTACATTGGATTTTTCTAATTTTAAATGCGATGATGCGTCGTCTAGAAAGACTTATCAAAGCGCAACTTTTTGGAATATTTTTGTTTCTGGCTGTTCTGAACCATAAAATCATCAGCTCATTAATATCCCAAAACTTACTTTTTACTACTCTAAATTTAACTCCTGGTGAAGCTTCTTCTAACTTTGACTTCCATCTGTCTTTGGATTTTAGAATGTCACATACTGTTGACTTACCAATTCCATATTTTACTGCTGCATGAGCTGTTGACATGCCATTTTCAACTTCTTCAATCATTCTAATTTTCATATTCAAATCAAGTTCTGTTCTTTTTCTTTTTGTCATTTAAATTTAAAATTTTTGTTTAAAACTTTCTAAAAAAATATTTTTAAGTTAGAAACAAACACATACCATGTCTCAAAGATTTTGAAGGAAGTTATTTATGTGAACTAATTTTTTTTAGTTTACATACTAATAAAAATGTGAAAAACAATAAAAAATTATAAAATGTAAACTACAGTAAAACCTTTTACCGTTTTGAGTAAGTTAGGATAGAGCAAGTTTTACCATATTTAAGAAAAAATGGACAAAAATTATTTATCTGAAAAAACATCGTTTTATCAAAGTGCTATCAAGTTCTTACTAAAAAATTCGAAGTGTACTATATTTTTTTAAATCGTTGTAGTGTTGAAAAACGAATAAAAAATATATAAAAAAATTTATGGAATTTTATTTAAAAAATACCTTTTTTAAAAAAGGTATGATTCTTGACATGTAAAAAATTGATATCGTTTTTGAAAAACAAAGTTTTGCTTTCTTTATCTCCTAAAAGCTTTTTTTGTGAAAATTTCGGTTTTGTAGAATATAATTTTCAACATTTTTACAGAAAAAAATTCGGTGTTCGGAATTGTAGAAAATTCGGTATTCATAAGAAGAGTTAATAACAAATCAAAAATAATCTTGGACTCCAAATAAAGTTTGGTTTAGAATGAGATTCGGTTTTCCGAACGGTCGGATTTTGAAGAGTCGACTGTACCTATTTTTTAAAAAAAAAATTCATTAGAAAAATGGATAAAGAATAATAAACAAAATATTGAGAAATGTTTGCCAACAGTTTTTTATATGCAAAGAAATTTCACATTTGGTTCACTTAATTTGCGTATTTTTTGCATAAAAAACATCTTGAAGTTTTCAAAGAATCAACTCTAATTTCATAACTTGATGCGCTTCTTCTTCCTCTTGGATCCAAACTC
Source organism: Nectonema munidae (assembly GCA_030549495.1). Lineage (NCBI taxonomy): Eukaryota > Metazoa > Nematomorpha > Nectonematoida > Nectonematidae > Nectonema > Nectonema munidae. Next base: position 274,431 of record JAUIRK010000593.1, read on the forward strand.
AAATTTTAAAAGGGTTTGGATTTTTTAAGAAGGATTTGCATAACTCATCTTCTGATCTTTATTACACATTTTGGAGTTATTTGTTATCTGAAAAAGTCTCCATTAACCAAAGTTATTTTATTTACGTTTATTATCAAACGCCAATACCATTTCTTGGTAAGCTGAAAAATGATCAAAAAGGTCTACACCTCCCATTCCTTCATTATAACACTTGCTATTGTATGACTGGCAAATTTTATTTCACCAACTCCTTTTTCTATCCTTTAAATTTATCTAAAGGAAAAGTGCTTTCCGAATTACTACATATGGTAACTGGAGCATTCCTTTCATTACCTTTCCATCATGTCATTTCTACACCTTCACTAGATTTTTTTTTTTTAGAAAAAAGAAATCTGCATGCTCTTTTTTCTTTTACAGTTCCCGTTGCTCTAATATTTTTTGACAAAAGAAAACTGATGTTTAGTTGGATCAGGACAACTAAAAACCATTTTTTATCTTCTTGTGTCCTTCACATATTTCCACTTTATATGGTGAACCAGTTAAGCTTGCCAAAACCCATGATTTGAAACCAAAACGAATCGGTTTATTCTTGATGAGTTGCTTTCAACTATGCCCCTCCAATATGGCGCCATAGACTCATCAATGGTCAAGTTTTCTTGAAAAACACAATACTTTATGAATTCCTCATTGAGTATGTCAAACAAAGACAAAACTTTAGCCATTTTTTGAGTAAGTTTGTCATTATCTCGACAATAAATTTTTTTTTAATCGATTTCTACGCATTGTAGAAGAAAATATTGGAGATTCCGTCTTTTTGATGGCTCTGGTTATTTATAATATATATTTCTTTTAAGCTTATCATTTTTAGTGTCCAATGCCTCCCAAAGGAGTCATTCAAGCAGTGACCACAGAAAAAAAACAAATGATCCAACATTTATGTATTTTTGAAACACTTATTTCTTAAAGTAAAACTTAAAAGATATCAAAAACAGATTTTTATTTTCAGTAGAGTTAATCTCACAAGTAATGCAAATAATATTTATAAATTATGGACGCTTCAATATATGAGGGATGGCATTTTTGTGGGTTCTATCAGTGTTTTTATATTTAGTGGTGTTATGCTGAGAGGTTCTGGAATAAAATGGGACATTCGCAAATCATCTCCCTATGACGCTTACGAAGAATGCGAGTTTGATGTTCCAATTGGCCTAAAAGGCGATTGTTACGACAGGTACCTGTGCAGGATGGAGGAGTTGCGACAAAGTGTTTCCATTGTCCTCCAATGTCTAAATAAGATTCCTAGTGGGCACGTTAAAATCGACGACAGCAAAATATCTCCGCCTCCACGTGCTTTGATGAAGGTTTTTCATTTTTCACTCCTTCCTCCACCTTTCACATTCTTTCGATATGGCGCAAAGTTTATTGGTGTTCACAATGTTGCAATTAAATCGCTCTTTTAGCATCATTTCCAAGACCGTGTCAATAGTGATTTTTGTTTAAATGAAGCCCCAACCAAGATAACTACCGCAGACCTTTTCAAATTGATCTGTCCTCTTCTTTTTAATAAAAGCTCGCGCTTCAAACCAGAGATTGAATGACCCCTTCTTTCTTTTATATTTGCGATTTTAGTAGGCCCATTCTGGCTTTCATTTGCGTCGGGGATGATTTGAGCTTGTTTTTAAGGGAGTCATTTAGGTTAGCATACTCCTGTTTAATATTTGCGTATTACATAAAGTTCCATTTGTTTTTCATTAACGATGAAGGCTTCGTTTACTATTTAGACTGATTACCCCTAATTAGATTTAGGTCTATTTAGGTCTTTAATCACACAAGGAATGTTGAGCTAGCGTAATTTTTATTCTGTTTAGACGTCAATGGAATCTTTAATACATCATTTCAAGCTTTTCACAGAAGGTTATCAAGTTCCACCAGGTTCAACTTATACCTCTGTCGAGGCACCAAAGGTAAGCGTCATGTCATTTCTCTGTTAGTTTGAGTAAAGTTAAAGGAGCAATGCTTCTCCTATTAGTGGTCTAGCAAGACCACGCGGGATAACTTGTCAGACTTTTTACAAAATGGATGAAATTTGAAAATCCCACTTCTAGTCAATCCCACACTTTTTAAGAATATGACAAATTCAACATATATCTTGAAAAGTGTTTTTAACAACATTAAATATGATAGAATCGTGAATGAAATATCCAAAACCTGAATGTTAAGGAATATGAACAAAAGTGTAGCCCCTAATTTTGCAATCAGTATCTATACTACGCAGCCAAGTCTCTTATATGGCTATACTTTTCAAAGATTTACCGGAAACCTCATTGTTGTAAAGTAAGAAATAAATTTATTTGAAGAAAAGTAGGCTTTACTTTCAACGAAGATAAAGAAATGTGAAGGCTTATATACTATTAAAAAGAGAGTGATTGTGGTTAGAGGGTTAATTGTAAATTGACAGTGAATTGTGAGCTTTTAATCTATGTTGTGAGGCACCACTTTATCTACAACATTCCAATTATGTTGTGAGGCACTTTATTTACAACACTCACCCCCTCTTTTTTTTTTAAATATTTCCATCTATCTGGAGCACGCCTTTCTCTTTTTAGGTAGCGGTTTTCTGGGATCTTTTCACTGTGGAAGTGCGATGAAGTTGGAGAATCTCTAGAACCATTATTTTGTTGTTCTAAATTTTCAGCTTGATTAGTTAGTGTCGGGTTGGTGTCAAGATGTTTCGTAGAATTGTCGTTAAGAGGAGCCAAGTCTTTTAAGTTTACGGTGGTTTCGTTTCCGTTGGGTAAACGAACGTGAGCGTAAGAGGGTGTTGCTTATAATAGTTCAACCTCTTCAACTTAAGCGCTGTACTTGTCATTTCTTGGCTTTTTTTTCAGAAGTACGTTGCCAGGAGACATAATCCAAGATGGCAAAGAGACTCCGTATGTAGACCTTCTTGGAAAAGCCATGAATCTTTCGTGAGGAGTACATCCAGTTGCAGTACACAGCAAAGATCGAATTGAGTGTAGAGCGTCTCCCAAAACATCTTGCCAAGCTTTTATGTCAAGATTACGTGCTTTTAGAGCTAGGCAAATGCTCTTGCAAACAATTCCATTGTATCTTTCACACTGTGAGTTGCCAGTTGGATTGTAGCGGGTAGTGCGACTTGTTGCCACTCCTAGATTGAGCAAATATTGTTGAAGTTCTTGTGACAAAAAGGAAGAGCCTCGGTCACTGTGGATGTACTCAGGTACGCCGCAAATAGAAAACAAAGAGCTCAAACAACGCATAACTGTTTTGGCAAACGGAAAGCGTGACCACTCGTCTATGATTGTTAGGAAGATTGTATACCCATTGGAAAGGGGAAGTCCGCATTTGAAGTCTATATTCAGTCTCTCCTATGGTCTAGTAGCTTTAACTAAAGGAGTATGTGGTGGATTATAAAACCTTGGCTTCGTTTCATTACAAATTTTGCAACCTTTAATCATTTCTTTGATTTCCAGATTTGAAAAAGGCACATTTTTATTCCGTATAAAATGGGCCATCCTTGTTACTCCTGGATGGCAAAGCTGGTTATGTATATCATAAAGGGTAGAACTGTCTGTGGCAGCCAAAACAGCCCTTGAAAGCGTATCGGCAACGATATTCAGACTCCCTTTTCTATATTTTACATCATAATCATAAGATGCCAGTTCTATTCGCCATCTCAAAAGTTTATCGTTTTTTATTTTACCTGAATGTCTCCTATTAAACATGTATGATAGAGCTTCTTGATCTGTGATTAATGTGAAATGGCGTCCTAACAAGTAATGTTTCCATTTCCTTATAGCTTCCACTATTGCGCATGCTTCTTTTTCTAAAGACGAGTGTGGTTTCTCATTTTTTCGCAACGTTCTAGCGTGAAAGGCGATTGGTTGCCCGTTTTGATTAAGTGAAGCCGCTATAGCAAAATTACTAGCATCCGTTTCCACAACTAGGGGTTGGTTAGGATCTATCACTCGCAGACTAGCTTTACTAAGTAATCTTTTAAGTTTTCCAAACGCAGCAGTTGCCTCTTCGCAGAGTGGAAATGACGCAGCTGTAATCAAAGGTCTTATATGATCTGAATAATGAGGAATCCAGCACCCTCTTTAATGATTTCAGATTATCGGGAGGCCTCATTTCAAGTAGCTGTGCAACTCTATTAGGGTCAGGATTTACCACATTATGACTAATCTTGTAGCCAAGAAGACAAATTTCGTTTTTAGCTATTTGCGATTTAGCTTTATTGAAAGTAATGTTAGCTTTTCTAGCAGCATTCATGAAGGCTTCTAGGTTTTTGTTATGTTCAATAATACCACTGCCTGCGATCGTTATGTTATCTAGATACGCATACACACCCTTTAATTTTTCAGCGTCTATGACTATCAATAATTCTCTGAAAACATGGCACAGCATTCGTAAGACCAAAAGGAATTCGTGTGAACTGATACAACTTATGTTTCCACTGGAATGCAGTATACGCTTTATCACCTGCAGCGAGCTTTACCTGATGATGATACGCAGACTTCAGCTCTAAGCTAGTGAAAACTTTATTGCGCGCTACTTCATTTACTATGCATTCAATTTTAGGCAGAGGATAAGCATCTAATTCCGTAAACCTGTTTATGGTTTTACTGTAGTCTATAACCATGCGCGGTTTGTGGTTTTCGCTCTTACTAACAAATTGCTCTCCACGGAGAAAGACTTTCTTCTATTATGCCATCCTTAAGTAATCTTTCCACCTCCTTCTCGATGAATTCACTATCTGAATAGCTATACTGCCTAGATTTGGTTGCTATAAGAAGGCAATCTTTAGTTAAATAGCGGAATAACGACGGAGACGGCGATTGTAATTCCGAAAGGGAACACACCTGAATGCCAGGAAGTTTTCCTCCTAAATCGAACTTAAGAAATTTGTGAGCACAAATAAAATATTGCCCAAGAACTATGTCACCTACAAGATTCTCTAAAACGTTTAATTTAATGTTATATGTGCTCTCTTTGAATACCAAACTTTCTATACAATAGCCTAATATTGACACAGTAAGATCAGATGAAGCCATACTCACAACTCTATTAAGTGGAAACACCCTTAATCTTACCTTGTTTGCAAATACCGAAGTAACAATGCTTTCAATGGATCTTGTATCAATCAAACAGTTGGCTTCAACTTGACCTACTTTTCTCATAATTAAAACCTTAGAATCGAATTTACCACTAGTAGCAGCTATCACAGAATCAGACTTAGCAGGTACCTCCCTACCAAAACAAGTACAAGATTTATTGTTAGCATCAATTTAAAGTATTGGGAGCGAGAATGTCTATAAAACTTCACTTTCTAAGATCGCATCTTGACTACTTTCCAGAAAACTGTGGCGATTATAGTGAAGAACAAGGAGAGAGGTTTCATCAAGATCTCAAATGCATGGAAGAAAGATATCAAGGGAGATGATTATAAATTATAAACTTTTTGGCTGACTCTTGCTGGTGTTTAAAAAGAGACTCAAAGAACGAAAGTCATAAAAGAAAATCTCTTAAAACATCGTTTTAAAAATAAATAAATATCATGATCCTCACCTTTTAGTATTTTTCATTATAAAAATATCAGCATAAATATACTATTGAATATTAAAGGGTACTTTTTTTTTAATTTATTCAAAAAATAGGCTTAAATCTGTGGAGATATTTTCTGATAAGAAAAATAAAAAAACATTTTTTGCAAAAAAGTTCGACCTGATTGAGCTAAAATACTATATATTCAGTTAAAAAACTTCCGGCATTTTTTTTTCAAAACGCAGGGCTGTGTTTTAGTTGCAAGGATTGATTCATCATTATCAGTTTCAACATCTTTATCTGTATTAATACAAGACGATCTACAATTTCTGGTTGAAGCAGTGAAAGAAGTTGTGTCTGTTTTGTAGGCATGAGAGTTGCTCTGAGCTATCTCCAGTGCGCGAGCTTAATCTTAGGCACTCTGCAAGTCCAAGTTTTTGTTTTCTAGTAGGCGTAGACGTATCGTGTCTGACGCAAGTCCATTGATCAAGACATCTCTTATCTGTTCATCTCGGTGCTGTTTATCAGAGACCAAGGAATACTCGCACTAAGACTTGATTCTTTTTTTTCACATAGATGCTTTCGAGTTTAGAGATGGCATTATCGTACTCTTCCACGTTCTCAATGTATTTGAAGACGGAGGCAGAAATGTAGTTAGTGAGAACAGAGCTTTTCAGGATGAAGAGCTGAGATCGAGGAAAGAAAGTTCTTGAAGGTTGAGTACCAGTGTTTCCACTCGTCAGTAGCAGTGGCAGAGTTAGGATCTATGTCAAGTCTTTCTGGACGCAGAAACTTGTCCATTGAGGTGACAGGTTGAAAGTAAATTGTTGTAAAGTAAGAAATAAATTTATTTGAAGAAAAGTAGGCTTTAATTTCAACGAAGATAAAGAAATGTGAAGGCTTATATACTATTGAAATAGAGTGATTGTGGTTAGAGGGTTAGTTGTAAATTGCCAGTGAATTGTGAGCTTTTAATCTATGTTGTGAGGCACCACTTTATCTACAACATTCCAATTATGTTGTTAGGCACTTTATTTACAACACTCATTAAAATGGGTAACGAAGAACTCTAATTCAGAGAATTTTGAAGCAATCGATTGTGTATTCAAACTGGTCATGTTAAAGTTATGCATAATAAAACCAGTTAAATCATCATAAGATATATATTCCGAGCGATTTTTATTAAATATTATTAAAGTTATCAGTATTGAATAGGTTTTTACATGAGCTAATCATATATAGATTTATTTTTTATAAAATTAAATTCGTTTTTAAAACATATACATTCAGAACTACCGCCAGCATTTTCATAATTATCAAGTTTTTTAGATACAATTATGACATTTAAAACAGTGTACATCTTAGAAATCTCATATTTACTATAGCTATGTTTATGAGCACAATACTTGCACACTTTTGATTCATTTCTGCAAACACCTGAAGTGTGTCGATAAGAACACAGTTAGTACAAAACCTAACAGAAAAATATTGTTGTCGCTGGTCTATTCAAAATGTATGAAGGCATCACTCATGTGAATAAGGTTGTAGTATTTTAAGGACCTGTGATGAGATTGGGCGATTCAATTAAAAATTTTGGAATCAAATCTATGTATATGTGAAAATGCATGAGCTTTACTCAATGCGTGAATGCATTACAATTTTTGGCATACTTGAATCACGTATACATTTTTGAAACTTTTCCAAATGGCTGATGCTTTGAAATGAATAAATCCTTTCCCAAATTCTTTCGTTCTTTTCTACTCCCACACACCGTCATTTTTGTATTGAGCATGAAAAAAGTGAAGAACAATTTTTTGTCTCTGGTATATGCGTGCACCCTCTCCCCTTTGTGTTGTATAGTATTTTCTCTTTGAATTTTGAATGTTTTGCTAGTGAAATCTGGATTTTCTGGTCACTCATGCTATGAGGGGAAGTTCTTCTCTTTTTGATGCCAATTTCCATTTACATTTTCGTAGTGTTCGCCTCCACAGATGGAGCTGTAAAAATCTAATTATGATTCAACCTATTCATTTCCATACACTTTTTGAAGGGAGAATTTGGGGTATATCTTGTCTCAGATGGTTCTTCGCGTCCATACCGATGTAAAATAAAAGCTCCTGGCTTTGCTCACCTAGTAATTTTCTTCTCACTTTTTTTCTTTGATTATCACCACTTTGTTTTTATAGGCCGCCATGCATCATATGGGTTGCGGGGCGTTTTTGGCAGATATCGTTGCTTTAATGGGTAATGTTTATTAATTTAGATTTGTTTGTTTACTCCCTCGGGTATATTCCAAAATGAAATTATGTAGTTGCATTCAATGCCATATTTTATCCTCTCTAAGAAAACTTCGATCCCGCATTCATTCTTAAAATATAGCTGTTGTTGTTGTTTTGCACATTTAAATTTTTTTAAGCTTTAATTCCATTTTTAATTTCAATTGATATTGTAATAGAGCATACTCCTTTCATCAATGTAAAATCATTGGTACAGTGATTCTAAGACGTGTGAAAGATCATTGGTACTGTGATTCTAGGTCCAGTTAAAGATCATTGGTACCGCGTGATCCTAGGTCCTGTGAAAGATCATTGGTACTGTGATTCATAAGTCCAGTTAAAGATCATTGGTACCCCCGTGATTCTAGGTCCTGTAAAAGATCATTGGTACTGTGATTAATAGGTCCAGTTAAAGATCATTGGTACCCCCGTGATTCTAGGTCCAGTTAAAGATCATTGGTACCGCGTGATCCTAGGTCCTGTGAAAGATCATTGGTACCCCCGTGATTCTAGGTCCTGTTAAAGATCATTGGTACTGTGATTCATAGGTCCAGTTAAAGATCATTGGTACCGCGTGATCCTAGGTCCTGTGAAAGATCATTGCTACTGTGATTCATAGATCCAGTTAAAGATCATTGGTACTGTGATTCTAGGACGTGTCAAAGATCATTGGTACCGCGTGATCCTAGGTCCTGTGAAAGATCATTGGTACTGTGATAATAGGACGTGTCAAAGATCATTGGTACTGTGATTCTAGGACGTGTCAAAGATCATTGGTACTGTGATTCTAGGACGTGTCAAAGATCATTGGTACCGCGTGATTCTAGGTCCAGTTAAAGATCATTGGTACCGCGTGATTCTAGGTCCAGTTAAAGATCATTGGTACCGCGCGATTCAAGGTCCAGTTAAAGATCATTGGTACCGCGTGATCCTAGGTCCAGTTAAAGATCATTGGTACCGCGTGATCCTAGGTCCAGTTAAAGATCATTGGTACCGCGTGATTCTCTAAAAGTCCACGTTTATACTTTTTCCATACTGACTCATTTTTTATGATGTCAACTTTGAGGGAGGGCCAGGAGGCAATTTAGCTTAAATTTGACAAAGGTTGACAATAAGGAGGGGAGTGAGGTTGTAAAAGTATGTTAAAATTATCCCAAATTTTAAATTTATTTAATTAAAGGTTATTTTTTATTTTCCCGCCGAAATTGTTGACTCCCGTTACTTTTAGAATAGAAAGTTGAGCCTTGTCTCTCAACACTTTTATCAAATTATGCATATAGGAAACTAAAAGTAACGGGAACGTAAGATATATTAAAAATTCTTTTTCTTCCCATAGATGGATCTGTATAATATTCTATCAAACATAAATTTTTGCAGACGATTCATCTGTGGGAGTACAAAAATTATCCTATTTTAGAGTAAGTTTTAAATAAGTTTTAAGTTTCGGATAACTTGAACTTACTTTCGTTATATTAAATCCTTTTTCAACCTCCCCCCTCCCCCATTGTCAATTTCTAGCTAAATTGCCTATGGCACTCCCTCAAAGTTGACATCATAAAAAGTCAGTTAATGTAGTAAAAGGTATAAATTTGGACTTTAGGTAATAACTTTTGTAACATCGTATGAGACATATCATATCTTACATCTGGCAAAATATGAACAGAAAGTTGAACCTTGATCCATCGATAATTTATATTTAAACATGCACATAGCAAACTATGGAATAGAAAGCACTGCAGTATACAGGTTGAGAATGACAATCGTACAGGTTATGAGATATAATAATGTGTGTAATAGTTTTTAACAAAAATATATAGATATTTTTATGAAAAGATTATCAGACTCAAATACTCAAGTAAATATTAATGAACAAAACTTTAATCAAACAATTACTGATAGCAAAAAAGCTATAAGTATTATAAAAAACGGTTTTAATTTTGAATTCAGAACATCAAATTGAATAGAAATATATTTTTTTAATTTGTAGACTGGTGTAAGCTTAGGCTTTGGTTATATTTTTATTGAGTTATAATATTTTTACACATAAAATAAAAAATTGAGTCGCTAATCCATTTTTGTTAAAACGAACAAAACAAGCTGAACAAACACCCAGATCTTATTTTAAGCACTGTGCTTTTCCAAATATCTAAACGTCACGAATCACTTTTCCTTCTTTTAGCGAAGTGGTTCGCCTTCTTAAATTTACTTTGGAGCTTTTTAAATGATGTGAGAAGTTTGAGGTATTTCTTTTTGAAATATAGTTAGGAAATATGTAGTCTTTCTGATAAAAATGTAAATATTATTTATGCCCACATGAATCTACCAATTAAGGATAGACAGTCTCGCACCACTTTTTTCCTCCAATGCCTATCCTCTATGTTGTTACATTTGCATTCATTTCATCCATAAAACCTATTGTTCTTATCTGAATTCCTTTTTCACTATCTTTCATCTCATATCGGCCAAGAGTTGATGCCTGATTTATTCCATAAACTGATGAAGCAAAGAAATGCCAGAATTATACATCCGTTTTAAAATCATAATTGTATTGTTAGACTTATCGTCAAAACATTCTCTCATTTTCTTATTTCTTAAAATCCAGAAGGTTACATTTTTTGAAATTTGATTAGCTCAACTTCTTTCTGTTCTTTAAAGTGCACCTTCTTTAGGCTTTACATTTTTATAAGTGGAACTGCTGTTTTGTTGGAACGCGCGAGCCCGGATAAAATTCAAGACTTACCATATATCCAAAATGATATTGTTGTCGCGGATGAATTACTTACATGCATGGCGCTTTTATACGCAATCATATTTCCATTGACAAAACGCAGTTCGGCTTGAATGAACTTTTGTGAGCATCCCTACCACAAGTTTATTTTACTAAATATCTATCTCTTCACATTGCTTGATAAATCACATAATTCCTCTTAGCATCAACACTATGCAAATAAAACCGCCACCTGGAAGACAGTTGAGTTCATTGATTTAAATTTTTAGGAACAGCATAAGTACACTTTGTTTAAAAATGTAGTTCTTCACAACTTCCAGCCTTTCCAATTAAATCCTTATATGCATCTTCATTATATTTATATGCTTTAAATCAAAAATATGACAGTATTTTAATTTTTGTATTCAGTTCATGTATTGGGTTATGCCCATTTTGCTGAGGCAAGAAATAAGGATAATTCTTATTCTCTAAGAAATCCTTCGGAAGGCAAGGGTCGTGTTAAATAGCCGATGATATCAAAGCTATAAATCTGCCTTTTCATGGCATAGCGTTTTTCAACTGAATCGTCTAGGGATAAAAATCTATAAACGCGCTCTATCCTATAGCTTCTGGTGGAACTAGTTTGTTAGTCTTGAATCTCACATTGTTCTATGTGGGTACCTCTCTTTGAAGTGTAAGCGTTAAATGTGTTCAATCCTAAATATAAAATGCTTACCCACAGGAAGAGAATCCGATCCAGGCTTTTAAAGTTAGTTCATCAATATAGAATGGTAGTTTATATGGATAAACTAGCAAAGCAAACAAAAATGAAAAATATTGGCAAAATAAAGATCTGTCTTTTGATTAAATCAGAGATAAAATTGAAATTCAAAAATGGCTTTTAAAAAAACGCACAATGCGAGGGTATTCCTGAAGAAACGTTTCATAGAAACTAATTTAGAGGTGCTAGGAATGGCAAAAGTAGGAAAGAGAATCTTGGTGTTGAAGTGAAAGTTTTAGACTAGTACTGAAAGAAAAAAAGAGGACTTAACATTTGGCAAACTATGTAGAAAGAAGAGTTAAAAACGAAAAAGATAAAGCCAAAAAGTCAGTAGTGATTGATAGATAGAAAGCATAAAACTTAAAACATAAAGAAGGGCAACATTGTATTCTTATATGATAGCTAAAGCCCATTAAGAAAAACGACCATTGTTAAAGATAAAGATGGAAAGATAATGCTTGAGAAGTCAACTCTAGGTAGAGAGAGATTACGTTGAAAAACTTGACAGTTCAAAAAGATCTAACATAAGTAGAAACACAAAGTGGATGGTTTTCATGCAATTTTCTTCAAAATAGGATATTTTGATGGACGGAATAAATCCGAAAGTCTTTTTGATTTTGGAAAAATATCACTTTGAAGAGTGGTGATCTTTTCTTGAACGTCGGCTTCCTCACAACTAGGAATAGAACAAACATTAATTTAGTTAAATGCAACGACGATCGACTAAAACTTTTTATTATAGGTACAGGCGGAAACATGACGCAATATACTGCAAAAGTGAACATAATGGCACGAACTTATGCACTCGAAAAGTTTAAAAAAAGTGCGCGAAATCGTAAGTGGAATTTTATGCAGGAACGAAGCAACCAGGCGTAGATTCTAATTCGATAAGTACGCGTAAGTCACTTGATTCTTCAAACTGTCACTGAGCTGGATGCAACGTTGGCGTATCATCTTGATGTATGTTGTGTGAACACGTTTTCCTTTTATGTATAAATAAATAAATCCATACATTCGAAAGATTTGTGAATTTATAGCGTGTACAAATATACTAAATACAATCCATTGTTCATCACCAGTCCATGAATCTATCGGTGACTTTTTTGTGTGAATAGGTTGATTATATCTTTTAATCTCGAAATAAAGTATGCGTAAGAAAGTTGGATTCACCTCTCATCTTGTGTTAAATGATAGGAACGTTCAATGCCCCTTCGTTTTTAACGAGTCCTGACGCTTTCTTTCACCATCTTAACGCTTCTTAACACCAATAAGCCTATTTTTGTATCCAAAAAGTCATTCGTTTGTATACGAACCAATAGAAAAATAAACCCTCTTGACTTGGACTTGATTGGTCTGACGACGTGGCTGATTATTACAAGCAACTCAAATATTGTTATTTGTTTTCTAGGCTTCACTTGAGGTATTCTATAAAATCCATGTGGATCAACGACGTAAAAAATTGATTATTTTAATTAACAAGTCTTTAGGTTTTTTAATAAATTAAAGTTTATATTATAAATTTTTTCCTTTAAAATATACAAAAATTTTAGTTCTTTGTTTTCCACTCACTGTCTTACATAACACATTGAACAGTTTTGACCATTTTTATGCCTGGAGTTCCTTTAGCACATCATTTATGCCTAATTAGATTTTTTCAGATATCTTTTGAAACTTGTATCTTATTCTCCATTTTGTAGGAACATTAGATCTTGTTTTTGGCGAAATTGATCGTTGAAGATTTATGTAAGCCAACATCTCGTTTTCCTGCTCCTTTACTTTGGATTTAACTCATCAAGTTACTTTGCCTTTTGCAAGCTTCCACTTTTCTTATGGTGATAATAAAATGATATAAATCTTTCTTCATAATGGATTCATATTTGCGGTGGGCCATTCTTGATTTTTCAGTGACTGTGATGTCTGCGTCTGGCCCTTTCTCTTTTTTTCAATTGAAAAAACACTAAGTAATTTTTGTGAATCTTGGTGCAATTTATTTTTCCAATCAATGTTATATTTATATCTTCAAAATAAATTCTACGCTCATGAATTTCTCGCTACATATTTTATTATAAAGTAGCATTTGATGTTCAAAGGATTTCTATCAAAGGATTCAGGGATTTCAACATCCGCATCTGCAATTTTCAAACATTTTTCTTTTTTCTATATACAGCAAAGTTTTTTTCGAATTTTTTTAATTTTTACTTTGTCTATAAATTTTTATGATTATACACGTCTTTATGACCTTCATAAATTGGTATATATAAAGCAAATATTTGTTGGCTTTGAATGTTGTCAGCGTTTCTTTCCTATTTGTGTATATACTGTACTATCATTTAATTAGTCTTAGTTTCTCTCGTATTCATGAATAATATAATCCCATAATAAATTTCGATGAAGATGATAATGATGGAATATAACTATTTTTTTTATGATAAAATGTTTGTGAAACTAAAAAGGACATATGAAATGCACAAAATTATATAAGAACTGGGAATAATAAAAATATATTGCTTTTTTGACATCTCTATTAATTTTTTTGACCGGTCCCTAGAATTAATCACTATATACTAAATTTTTTTTTAATGGCTGCAAAATTAATACCCACCTTTTTGTCAAAATGGCTGACCTAAATTAGAGATTGTTATTGAAATACAGTAAGAACCGTTATAACGCTATATCGCTTATAACGCGGTTATGTTTTGGCTCCTATTTACTATTTTGCATAAAAGAAAAGTTTTCAAGTGTGCATAGATGTTTTTTGGTTTAATAAAAAATTTTGTAATAAAACTTACAGGTTGTTTGTGACATTTCTTTTACAATTCATTACTTTTCAAATTTTAGTTTTAGGAGTGTTATGTAATGTTTTCTATAAAACCAACTGAAAAAAATCCGTCTATGCAATTATTATTTGACTTGTATTGGAAAAATATAACGCGAGTAGTTATGGACCCTGGTTACCGCGTTATAATGGTTCCTCACTGTACTTTTCAAAATAAATAAATATCAAATTATCAGAAAATTGTATCTGATTTCTGACTAAAAAGAAAAATAAGACTTTCAATCAAACTAAAAATATTTGGATTATAACTAAAAAAAATAATTCTGACATCTGCTTCCGTTAAAATAATTAATTTTCCCATCCGCATCGTCTAGGATGTCAAATTTGGTATCCACATTTGCTAAAAAAATCTTTATTCCATATATAGGCTCTAGCAATAATTGGCTTCCACAAATTACTTTACGCCAAAATATTTTAACATAAAGCCATCCGATAGTAGTAAATTGAACTTGCTCAAATTGATTCTAAAATATTTTGTCACTAGTTTTAAATTGGGGTTCCTATTTACCTCTAGCTAATTTGTTGTAAGATTCATTTTTGAACAAGGCAACATAAATAAAACACACAAACATAGATACACGGAAACAGATAAACACACGCATACACATAAATAAATGCACACATATATTCGCCAAACTCCAGGTATTTTTGAGATACTAAAGAAATCGTCCAATCAAAATAATTGACGCAAGCAAACCTGGAAAATGGGGAATCAAGTTTTACCACATAAATGATTCCCAAAAATTTTATGTCTTGTCACCTGAGATATATATTTCTAATTATTGTGACTCCAATTTCTACAAAGGTCTCGAGACAACAAAGTGTTTAGTTTTGAACTCTTCAATTAGTTGCGGAAAATGAGTCATTTGCAATAGGTTTTTTTATGGATCCTCAACCATGTTCTTGGGGTTTACAGCATTCAATTACATTTCTTGGAAGAGTGAATTCATTTAGAAGGTGTGTTCCAAACATTTTCAAAAAAAAAGTTTGCGCCAAGGAGGTCTTGGTGAATGCGAACCTCGAGTTATGTACAGTCAGTGCTCTTCTCTAGTTGCATATATTATACCCCAAAATCATGCTCGTATTAACTGAAAAGCTGTTCTCATTCAACACCAAGGTCCACTCTCATTTTCTGGAGAAAGAAGAAACGAGAGTCAATGCAGGTGTACCAGTACAAGTGTGGGGTTGACAAAGCTAATCGAATGCGTCGAATTTACACAACTTACAGATAATAATTATATATATTTTAAACGCATAACACTTTTATATATTTATTTTTTTCAATAAGCATGGCTAATTTTTAGAAAATATCGATCAAAATTTTGATTGATGACAAATATATCTAATAAAATTTTATATAAAATGTATGTTTTTATACTAAATCTGCCACGCTGGTTTTATTTCTACACTCAGTTAGGCATTTATGGTTTGAAAATGTCAAAAAGTGTCAATCAAATTTGCGATTTAGTTCTAATAATAATTATCTCCAAAAATATTTATCCAAATTTTAAAATATATGTTTTTAACCAAATCTTTGTGAATTCTGAAAGTATCAATCAAATTTGCGGTTTACGCCTAGAAACTGCCTCCAAAAATATTTAATTTTTGAATAAAATATGATTTTATACCAAATCCGCCATGAT
Source organism: Nectonema munidae (assembly GCA_030549495.1). Taxonomy (NCBI): domain Eukaryota; kingdom Metazoa; phylum Nematomorpha; class Nectonematoida; family Nectonematidae; genus Nectonema; species Nectonema munidae. Next base: position 290,239 of record JAUIRK010000593.1, read on the forward strand.
GGTTTCATTTCTTGACTAAGTTTTTGCAACTAAGGTTTGAAAATGTATGAAAGTGCAAATATAATTAGTTATGTATGCCAGAAAATTATCTCATAAACCTACTAATATTCTAAATAAATATCTTTTCTAATATATTTTTTCTAATTGAAAAAAGAGGATTATGAATGATTTCATTAAGAATAGAAATTTTCACAAAGCATTGGTTAGCAAAACATGAGTGATATCTGTTCATACCACCCATGGATGAGCTCTCTTGGTGTTCATCAGGAAACTCTCCAAAAAAATCATCCATAATACAACAAGATCAACAAAGAGATTCTCTTGAATAGAAATAGTTGAAATCGCTTAAATTCTGAGCTAAATAAATCTCTGAAAAAAAGTTTTTTCGAACATAGATTGCATAAAATTAATTTCTGATGTCAAAGCTGTCTCTAATTTATTAAATGAAGAGAGGGATAAAATAAGAAAAAGGAATCAAACCAAGAAGAGCGAAATGTGCTCGGTTTAGTTAGATAGCACCCAGTAATATTTTTCACCATATCATTTTACAACGATTTTTATACAAATTTTATGTATCATTAAATATATTATAATATATAACCATCTATAATAAGGTATATTATTGAAAAATTTTATGAGCTTTTAGCGAATATGATCTCAGGTTGCTTTGAGTAGAAATTTGGTCCCATCCCTATTTATGAGATTGATAAAATCATTTTTACATCAAAAAGAAAATTAGCTTATCTATTGGGCTTACATATGAAAAAAAGTCTATGTAGTGTCGAATTAACTAAATATATAAACATTTAACCACATTGAAATGTAGTATTCTTTACCTGTTTTTATACAGACAAAAATACCGTCGAGATGAAAAAGAGAACGGTTGTTTTACTAAATCGGAAGAAAGTTATTCTAAAATCATAAAAAATATCTTACCACAAATTAACCAAAGTTAAGCGCTAAGTGAAATTTAAATCTATGAGAGAAAGTATTTGGCGTTAAGTCACCTGTGAAAGCTAATTTACTAACAGGTGAAATATTTTGGGCAAATTAATCACCAAAAGTTGGCTTATTAAATAAATTAAGATAATATTAAGTCAAAAAAATATGGAATTTATAGTATGTTTTGAAGTTTATATATTTGACATTGATTGACAGGCATGATTGATTTTCATGAAAAATAAAAAAACATCAAATTCACAATCAATTATTTAATGGGTTCGCACCAGAATTTTGTATTTTAAGAAAGGGGGAGGGACAAATAGCCCCGTCACTGAGGAAATGAAAGTAGCGCGTCACTAATACGATTAAAATAGGTAGAAATGTACATTGATGTAGAAAAAAAAACTTTTCAAAAAATTTCTCCTGTTTTTTTTCATAGACAAACCATCTGTTAACATCTTTATGTCCCATCCTCCCTGATATCTTTCTTCCATGGCACCTTGGCCAAACTTTCATCTTCTTCATTTTAGTGTCCCCCGTTATAAGGAAAATGATCCTGATGCGATCTTAGAAGTTGCATTTTTGCTAACAACGTCCTCGCAGAGTCTTAAATCTCTGCTTTAGTTCTTGAATAATAAACATGGATTCCGAACTTCTTTTCAAGGAAATTGTTCCAACTGATTTGGAAGCTTGCCATGCATTCCTGCCCCTTCCCATCATTGCTCTTCTAGCAAACTCTTCATTCCTCATCAGGCGTCTAATGTGAAGGATATCGCAAATGCCTGCATTCAATTTGCATCACTGACCTATGGATTGTCTTCCCTATGAAAGCAAATGCTAAACTTTCTTTATTGAACGCCATCATGTGTTAATTCTTCATCAATCCAAATTTTAAGCAAAATTTGATGAGTGGATGAGCTCTCTTAGTGTTTATCAGGAAACTCTCCAAAATATCATTGATGCTTGAGTGTTTATCCTCCATTTCACAGGTAGTTTAAACATGGGTGTATTTAATGTGACCACTGACCACTTGCATTCCTAATATTAGATGCATAACTTAAAAAATTTAATGATACACTGTCGGAATTATCAAGAACCAGCTGTTGGAATAACCAAAACTATGACAATACAGCGGCCATACAACTCATCTAAGTTCCCTTATGTATGCGCAAACAAGTAATTACTTTTATTTGTTTTAAACACATTTGTGTTACTTTTTATAGAAAATGAGTTAGTAATAGAAACTAATCATAGAAAAATAAACATACAAAAATGATCGCGTCAAACCTGGGGCTGATCAAAGAAAACACATTTCAGACATTGAGTTTACCTGGAATCTCAAAAACAAATATTGGCAACAAAAATGACCAGACCAGTAATTTATAACTTTGCGTCTATTTTAAATACGCTCTTGAAAATGTATTTTTCTATTCAGATTAGATTAACGATAAAATTGTCTTTCAAAATACCCTTCAAATTGAAAATAATTTTTTAATACTAAATCGACTTGCTGATTTCATTCCTGTACCCTGATTTGGCCAATACATTAAAAAAATATCTGGAAGTGTTCATGGAATTTGTGATGTATGTCTGAAAATCAGTTTTTTTCGAAAAAACAACATTCCAGTCAATTTTTTCGCAAAATCTTTATATATTACCTGTATTATAATTATTTTAATATATATTTTGGCATACTTTCTCCATCCATGTTGAGTATGAAATATTTATTTTGAAAAAAGAAAAACAAAACCCATTATAAAATCTTTTGGAGATTAGTATGAGAAGAATAAGAAGAAGTTTATTATCGTGATAAGCATAGAAAAACAAAACTAAAGGAATATTCAGACTCCATAGATTTTGGAAAAATAAAAAACGATGCATCACTTTTCTGCAACTTGATGTTCAAAAGGTAAAAAAATGTATATAAAAAAGGTACTATATGAGAGATGGAAGACACTTGAAAACAAATGAAAAAAAGAACGTGTGGTCAAAAGAACATTTTTATCCCAGGGTTATGGAGAGCTACATAATTTTAAGAAAGAAGTATATATCTTGTTCCAATGAATTAGAAAGTGCTGTAAGGATCTAATGTTAGATGTTTCAAAATATATTTTTACCGTAAAAAGTTCTTCCTTTGCGTTTGAAACGCGTTGGACTGGCGCCAAAATAGAGCTTTGGGGCACGCCACTAGACTCCAAGTTGAGTTCTTCTTTGCCTACCCCTTATCCCCAAGTTGGGGGTCGGTGTCTGAGATCAGCTTTCTCCATTTCTCTCTGTCCATTGTGGCGTCTTCTCTGAGTCCAAGCTCCTGTAGTCGCTCCTTCAGCCTATCTCTCCATCTTTTTCTAACCCCAAATTTAGTAGACCCCTATTTGAGTTGAAGACAAACAATCATACCGATTGTTTTCTATTAAACAATTAGGATGGCATAAAGGTTGAAGACTTATTTGAAAAGCATAGTATTCAATTATTTATTAGTTTTCAATAAAATCAAGAAAATTGCAGCAATATAAGATTTTGAGTGCTGGCTCAAAATATACAAAATCTAAAAAGAAGGAATGCAAATTTTGGCTTGAGGGAATTTTGCGAAACAAAAATTATTTGTCGAAGGGAAAATTATGAGAAAAGAAATAATTATAAATCAGGAAAGTGACATTTTAAAAATATTTTAGCTAGAAAAGTGATAATCGATACAGGGTGGTAATTAGATTTTTCTCACCTTTTTTATAAATAAGCATGACTTTATTTAACTTGAAAGAATCACGACAAACAGAGATGCAAGAATTGCAACCATTAAGAAAAAAGTCAGGTAAAAACATTCTTTAACTTGTTGCATAAAAATTCAGTACTATTAATTTTCAAGGTGTTAATCGTATTCAAAACATTAGTCCAATAAAATTGACTAAAATCAAAATTGTTAGGACACATACATATCACTATTAATATGGGAATTATTATTAGTTTCACCATTTTTACTTTAAGTTCTTCCTTTTTTACTTCAAATTCTTCCTTTTATAATTTTACTTCGTCCTTAAGTTTTTTTATTTTTGATTTAATTTTTTTCCACTTAGATTTTTTATATTAGCACTCTTTTTTTGATTTAAAATCGAATTATATACTTATATTATTCAATTTTTGGCGTTTTAATTCTATAAACCTCGAAAAAGTCTTAAGTATATACCTCGCGGAAACTGGCAATTTGAAACACTAACTCTTTTTTTAAATTTTTTTATAAAAAGTTTTTTGAGACGCAATTTCTAATACCCAGCTTTTGAGAATGACTTTTCTGGCTACCGTATTAGGCATATCTGTGGGAAAAAAGTTACTTTTGGGTCAAGAAATGTGTTTTCTTTGGTCTAAAGGGAAATGTGAATGCATTATAAAAGCGTTAACCTGTTTGTGTAAAAAAAGTTACTCAACAAAATAGATGTGAAATTGCGGCCTTAACCTGGAGTGGTTATCAATTGATATTTAAAGTATATGCAGAATTTCGTTTATTTAACCAAAAAGATTGGAGATTACTGATTCAAGTTACCAAATAAAATATGTGACAAATGTTTATGCTTTTAGAACATAAATACATAAAACGTACTTTCAAAAAATACAATCTCAAGACTGAGGGAAGTTTTCATTGAAAAACAAATAAGCGGGAAAGAATTTTTGGGGCACTTCAAACCAAAATTTTTTGTATTAATTTACATATTTTTGCACCGCCTGCTAAAAAGCGTTTCCACATCAATATAAACATATAAAAAATCAATCTCAAACATATAAAAGGAACACAACAAAGAAATTCATTAAAATTATTCGACATTAAAATGAAATCGAACTTCTCTAAGTTACAAAGATCGATTACAAAAACAAAATAGTATGAAACGATTCAAAAAAGTCTGCTTACTTTGCACCATGACACTACTAAAACCTTAAATTTCTATGGCGTCAACGTAGGCATGATATTTTACGACCTTGAGAAGGCTTTTGATACAGTCTAGCACAAAGGTTTCCTGTTCAAATCCAGTAGCATGTTTGTGCCAGCATGCATCTTTCAGGCAGTTTACTGTTTCCTTTCTCAACGCTCAAAGAGAATAAGCCTACGGCGTGGGTCCAAGCCGACTTCTGACTAGTGTTCAACATCTACGTATCTGGGGCATTAGGGACCCTTTCAATAAGTCTATCATTGCTAGGATAATCAGCTTCGCAGAAGACGTATGCGTGCGTATATTACGGCGCTAAGCGTGACCCCCGTATTTGCAAATACCTTAGGGACGTATATATCATATTTGAGAGGTATTTCACGGGATGAAGCCATAATGTGAATTACTCTAAATGCAAGTATCACAAAAATAACCCCCCAACTATGGCCAATATTCCCCTAGTTCGCTTCCAAAAATATCTAGGAATCAATTGGGATGCAGGATTTATTTTTCATCGTGAAGCTCACGAAAAGATTAATAATACTTCTTCACTATTTCTTTTTGCAACTTGAAAACGGTGCTAGTTGTACACCGAAATTAATTGTTCAAATAAAGATTATTTTCCAAAACTCTTCGTGTTATCTCAATATTTTTCAATTTTACTTCAAAATGGAAAATCCGTGTTCTGTTTTCAAAAAAGATTAATAAAGGTAAGAAAAAATTCAGCGCTATATGGATGTCTTAAAGACCTTGGGGTCAATTCCACTACTGTAGGCAAGGTCATTAAAACCCTAACAATGCCGAAATGACTTATGTTAACTCCATTTTAGAAGCCAACCTTCTTACAAACTTTTTAGAACTGTTTATGGCAACCCTTTCACATACCCGGACCTCCTTTTCTTGGTCCCAGAAAAGATTGGAGAAATTGGATAAAAAGTTCATTGGAAAACTAAGATGCCCTCAATTATGACAAGGTTGGGAGCTCACGCAAACCCGGCTGAAGCGTTCTTGACGATATATGCTCTGTATTCTGCTATTTATTTATTTCCTTCTGAGTCCTAGATCCGCTAACTTAAATTTAGGATTGGCATGTTATAAGCCCCAAACAGCTTCATGGTACGAGCTAGGTTAGGCATAGTCCTTTAACTGGCCTCTGTACTAGTCTGTTTGTAGGACCTATTATATTCATAAAATATATATTCAGGGGTATATAATTCTAGCATGACATAAAAGTGTTTATATTTTTAATTTCTATAACATGTGCTAAATATTATTAAAGAATTGAAGGCCTTTTAATTTTTCGTATTTTTTTAGCATATCTCTTTTGTAATCATATTTTTTTATTTACGAACAAGCTACATTGCGTGGTGCCGACTTTTTATCCAGAATTTTTTCCTCTGAAGAATTCAAAGTTTCTTACGGTAGGTAGTACTCTGGCGAGCCGATTCTAACGTTGTTGGTAAACAAGCTAACACTAGACATTAAGAATGCTTCTCGCACACTGGAAGCGTTCTGGTTAGGATCGTAAGGCATGCAATACAAGGGCCTATCTTAGGTTTTTAGTGAGATGGAAAGGCCATGTAGATCCTGGACTCAGCATTCAATTTCAAAACATCTTTTCAAGTTAAAATGCTGAAGACTTTCAAGCCGGTGAGAAATATGCATTATTTGAAATACAGGCATATATTTTATATTTAAACTCATTCGAGACCAATTTACAAGATTATATTCCGCGGACATTTCGCCCAAAAGACATTTCGCCCTATGGACATTTCACCCCATTATTTTCATAAGAAAGTTCGTCCCATGGACAATTCGCCCCATTATTTTCATAAGACAGTTCGTCCTATGAACAATTCGCCCCATTATTTTCATAAGACATTTGTCTCATGGACAATTCGTCTTATTATTTTCATAAGACATTTTGTCTCATGGACAATTCGCCCCATTATTTTCATAAGACATTTTGTCTCATGGACAATTCTAAAATTTCTAAAAAATTAAGAGATAAAATGATTAATTAGAAATAATTTAATAGAAATAAAATAAACAAGAATATAAAAATTTTTAATAATTTTACACATATAATAAACAAAGATGGATGAAACAAATAGTCTATATGAGATAATTTGTCCATGGGGCGAATTGTCTATGGGGCGAATTATCTATGGGGCGAATTGTCTATGGGGCGAATTGTCTTTGGGGCGAAATTTCTGTCGACCTTAAATTAAAATTAAGCCAATTTTATAAAATTGTAGTTAATTTAAACAAAAAATAGTCAAAATGTAACATCAACAACAACAATACATCACAAACTTTATCGAATAATATTGTTCCTTTCTTTATCAATTAAATTTTCCCAGAAGGGATAAAGAAGATGTTACCCTCATTTTTTTTACTTTTTTAGTATTTTTACACATAAAGAAAAAATTTTGATTTCTTTATAATTATACAAAATTAGCAATACATCTAGATTTCATTTCACTTTCCCATCAAGCTAGGGTTTAGCCAGTTTTACAACTTTGAATAAAAATTTGTTCAATTTTACGTTTTCAATTTTCCCTATTTTGCTCAGCGCCCAATTTTAATTTCTTTTTCTCATATCTTTTTCAACCACTTCTTTCCAGCTCCTTTACCTTAATTGCGCAAGTCATGCGCTTTTCCAATCAACTCTTCTTTTGGTTTCCAATTTACATGACCAAATCATTTTAGTCTAAACTTTATTTATTTCATCTACTTTACATAAATTTCTTATTTTCTCGTGGCTTATTCTCGATTTTAAACTAAAAATACACACAATCATGAGCATTCTCTTTTCTGTTGAATTTAATCAACTTTTCTCAGCTTCTTTCAATGCCGAACTTTCACCACTATATACTAAACCGGATCTAATACAACTTTCACATACATAGCCTCTTAAGTTTAGAGACAAAGAACTACTGCATAAAATACTGCTTAAAGATTTAATTTTTTCCATGCTAGTCTTATTCTATGCGCTACGGAATTTCCTGCACTACACCCCCTATCTAAAATCCTACTAAAATCTATCTCCTTCTACAACTTTTTCATTTACCCTCTCTACTGTCTTATAATCCCAACAACTACTACTCTTAATCTTAGAGCAACTAGTATATACCCACTTATTGCAAAAGAATAGAATTTCTTTGAACTCTTTTTCCACAAACGCTAGAAGGATTTGCCTTAGAAACTAAATGTTCTGATTTAAATGAAGCTCTTATCTTCATCCCTTTAGTTTTATTGGCATTAATTTCATCCCTTTGTTTCTGAATTTCTATTTTCTCACTTAACTCTTCTTAAGAATCTGCAAAAAACTTCATTTGAATGTAACTTTAATTATGAGTTTTCCTCTTAAATGCAGATTTTGCCAAATTTTCGTAACTTCTATATGCTAAAGCTTTTAGTTATAATTTCGACAACTCCAGCAAAACCAGCGTGTTCAATTAGAACCGGTTTACACACAAACCTGCAGAAATGGGGAAAAAAATAAAAAATAGAGATTTCTACGCACAACTCGCCGGCTCAAATGAATCGTCAATCACCCAGCACTCCAACATGAAACCTACGATAAAGCCTCCACTGAACAATGGTGTCAGCATAAAGACTTAATATGATTAGTTTATTTTTATTAAAAATTTTTGAACAAAAATTTTCAATGATATTTTCCATATGTTTGATATTATAAATAAAGTATTTTTAACAATGTTATCAAATTTTGTAGCAAATAAGAGCTAGAACAATTTTCTTAAAAATAAGGGGGGGGGGACCTGTGCTCGCTGTAATGTTGACAATAAAAACAGTTTTAATGACAGTGCTACTTGAAAGTTTTGTGATGAGCCAGAGAAAAGACAGGAATGCGAGTAGATGTCGACATCGAAACCCGCCACGCATAATATTTGCAGCAGACCAGATGCGCGTCCAGCAAAAGAACAAGGGCTGTCCGCTTCCCGAACGCCACTTCAGCGAACCAAACTGAAAGCTATCAGAACAAATTACCCACACAACTATTAGCAGATAGGTTTGACTTGCTTCAGATAGCTTGAACTGTGCTCACTCACCGATACATCACTGCAAAGAAGAACAGCGTATCGATGATGATGATGATAAATAATTGCAAAAAATCAATAAAGGAGACGCGCTCAAACGCGAATACAGCTTGGCCATCGAGCAAATAAACATTTCACCTGATGAGGTGACTCGTTTGTGCTTTGTTATCGGTGTGATGACGATGAAAATGGAATAGAAACTTCGACGACTTCTAATCTATGCTAATGATTGCTTCTTCCTCTTTGAAGTCAGAGAGTTGGTATCGATCGCACGCATTTTCACATTTCCTTGCAAAATAGGCAGTGCCAGGTTTTCTAGTATCGCTGTTGTTACTGGAGACTCGTTCCCATTCCTTTCTGGGCCAAGATGTTGGAGATTACTTCTTAAATATTATGCCATGTTCCCTCCTCTCCTCCACACTGCTTTTAGTTTACCTAACTGATACAAATTCAGCACGTAGGGTGTTGAGCCCAACTTCTGAGAATTCTCTTCTGCTTCACAAAGGAACTTTTGAAAATGAAGTATTCTATAGGAAAAATGGAACAAGCTCTTCCATTCAAAGTAGAGATTTAGGAGAAGATAAGTGGTCGGTTAAAGAGCGGAGAAACTGTTCCATCGTTTTCAACATTTTGAACAACTCTATTCAAAGCGAGTGCACAAACTACTCACAGAGTTTTCTTACACAGCCAAGCCCGACTTTAACTCAACTGGAAAAAGCAGATGATTCTGAATTTTTGTCTGTCTTAAACATTACAAGCAAGCGTGACTCTCTTAAAAATAAATCAAGTGATCGTCTGTATACCCATGGCACAGGCAAACGACTCGAAGATGTTTCGAGGCGGCCTAAGACTTCTTTTAGTTTGAATGAACTAACTCACTCATCCTCAAATGACGAGACAACCAAGGGCAAAACAGTACAGATTCACAACAACACCATCATCTTCAAACAAGGTTTCCTTTCTTTTTTACAACTTAATTAATACATTTCACATATCATCCAAAGCGCTGAACTCAGCGTATTTAGTATCATAAAACTTTTTTTTGTTAAAATCTAGCAATTATGTACAATTTTAAAGATTAAAGTTTATGTAAATGAAATTTTTCTCTAAAAATAAGGGGTATACATTAAAATTTTTCTATACCAAAAATAATTAAAAATAATAAATATCAGCTAGCAAATATCAGTCTAATTAATTTGTCTTTGAACATTATGAGTCGGTCTCACGTTTTCAACGTCCTGAGGTTTTCAAAGATGATTAAAGATTCAATATGCACAAAGTTTTGAAGTAATTGCTTCACTTATATACTAATCTTGTTAACTATTACTACACGAAGCGTATAAATAAGAGATCTAGAGCTTTTAAAATAAAATAAAAAATAAATTACAATATAACTTACATTAAGCTAAAATCAAAATGGTATATAAAATAATAAAATTTGGACATTAGGATATTTTGTAATGAAAATGGAAGATGTATGTCTGTGTTTGTGTGTAACAATTTTTATTATGGTCTCACTTACACTTAAAAACTTCTTGACCATAATAAATTTCCGCAAAAATAACTCACTTTTGCTTTAATTAGAAACAATAAAACTAAATTTTGTAGCATTTTGTATGTTTTTAACAAATTACACAACTTATTTTGTCATAATATTATTACAGACAAGATTTGAGAAAAAGTACAAAAAATAGTTCCAAGTTCAACTTTTTTTGTAAAATATTTTCCCTTTTTTTGCAATACAATTTGTATAATCAGTATGAGCTTGAATATATTTAAATGTACAAACACTTAACTAAAAATTTATTAGGTTCCAGTGGCGGATCCAGAAATTGACCCTAAGAGAGGGGGCAACTTTAAAAAATACTAGTATAATACTACCATACAAGTCTTGGTGCTTTCGGAAAGAACAAAATCAGTAAGTGGAATTTCTGAAGCCATTCTTCATAGGGGGCCTAGACCCAGGTGCCCCTCCCCTCTGGATCCGCCAGTGGTAGGTTCCCTGATTGAGATAACGAAGAAGTTTTTATGCCGTAATAAGTGTGCCGTTATTGTTTATATGCCCTCTTGTTATAATGCCCTCTTGTTATAATATAAGTGATACTTTCTCACTCTCTCCTCACAAGTAGGTACCAGGTACCTAGTTAAAGGACCGAAATAATTTTGTCTCGGTCTTCCACAAAAATAACACTCGGTTCAAGCAAGTATCAAGCGATGTTATAAATTTGAAGAAAAAAATTAGACCTTTAGACTTCCCAAAATTTCGTGTTTCAGTCTATACTTAATATGAAAATTTGAAAACTTGAAATATAGAAGTCTTAGAATTAGGATATATTTGAAATGAAAATATGCCTGTTTGCGTATAAAAATTTGCTATAAGGGTTTTACTTAATTAGTCGTTAGAAAAGTTTTAGGGTTATATTTTCAAGTGCAGGTGTCTAAAATAGCCTTTCTTCATTCAATTATTTGCATCTAGAGTTAATTTATAGACCAAAATTTTTGTTTTCTTTCTCAGAAACATAAAAAATGTCATTTTTTCCCGAAACACTAAATAAATTTTATGACAGAAACATCAAAATTTTTTTACTAGCAATGGAACTTATAATTAACTAACTATTATCGTAAGACAAAAGATAATAAAAATAACAAAATATAATTGCACTGAAAATTATTATTAGAAAAGAGATACACTTTTTGAATCTAGTATTTCAAATGATTATTTAATAAATGTCAAGTCAGTATCCAAATAATTCAAAATGACTTTTTTTATTGTAAGTATTTGGCTTCATTAAGGAAAAATATATTGCTATTTTATTGAAAGAGGATTCCATATTTCGAGTGTACTATCGACGACTTACATATTATTCACTACAAAATCAACTTAAGAAAAGGGTCTAGAATAGATCCCTTATTGTAGACGTAGATTGGACGTGAGGATAAAAACAACCTGATCCAGTTAAAGATGGACCATACCTGTATAGTTTATGACATAGAATAGCATGCTTGACAGAATTGAATGCTTTTTCGAAGTCCAGAAATACACCTAAATTCATATGATTTTGATAGAAGGAGTTAGAAATGGAATGAATGAGAGAAGATAAAGCATCTTGCGTGGATCGCTTAGCCGTAAAACCGAACCCAATTGATTCTGAGAGATTAAGTTATGCTTGGTAGAAAAAGTTATTAATTTGCTTAGAATTATTTTCAAAAGCCTGATATAAAGAAATTGGGCGATTAAGTTTAACCCTATTAGTGCTGGGCAAAATTTGTCCGCTCAAGTGCTGGGGGGCGTAAAGTGCCCCCCCCCCTATTTTTCTCAGATATTAATAAGTTTTATAAATATTTTTAATGTTACATATATATTTCAACTATGCTGAATTAAGTAATGTCCATTTTTTTATCAAAATCAATCAAACCTGTCAAAAAATTGATTTATATTTGACAGCTCATCTCAAAAAGTAACTTTTTATTTAAATAATTATATAAAGTTTTTACACATGTATATTGTATACCCATTTTCAAATATGCTGAATTCAGTGGTGATATTCATTTTTTATGAGAATCAATCAAACCTGTCAAAAAATTGATCTAAATATGACAGTTCATCTAAAAAGAAACTTTTTATCTAAATAATTATGTAAAGTTTTTTACACATGTATACCTATTTTCAAATATGCTTAATTCAGTGGTGATATTCATTTTTTATGAAAATCATTCAAACCTGTCAAAAAAGTGATTTACATAGGACAGCTCATCTCAAAAAAGAAACTTTTTATCTAAATAATTATAGAATGTTTTTTACACATACATACACCCATTTTCAAGCATGCTGAATTCAGCGGTGATATTCATTTTTTTTTATAAAAATCAATTAAAGTTATCAAAGCATTGATTTATATATGACAACAGCTCATCTTAAAAAGAAACTTTTTATCTAAGTAATAATATAAAGTTTTTTACACATATATACCCATTTTTAAGCATGCGTAATTCAGTGGTGATATTCATTTTTTTATGAAAATCAATCAAAACTGTCAAAAAATTGATTTATTCCAAAAAGAAAGGATCAGTCACGGTTTTTTGAATTAGAGAATTACATTTAATAGAAAGTATAGGGAGGTGATGAAGTTTACCGTGTAGGCATTTTACACACATATACCCATTTTCAAGTAGGCTGTGTTTACTGGTTATATTCCTTTTTATAAATATTAGTCAAACCTGACAAAATAATTTAAATATGACAGCCCATGTCAAAATTAAAATGTTTATTCTTATAAAAAGTTTTTTATACATTTCAAGTATGTAGAATTTAATGGTGATGTTCATTTTTTATGAAATCAATAAAACCTGTCAAAAAATCGATTAAACCTGTAAATCAATGTCAAATATATAAACATAAAAATAACTTCTACTTGCAGTATTTCTCTGGTAAATGTTTTTTTAATTTATTTAATAAACCAACTTTAGGTGTTTAATTCACTCAAAATATTTCATTCTACAGTAACTTATGTAACTCGATAGGACCTCCATCTTTTTGGCTACAAATTCGTTATCAGCTCGTAGTCTCTACGTCATATTATAATTTACAGTATCTAATTTTGCTATTCATTCTATGATAATCCTTTCTTGGTAACTCTTTTTTCATTAGAAATTTATATTCTTCAATGTGTGTTCGAAAAATTTTTTATAATGATAAAATTACTTTTTCTTCTCTCAAAGCATTCTGATTAAAGAATCTTCTTGATGATCTTAGACTTTTTTTTATCAGTATCGTGTATTTTATTATCAGGCCTGAATATTTCTCAACCAATCTCATTTCAAAGGTTTTTTTCTGATGAATCATTCGTGATGTTCATTGTTCTATTACAAAAAGTTGCCCACGTTCTTCATCTAAAAAAATTTCTCTTTGACGCAAAAGGAAAAAGATGAACAAATTCAATTTAAATTAAAAATATCTTGATGGTGACTAAATTCACACATATTGGCATCTGTGCCATTTTTGATAAATCTGACCTATTCTAAATTTTCAGATTTCCTACCCATCTTAGCTAAATGTTAATTGTAAGATAAGCTATATATTTAAATATTTTTCATTTGTAAAAGAGGAACTTCTTTTTCACAGTCAAAATCTTTTTTGAAGCATCTAATATATAATTAAACCACTTCGTAGTTCATTAGAACATGGTAGATCTTCCATTTAGTCAGGATACTTATTTTTTTTTAATTATTTGTTTTGATCACATGTTCTCTTTTCAATTAGTTTTCAACTTGGTTCCTTCTCTCATACAAATTTTCAAAAGATTTTATAATACGTTTTGTTTTTTTAATAAATAATCCAGTACAGAAATAAAATAAGCATAGTCCATTTGGTATAAAACAGATATTTTATTTTTTTGAAAATATTTTTGAAGACAGTATCTAGAAGTAAACTGCAACAAGCTTTCAGATATTTTAAATCCATAAATGCCAAACCTGAGTCTAAAAATGAAACCAGCATCTTCCATTTGGCATAAAAACAGATATTTTATTTAAATTTCAAAAATATTTCTGTTGACAATAGACGTAAATCGAACATTTGATTGACACCTTCAGACATTTAAAACCTCTAAATGCAAAAAAATGATTTCAGAAATAAAAATTATCATGGTCGAATTGGTATAAAAACATATATTTCATGTAAAATTACAGAGAATATTTTGGGATATAGTTTTCAGACATAAACCGCAAATTTGATTGACACTAGCAGTAAAACCTCTAAATGCGAAAACTGAGTCCAGAAATTTTTTTCAGGCTATCCAAATGCCTGTTACTCCCATTCATCCTGATACATCAACTTCCTACATTATCCGCTTGTGAGCGAGAGTACTCTACGTCTGGGCTGTCAAACTGAAATTGGTTTGCTGCACTTTGTTCTCATTCGCGTCACACATGACGAGTAAAGTGCCTCTCAGTAAGGCATTCTTATTGGCCAAAGTGAGATGACACAAATTAAGAGTTTAATTTTAATTAATACATAATGCTGTAACTAAACCGAAGAGTGAAACTTCAGAAGAGATGAAAAGAAGACTTATTTCATCAGGATGTAGTACGTCCCAAAATGAAAGAAGCAATTAGAGAAGGCTTAACGATGACTTAATTAATAAGGATATAACGATTACTTGAAAATATATGGACTTGAAAAATTTAGGGGAGGTAGCTGGGGGTTGATGAATTTGAGTATGTTAAATAGTATTTTTTGAAAGCATTTTTACAATGCAACGTTTGATAGTGAAAGAGGAGAGGAGAGTGTGTGTTATGCTGAAGAACGTTGGCATTAAAGATGAAAGAATTGTTTCGGGGGTTGAAAGAGTAGCGATAATAATTGAAGAAGCATTGGCAACATGAAAGAAGACGAAGTATGTCGACAGTCAAGTCAGAAGAGGTGAGGCGTGATTCAAAAGATTTGAAAATTTCCTTTTCGATCGAGAAAACTCTGTTGATCAAGGTTTGGTTTGAATAGGGCCAAACGACCATGCAGTGTTTGATGATGAGGAAGATGTAGGCATAATACAGAATTCGAGGAGTTAGAATTGGTAAACAATTTTTGAAAAGCTAGATAAGGAGAATAGAGTTGATATGTGTGGACCATGAAAGATTATTATCCATCAACACTAAGGTGAGAAAGTTTAAACGAGCTGGTCTTCTCGAATATGACATTGGTGATTTTCAGCGAACTATCACGAAACTTATCAACGTTCATGTCGAGATTATTGCGAATAGACCATATGTAGTCTTTATTGAGGTGGCTATTGATAGAACAATAATTTTCATCTTGTGTGCATTTGAAAAGGAGCGTGGTATCATCTATACTGCTGGAGGGTAACAGTCAGGGAGGATGGAAGTGATCTCATTGATGAAGATCAGAAAAGAGAAAGGCCCAAGGATTGAGCCTTGCGGAATGCGGGAGTTTATATCAAGTATGGAAGACGAGCGAGTCTTTGTAGCTTTAGAAGGAAAAACGAGCGGTTGATACGTCCAAATGCCTCTGTGAAATCGAGAAAAAGCATACAAGCATCATTTGATGAGATACGTTACAAATTTTGGAAAGGAGATTCAAGACAGCAGTTTCAGTAGACCTTTGGGGCCGATAAGAAAATTGAAAAGGAGATAGGATTGAGAATTTTTTGGGAAAAGAAAATAATTTATCTAAGAGCAGTATTCTTTCTAATATCTTAGAAAAATTTGAAGTGAATGAAATAGGTCTATAATAAGAAATAAAGGTAGTTGATTTTTGGGGCTTAAGAAGGGGTATGACGATTTTCAATTTGCGTATATCTGGGAAATTGCCAGAGGACCAAGAGATGTTGCAGAGGGAAAGCAGAGTATCTGAGATGAGAGGGAGAGCTTTGATATTTTTGAAGGAAGAGACAGCGATTAGAGGAATGTTTGTTCTAGTGAACTGGAAATTGTAGTTCGGTACCTCGGAGTTGCTGAAAAACCAGAAATTTAAGAAATCGCGAGGAGTGAAACGGTGCTTGTTGGGAAACTTATTACTGAGAGTAAGAAAATTATTCAAGGTTCTCTAAGTCTTTTTCTGTTGTTCGTGCGTTGATGATGAAAGAATTTGGATTTGGCTTCTTTGACCTTGGATTGGTAGAAACGTAGAAAGTGTTTACACTGTAAATTACTCCTGGAAGAGCAAAGGAATTCCATAACCTTCAATTTTAAGGCGAGTGTAGTTGTTGATCTGCCAAACTTTAGAAAAGCAGATGACATCATAATTAAGAGGCTGGCTGTTTAAAAATAGAACCCTAGAAAGAAGTTAGTCTCTGATTAAATAATGCAAATCTTCTTTGAAATTGTATTTTTGAATACTATGACTGCTGAAACGGGATAAATGTTTCTTCCTTCACTTTTAGATGTAGGAGACGTTGGTGCAAACAACACTTTTTCGCAATTATTTAAAGCCTTTTTCAGAAGCAGAAGATACAGTTGGCTTGTGATCGCAGTCTTTGCGTTCCTGGTCATCTGCCTCCCGATCCTGTACTTACTGCTCTACCACTTTTGTTTCCGCAAAAGATTCATCAACGTAAGAGATTTAGC
Source organism: Nectonema munidae (assembly GCA_030549495.1). Classification (NCBI taxonomy): domain Eukaryota; kingdom Metazoa; phylum Nematomorpha; class Nectonematoida; family Nectonematidae; genus Nectonema; species Nectonema munidae. The sequence goes on from JAUIRK010000593.1 coordinate 307,241, forward strand.
CACTTTCAACAGCACCATAAAGCACAATTCATTCCCAAAAGAAGGCGTTTTAGACGCAGTTTCCCCCTCTCCCTTGAACCAGAAGTTTTGGCAAAATAAGCACGATTTCACGTTTACTTGGATGGGATACGCCAAAGGCCGCCACGAGAATGACGTTGCGGTAGCGAAATTATACCCTCAAGCATAGAATAAGTTTGACCGGTGTTTTTTGCATTTATGAGGAAGTCAGTAAGACTTCTTTCATAGAACCTACATTAAGAGTAAAAAATAAGGCTTTTGAATCGTATTGAATGGATGTAATAGCCTGTCCATTTCTAAATTTCGGACTTTTTCTTGCATTAATTGCTATATTCTAAATATGTTAAAATTTTTAATTCAGCAGAGAGCAAACAATATTTGATTGGTTGTTCTTTCGGTGAAAAAAACGACATTATTTGTATTTTGCATTTTTTCATCCACATATCAACTCTGGATAAAACGCGATATCGCATATAAATAGTCCATCCCGACTTAATTCCAGTATTTCTCCTTAAAATAAGTAACGCTTTTAACGAAATTCGTTGAAACAAAAATACCATTTTGAACGAGATAAAAAAATTTGGTTGTTGAAACATCTCACAAATTTTCCTCTTTTATTTGGTAATCGTAGTAATCCTCATTTTCGGTGCTACATAGTTACAACTTTTATGTTGATCTAAATTATTGATTAGGCAACACCTAACAACTCTAGCTAGTTCTCTTATATTTTAAACTTCACTTTCTCGGTCTCTCTCTCTCTCAAGCATGTGACATCAAGGTAATGAAAATTCATAATGCCATATGCAGAGTTCTTCTAAGCTGTAAGTTTTATTCAAACGATTTTTGACATAAAATCAAGATAAGTGCTTCATTCACAACTTATTCTCCCATCTCTTCTTTATCTGTACTTCTCTTTCCCGGTTGATGGTGTTGACAATTCGACACTGAAAATTCGACTTTAATAAACGTATAAAACGCCAAAAATTAAAGAAGTATAAAAGTTAGAGTTGAACGAATAAAATTATTGAAATTAAACCTATCTAACGAAATGCGTAGCTTGGCGATGGAGAACTACAAAACTGTCGTTAACATAAAGCAGCATTTCTCAACAGGTGTTCCACGAAACACTATAGGGTTCTACAAAAACTCCTTAAGGGTTCTGTGAGAAATAATAAAGTATTTTTCACGTTTAAGTTTAAATGTTTTTAATGAAAATTTTTCAATTAGGTATCATAAAGAAGTAGTTGTTATCTAGCACTACTAATAAATATGGTACACGCGTTTTCTCAAAGTAGTACTAATAATATTTTTTTTCATCGTAGTTATCATATATATGACAAACTTTAAGCAAATTTTTAAAGTTTCCTTGAAAGTTTTAATATGTTTTAAGGGTTCCGCGAAGGTAAAGTCTTGAGAAACGCTGCCATAGAAAACATAGAAAGCAAATTTTCACAAAATTTAATCGCAAAAAGCTGTATAAAAGCCCTTAAAACTTTGTACACTTTTTAACTACAGTGTTTATCCAGCTTTTGTGAGTTACAAAGAAAGAAAGACAAAAGTTATTTGATCCGTTTAAAGTGCTGTGTGCGTGTGTTTTATCCAGGGGCGCCAATCCTCAAAATTATTGGGGAGGGGGGGGCGAAATTTTTTTTCCAATTTTCAAAGTTACCTGTTTGGAAATACCACGTAAAACCAAATATTCAAGCAATCCATTAAAATAGAGTGTATTCAGCGCATACCTAAATTTATAAGACTACTTTATATTTTTTTACAAAATTGGCGAAATTTAAATTCTATACTTCCAGCTGGTTTTATCGATTTATGTTTAAAATTCAAATCTTCATTTTTATCTAATATATTTTACCACATATTTCTTTTATAATTATTTTAAAGTAGAGGGGCGTGGGTAAGTTTGTTTAGATACTGGGTTTCGTTAATTCCAGTTATTGGGTTCGATCCCGCACCAAGCCTCATTTCTTCATAGTAAAGAGTTTTAAGCTGTATGACATTAAAAAATTCCATTCTATCATAAGTTTCGATGTATCCCTTACTAAATACTCAAAGTTAGCCCATTTTTGATGCGTGTGAAGGATCTAGCTTTGATTTGGGTTTGTTGGTGGCCTCACGTTAAGCACCTTGAAATTTGCCTTTATTGAATTGCGTTTTTGTGTGATCTAGCGTTGTTGTAAAGTCGTGGCTTTGCTATCCGAAATCAACTATGCCATGCAGTTGAATGGGGCTTGTGGTCGTGCTTCTATGAACGAAGTTCAACCGGCGAATCACTACGGCCGTACCTCGGTGCGCCCTGCAATTGGCGGCGACACTGTGGATCGGAATTGAGTTGCTTTATTTTTATTTTAGCGCGTGCAGCCCTCAACGACGCCATTCCAAAGGCCGCCAGGTACCAACTCGCTTTTTGCTCGTCTTGCATGTGTGAAGGAATGATAGCTGATGAAGAAGATGTCTCTTATTGAGCTTGTGCTCCGATATTAAGCATTGTTCTTCAACTGTTCCCTAAACTCGCTCATCTTCGGCTTAATTCGGCATTTTGTAGTGAAAGTTGGTCTGGCGAGAAAAGTTCGCCGAACGCACTTTTGGCTTAAAATGAGGAAATGGCGGTTCTAAGAAGTGGTCTTGCTTTTCACGTGATCTCATCAGATGTAATATCGACCACCCAGCAGGCCTGTCATAATCAGAGCAAAAAGTTCAATCTTATTTTTTCAACTTGCGTGCCAAGAAAGTGCATGCGTGATACCGTAGTTGATCGTTAGAAGTGTATTTTAATGAAATAAATCGGTTTAGCCAACGGCAAATGAAACTTACGATAAGTGTGTAGGACATTTCTCACAAAATTTTTAATGTTAACGAGAAGTCCAATTTTTGAAAAACATTTTATTTGTTATAATACAAATTAAGCGGAATTATTTTCAGCAAATTGTAAATGTACAATTCTTATCAATTGAAAAATTCAAAAAAATAACCTAAACAATTGAAATTAAAGAAGAATACAGACAAAATGTGTAAAAGTTTAAATAAATTCAGGCTTAGCATTTTATTTAAAAAGGGCGATCTTTCTTCTACTCATTTGTTTTTGTATAAAAGGATCTCTATTCCTGCAACCACAAACTGATTCAGCTGCCGTGCAGCAGTCACTAATTTGACTCCTTTCACAACTTTCCGCGTGTAAAGGATGCCGAGAAGGATGAAGCGTCGTTTCTTTTATTAAATTGAGTTTGACTGTGGAGATTTTTGTTATAAAATCGGTTCTTTTTTCACCCACTGTTTTGGTGGGGCGGAAAAAATCCCTTAGAAATAATAAACCCTTTAGGAAAAAAACAAATACGGGTTTCATACGAACCGAACAATTAGCCTTATTTAATTAAAAGTCCAAAGTTAATTTTCTATTAAAAAATGTATTTTGAAAAGTATTAAAAACAAAATAAGCATGCGATAAAATGTTTGGAGTGATCACTTCCATCTGATACTGCATAAGTTGTGTAGTCGAGCTTGTATATCTTTTCTTACCTTTTTGGTACGCTTTTGTGGCGGTAGACCTTGCGTATCTCGCAAAACTGTTTCCGAAACCATTGTAGCATCTTTTTTAAGGCCCTCAATAGCTACGAAGATTCATGGATGGCTATGTTTGAGCATTTGTTTATAGCTATTGTTCCATGCTTCGGAAAAATTATTAGTTCTGGGTCTCTTTTCCAACGTAATTGAATGAACATTTCATAACTTTGGTTGAAAAACAGGTCCTGTTAAACGCATGAGAATTCCAGAAGGGGAAGCTGTCTGAACGCTTTTATTGTTAGAGTTAGTATAGTTAAAATATTGTTAGTCTTAGAGTCGATGTTAGTTTAGTATATTATAGCATAGCATATTTTCAAATCCAACCATAAAATGGAATATTGTGAGACAGTTTTTTGTGTTTCAGTAATTAGTTAGACCCTTATAACGTACAAAAATATAGCTAATTAGTCCCGAGTGAGCAAGAGTGATTGATTACATAGATGCTTAATACTCGATGAACGAAGGTACGAATGCAGTTATAAGCGTAAAACTTGGGCTCTGTAGACGAATACATTTCATTGGTGGCACGTAAGGATATACAAAATTGTGTTATAAACAGCGTAAGATAACATACGCATCTTTACCGTGTAAGGACATTTGGCCGAAACATCAATTGTCTGTCTGTTCTGCGAAATGTATGTTCGGTGAAATGTCAGTTCTATCAAATGTACGTCGGCTAAATGTCCATTCGGTCAGATGTCTGTCGGCCAAATGTCCGTGTACCATCGCACACGCTGATTGCTTTGTAGAGACTGTATTGCAAAAAGTTTTCTGATTTTAAGTTGGACTCTTTCTATCTCGTTTATCATCTTTCTGTGCGTTGTTTTTTCGCTCATAGCTTTTCACTTCAAGGTTGTCATCTTGTATAGCATTTGTCTCACTCATGTTCAAGAAAACTACAAAATCAACTAGTACAGCGCTTGGCGAAGTGAACCATTCTTTCCTAGTGGTAGCGGTTTACTTTTTCAATTTGGGCGTTCACTACCAAATGGACCGAGGAGGGGATCGAGGTGGCTTCTCTCTTGATTATACAAAATTTTTTGGAAAGTCACGTATTATCACATAAACTAACATATATGTATATATATTATATAATGCAATAAATGACACATTTGAAATCGTATAACTTGTTCGAACAAATATTGGAAACTTTACATATTTAAGCAAACGTTAAAAAAGACAGATTTCCATAGAGAAGATTTTCTGAGGGGTTTTTTCGTAAGAAGTTTTTTTCCTACACCGGTTGTAGGGCCGTAAACTCGCAATATATGTTTAAATATGCGAGTTAAAATGCTAAATGTTATCTAACGTTCCCCTGAAACCTTTTCATTTTCAGGAATTCAAATTTTACCATGTTTGTATGGTATTAGAAGCATCAATTTTCTTCTCCTCTGAAGCATTTTTATAAGAATCATTTATAAAGATAATAATTCATTTTTAATTTTTCCAATTTTCATCAAATATGTATGCAAGATGACCCATTATTTTTTCATGCAAACTTATCTTATCTCTCAATTATTATTCAATGACATCTACAATGTCTAAAAGCTCTTCTATTTCAAAACATTTAACATTAAAATGTACGAATCTACTTCTGACTTGTAAATCAAATAGTTTTCATATTTATTTATTTATTTACAAATGAAAGTTTACGCATGAGAAAAGTATGACAAAAACAACTGAACCAAATTATCGAAACAGTATGAAAATAATGTAGGTAATTTTGTGAAGATCCAAAAGCCAGGAGGCCGCAGTTAGGATTCAACACAGACTTTCAAGGATAGGGTAGAAAAATGAAGCATCGAGGACACGAGTTCAAAGCATTGCTCACGGAAACAAAGTGGAATATTGTTGTAGAGTCAAATAATAAAATTAGGAAGTAGAGCAGACATAGCAGTTTCTGTCACAATAGGTATAATGGCTATAGGAAGAAATGAAAAAAATTTTCCAAATTTTTTTGAAGGTTTTCACAGATAAACTGGGGTCTTGAAAGAGAAAAGGAAATTGTTTGTGAAGTAAATTTGTTTTGTATCTGACTGACACAGTAGAAGTTGAGAGTCGGAAAAACACAGGCAAAGGATCGTGTGCTTTTAGGGTTTCGTGCTTTATATTATCATTGTATTGTAGAAATTTGTTGAAGGGTCCATGTGGTCTGTTATTGATGTTTTTATGCAAAAAGCAAGCAACTTTAAGATTGAAGAGATCATTCAGTTTGAGTAGATAGTGAATTTTGAAGACAGGTTCTGTGTGTGAGTTGTATTTGAGATTGAAAACATTTCTGAGAGCACGCTTTTGTAAAATCTCAATACGATTTTTACCGCTTGGGTACTAGTTTATGAGGCTATACTGAATGTGTGGCAAGAACAGAGTTTTGTAAAGAAGGAGCTTGATATTCGTAGGAAAGATATGTTTTGTGGGATGAAAAACTCCAATAACTTGGCTCAATTTATTTGAAACCATATTAACATGATGGGAAAAGCTTAGCTTATTGTCAAGCACAAGCACAAGCCCAAGTAGATTAAACTTATTGACTATGTTGAAACGTGCTTTGGATAGAAAGTCTTCATTTACACTGTCTTTCATGGATACAACCATTGCTTTAGATTTTACATAGTTAATTTTCAAATCATTATTCGTGCACCAAGCATAAAATAGGTTTAGATTATATAAAAACATGTTAATATTGATACAATTATCTTTTTTAATACAGGAAAGTGGGAAATAGCCACAGAAGTCATCAGCATAGAGAACAAAGGAAAATATACTTGATACATCAAAAATATCATTTACATAGAGACTAAACAATAGGGGAGATAAAACAGAGCCCTGTGGTACACCTGATCTGATAGGAGTGAAAGACGAAAGAGAATTATTCACCGATACACACTGTTTGCGAGCAGAAAGATATGAACAGAGGAGTGAAAGAGAGTTTTTACTGATCCTAGACTTAGAAAGTTTTTGGATCAACAGTGAGTGGTTGACTGAATCAAAGGCCTTACTCATATCAAAAAAAAGAAGGACCATGTCTTCTTTTTTTTCTAAAGAGGAAACGAGTTCTTCAATGAGGAAAGAGTGCAAAATTTCTGTTGAATAGTCCTTCCTGAAACCGAATTGATGCTTATGAACAAGTTTATTTTGCAATATATGACCTTCAAGCTGAGTGAGAATAACTCTTTCAAAAACTTTGGAAAGTGCAGGCACCAACGAAATAGGTCGGTAGTTATCTACATCTCTCCGATCTTCTTTTTTGCAGAGAGGGATTACTTTATGTGTTTTGAGAATAGAAGGGAATATGCAATGTCTAAAAGCCGAGTTGATAGCCATAGCTAAAAACTCAGAGACAGCCGTACCAATTAGCTTAATATGATAAGTCGATATGCCATATATATCACATGAATGACTGCTTTTTATTTTGTTTATTTCATTCAAAACACCTACGCTATCAACATTAATGAAAGAAAAAGAGCCATCATCATAGGCATAAGAAGATTCATGTGTAAAATTGTTTGGAACATTCGAGCAAGCACGAGAGAAATAAGCATTAAGCTTTTCAGCAACTAAATAGTCGTTATCTATGAGCGTATCTCCTTCTCTCAAAGAAATACTTCTAGTTTGAGGGTTTTTCAGTGTTTTATTGACTATTGACCAAGTCTCCTGAATTGAACTATGTTTAGTAAAAAGATTACCATAGTATGATTCTTTTAGGAGACGAACTTTGTACTTAATTAAATTTCTCAAAGAAATATATTTGCTAGTACATCGTAATTGTAAACTTCTCTCACTGCATTTGTATATCTTCATTTTTTTAAACATAGTATCTCTTGCTTTGATGAGATGATAACTTCAAAGGAAATCCAAGGTTTCATTCTAATTTTGTATCTGTTAATTATCTTATGATCTATTCTAGTTGACGCTTCAACAGACGACTTAATAACGTGTGTTAAAGATGAAAAAGGTTTATCAGGGTTATCAAATGACTCAGAGGTTTTCAAAGAATTTATGGCTTCAGAAGCAACTCTGATGAAAAGCTTTTCATCAAAAAAAGTCTTCTTCAACACCGATTTACTTAAATTTTTTCCCAAATTAATCGATACTAAAAGGGGAATGTGATCTGAAAAAAAAGAATGGCAATTCAAAGCGAAAAACTCATTGTAGCTTTGATTGATGAAAATGTTGTCAATAAGTGTATTCGAATGAGGCCTAGTAGGTAATGTAATAACAGGCTTCAAAAAACTGGATAGAATGAGATTATAAAAAAAATGTACAGTAGTGCTATATTCTAATTCGAAAAGGTTTATATTGAAATCACCGCAGAGAATATTGATACAGTCGTTGTTTATCTTGGAAAGAAGGTTAGAAAAAAATTCAAAAAAGCATTCAATGTCGCTTTGTTTAGTAGAAGGAAGCCTATAAAAATTGTGAACCAGGACTCTTTCATTTTTGTTTATTTTGAGAAGTATACAACAATACTCAAATACATTTGGCACAACTTTAGTGTCATAAAGAGAGAATGCACAACTTTGCTCTACATAAAAAGCTAATCCCCCATGTAAAGATATATCACTAGGCATGTTAAAGAACTTATAATTTTCTAAAGGATAGTTAGTCTGTCTATCTTTACACCAAGTTTCCTGTAAGGCAATAGCCACTACATGTGACCCTATGCACTTATTCATTGCATCAATAAAACAGTCCAATTCATAAAACTTACTTTTTAACGATTGTACATTTAAACTTAATAGGTTAAAGTTGAAAAAGGAGAGCGGTTTAGAATTAAAATCAAAACATACGAACTTTTGATAACCGAGTTTGAAGAATCGATATCAAAATTAGCGTGAATTTCTGAAAAATCGGAAGACTTACTCATGATCCAGGGTTAGACTTTTAACGCGATTCAGTTCTTTCATAACGTGTGGGCAGTTATAATCCATAGCAGAATGTTCACAGGTAAGGTTAGAATATGTCTTACAATTGTAGCAAATATATTTGGATTTATCGTCTTTAATAGGGCAGTCATGAAACGAATGAGTACCGGAACAAAATCTACAAGTTGACGACCTTTTACAAACCGTAGAAGTGTGCCCGAAAAATAAACAGTTACCGCATTGAACGTGGGAAAAAAATTGTCTTACTTTCAATCTTTGCATAGAGTAAAAAACGAAGAAATCACAGGATTTAATATATTGGAAAATTTCGGTAGATACTTTGAAAACACAAAGTTGCTTGTGCTTATTGATAGGTTTTGAAAATGACAAATCAAAAAATTGGCCTTTTTCGACGAGAGTTTCCACATCTTCATTTTTACGAAGAAATTCTTCTTTTACGTGTTCTTTTGAATGATCAATTGGAACCAGAAGAGATATTTTCGGTAAAAGATACTTTTGCTTGGTGATAGGTAGTGATGAGTCTTTGAATAGTTTTTCAGCTTTAGACAGACTTTTTGAATCTGGAAAGTTAATTTTGATTGTTTTCTTGGTCTGTTTAGTTGAAACAACTTTGACTGATGATAAGGTATCTCTCACCTTTTCCGTTAACGAAGTTGGATCAGATTCATCTATTTTGATATACAGAACATTTTTTGGTATATTGGTCTTATTCTGTAAAACTTCGGAATATGACTTTTTAGCATAATCACTAGATTTTTCAAAACAAGTTGAAGTAGAAGTTGAAGCGTTGGAAAGTTTGAAAATCAAGGAATTCTGATGGTCTAATTTTTCGCTTATATCTTTCATTGTACTTTGGATAGCTGAGAGTGGTGACGATTCTGGATTTCTACACTCTAAACAATGCCATCTGATTCCAAAATAATTCTTCCTTTCATATACTTCTTTTATCCATTCATCTTCATCTTTACTCCCCCTACATTCCTTGCGCTTTTCTAAGACTTGATTAAAAAAAACTCTAAATCATTTTGGCTTTTAGTCAAACTTTCGAAATCTTTCACGGAACTATTGACGAGTCAAATTCTTTTTCGCTTTAACACGCTTTTGCATACACTGAAGAAGTGCAGCTGACAATACTAAATAAGTGCAAACATAAAAAATGTTGGCCTGCTATATGCGACAAAAGAACAAATTAACAAACCAAAATCAAAAGAACATTCTTGTATTATTACGAATGAATAAACAAAAATCAAAAGAACATTCTTGGGTTGTTATGTTAAACGTAAAAAGAAAAAAAACATATTTAAACTTTTGTGATTAGGAAGGTTTTAATAATAAGGACAGTCGGAAGGTGTCGTTGATCTTCATTTGGTATTTTCTAGCTGATAAGCTCTTGATTTTGTCTTGTAAACATGTATGTATGTGTATAGGTGAGCAAAGATTTAGTTGAGTTTTGAAAGGGATGTATATTTGCGCACTAAAATGTTCATATTGTTACAGAATCCACCTTTCTTTAAGGTAAAGCTAACCTCGGGTGTTTTCATCGAGAAGGCACAATTGCGCCGCTTGTATCTAACTATGAGGAAAGCAGGCTTGATGCGGGATCGAACCCAAGACCTTGAGTTATCGAATCCAGCATCTAACCAACCCTACTCACGCCCCTTTAAGTGATTTTAGGTTTGTATATGTTGGGATTAGGAATATAAGTCATTTCCTCTTATTTGAAAGCATCACATTCTCGGTGAAAATTTATATAGGATAGATTAATGAATACTTATTTTGAAATGGGTAGCATAAAAGCTTTATTTATTTGCAGAGTTAATTTTCTCTTCAGATTTCATTCAACTGAGATTGCAACTTATGTTCTAAAAGCATCATTTAAATGTCTTTTTCCCAGGGCATGGTAGAGGCAGTTCTAACTACTCTAAGCCTAATCCTTCATAGCATAACAAATTTTGGATGTTTCTTTCACTTTACCTTATTATTAAGCTTCGATGATACGAATCTTCCACCATCGGAACTCAAAAGGTCAACTTTAGCTCACAAAGTTACAATATTCTCTATCAAATATATAATTTTTTTTTCAAATAACCATTTTTTATTTATTTCGACGAGTTAGTTTTTAAAAATGAAGAAAAAGCCCTCAAAGTTAAAAAAATATTTCTTTGATGAATTAGTGAAATCCTTCAATGTTATTTTTGGCGAGCCTCTCACTACCACAATTAATGTTAAAAAAGGCCCTTACTCAGCGCGTTTCAAATGCCAGCATTTTATTTGCTTTCCAAAGCATGGTTTGACAACACTTTTTTTCACGAAACACATACTCCCAATACAAACACTCAGACGCACCTAAATATTGGCTTTTTTCACCAGAAAAGATAACTGTTCTTTCCCATTTTTTATCCTATCATTTTCTAGTATCAATTTTCGACTTTTCAGAAAATGAAAACATAAAAGATGATGCTAATATTCAAATCAATCAAAGTCAGATCGAACTTTTAGCGAAGAAGATCACAGAGTCTTTTGAAAGGCCCAATCAAAAAAGATCTTTTGAAAACGTTGCCTTTAGCAAAGCTGTGCCTTTTATTATCAAGACTTTTGAAGAGGAATCTCCGAAATTACGTCCTTTTTATGAAAACACAACAGACACTGCTGAGAAAGAAATCCAAGTAAAGTTTTCCCTCTTAAAAAGTGTTTTTTAATAACGATTTCAACAACTAATATTTAGGACAAGTTTTCACAACGTCTAGCGTTTTAGAAACAGACATTTAGCACTGGACGCTGCGTTTCGGAATAGTGCTCGCCATCAACAGTGGGCACTGACCACTAGATTAGAGATGTATCGAATGCGAAATTTTTTCTATCCGCAGATGCGAAAATCAAAGTTGACATCCTAGCGAAAGCGGGTGTAAGAGTTCATTTGTTTAGTGGAAGCGGATATCATAATTGTTACTCTAACTATACACATGTTTTAGACTTTTTAAAAATTTAGAGAGAAGATGACAATTTATATGTGTTATCATAAAGAAATACTTATCATAAATATTTTGGATTAAGTTAAAATTCAAAATTTCCGAAAAAAACTTTCTGGTAGGTAGAAAATGTTTGAAAATTGCGGATGCGGATGTTATCTGGATGGAGTATTGAAACTTATATACTGATCCGTGGATAAGGATATTAAGAGGACTTAAAAAATTTTTTGCGGATAATTCGCAACTGCGGAAATCCAAGACATCTCTAATCTCTGCACTAGATTCCTAAGTTGCTAATAATGACGAAAAAAGAAAAAGTTCAAAGTATCTGCTATTTATTTTGGTTCGGAGTAGACTGCTGCTCATTGTAAAAAATATACCATAGGCATAAAAAGGCGGAATTCGAACTTCGGCTTTATTATACGTTCGATTAGGGCGCCTAATTGAAATTTGGATGCGCTGCATGCTCCACTCGCATACGCGCCTCACATGACAGTCAAAGTTGCGCGGATTAAAGTACTTCTATTCGCAATTATAAAATTTATTCTTCAAAATCATCTAATTATTTTCACTTTTCTTGTCTTGATATTGATATATTTTCCAACTGACCATTTTTGTAAAGAGTCAGAGTTTTATTGGATGGGCTGTGTCTGGTTTTTGTTTGTAGTGCATTTTGATGAAGTACAGTGAGAATCTGGAACGTTTGATTATAAATAAATTTTCTAAAATGCTAGATGGCGTTAAAACAAAAGTATTACCAAAATCGCAAACTTGCATTTTCGTGTCAAATTTAATATATATATATATATAATAGAAAACTCTTCTCTAATATGTAATGATATATTCTCATAACCTGTACGGTTGAACGCGGGTAGACAACTTGCGTGTTATCTCCAACCCGTATATTACGATGATTCTTCTCCAACCTGTATACTACGATGGTTCATCTCCAACCTGTATACCGCGATAATTCATATCAAAGAATCGAAAAATATTCTTTAAAAAATCAAAAATATCAAACTTTCTGTTCATATTTTGCTACCTCATACGATGTTACAAAAGTTATTACCTATATTTTGCAATTTGCACGATTTTAAATATTATATTTGTCAAATAATCAAAATAAAATTCTGTAATCAAAGAATCGAAAAATATTCTTTAAAAAATCAAAAAATATCAAACTTTCTGTTCATATTTTGCTACCTCATACGATGTTACAAAAGTTATTACCTATACTTTGCAATTTGCACGATTTTAAATATTATATTTGTCGAATAATCAAAGAATCGAAAAATGTTCAAATCAAAAAATATTTATTCTTTTTAAATATATCGTTGGCTCCCCTTACTTTTAGTTTCGTATGTGCATAATTTGATAAAAATTAATTATTAAAGACTAGGTTTATCTTTCAATTTTAAAAGTAAGGGGAGCCAACGATATATTTAAAAGAATAAATATTTTTTGATTTGAACATTTTTCGATTCTTTGATTATTCGACAAATATAATATTTAAAATCGTGCAAATTGCAAAGTATAGGTAATAACTTTTGTAACATCGTATGAGGTAGCAAAATATGAACAGAAAGTTTGATATTTTTTGATTTTTTAAAGAATATTTTTCGATTCTTTGATTACAGAATTTTATTTTGATTATTTGACAAATATAATATTTAAAATCGTGCAAATTGCAAAGTATAGGTAATAACTTTTGTAACATCGTATGAGGTAGCAAAATATGAACAGAAAGTTTGATATTTTTGATTTTTTAAAGAATATTTTTCGATTCTTTGATATGAATTATCGCGGTATACAGGTTGTAGATGAACCATCGTAGTATACAGGTATAATGTATATAGGTAATAACTTATGTGGCATCGTCTCCCCGAATGAGGTATATCAAATCTTACATCTAGCAGAATGTGAACAGAAAGTTGAACATTGTCTCCCTAGTTATTTGTACATAGAATAGAAACCATCGTAGTATACAGGTTGGAGATGAATCATCGTAGTATACAGGTTAGAGATGAATCATCGTAGTATACAGGTTGGAGATGAATCATTGTACTATATAGTTTGGAGATGAATCATCGTAGAATACAGGTTGGAGAAGAATCATCGTAATATACGGGTTGGAGATAACACGCAAGTTGTCTACCCGCGTTCAACCGTACAGGTTATGAGAATATATCATTACATATTAGAGAAGAGTTTTCTAAACTCTTTATACTGAAAAAATATTTCTTCAATATACAAATAAATTTAGATGAGAATATATCATTACATATTAGAGAAGAGTTTTCTAAACTCTTTATACTGAAAAAATATTTCTTCAATATACAAATAAATTTAGATTCTGAAAGTAGAGTCGCTTTATAATTGGCCTGGAAATTGTCACAGAATATAGGTAAAAATTTGTCCAAATGAAAAAAGCTTTAGTTTAAAATGCATCCCTTATCTCCTTAAATTTAATGCAGTAAACAATAATAAAAATAATATTTATCCAAAACATATTTTTTTGAATCAAAGTGTAAATCAAACCCGCATTTAAATTTTGGTTGATTAATTCAAAATCTACAAATAAATTTAGATTCTGAGAGTAGAGTCGCTTTATAATTGTGTTAGAAATTATCACATAATATAGATAAAAATTTGTCCAAATGAAAGGAGCTTTAGTTTAAAATGCATCCCTTATAAAGGTTATATCTAATCTAAATAAAAGTAGATTATGATTATCCAACAAAACTCATTATTTCTTCAATGTGGATGTCGAAAATTATAATTATTTTATAAAAATATAGAAATTCACTTTAGGATTAAAGTGAAAAAAAATAAAAATAATATTTATCCAAAACATATTTTTTCGACTCAAAGTGTAAATCAAACCCGCATTTAAATTTTGGTTGATTAATTCAAAATCTACAAATAAATTTAGATTCTGAGAGTAGAGTCGCTTTATAATTGTGTTAGAAATTATCACATAATATAGATAAAAATTTGTCCAAATGAAAGGAGCTTTAGTTTAAAATGCATCCCTTATAAAGGTTGTATCTAATCTAAATAAAAGTAGATTCTGATTATCCAACAAAACTCATTATTTCTTCAATGTGGATGTCGAAAATTATAATTATTTTATAAAAATATAGAAATTCACTTTAGGATTAAAGTGAAAAAAATAAATTCATGAGATTACTTATTGATAAAAATTGATTAAAACACATATTTTGATCTATTTATCTTCTCTTTAAAAATTTATATGCAATAAACAATAATAAAATAATATTTATCCAAAACATATTTTTTTCGAATCAAAGTGTAAATCAAACCCGCACTTCAAAAGAAGTAAAAAACTAATGTTAATATATAAAAAACTGAAAACTAAAATGATTTTATAAAAATCTAAAAATAAATAGTGGACTACGATTATCCAACAAAACTTGTACATTCGATCTACATTTTTCACTTCAAAAATAATTTTAAATTTATTAGAAAAAGATTATACTGACCAATAAAAAAAACGAAGGTTAATTTATAAAAAAAATGGAAAAACTAATACTATTTTATAAAAATCTACAAATAAATTTAGATTCTGAGAGTAGAGTCGCTTTATAATTGTGCTGGAAATTGTCACATAATATAGGTAAAAATTTGTCATAATGAAAGGAGCTTTAGTTTAAAATGCATCCCTTATCTGCTAATTAATGGTATGAAGCCCATGGAAAATAAAAACAGTAAAATGGCATTTCTTAAGTACTTATGATATAAGTAATGTATTCTGAAAGGCCATAAAAAATGCTTTAATTTGGTATATCGCATGATGCATTTTGTTGAGAAATGTGAAAGTTATAAGCGTTTTAATATTTGACTAAGATTTAAGCTAGGAACACTACAAATAAACTAAGCGTACACTAGCCCGATAAAATAAACCACACACGCGTGCTAAAGATGTGGTGAAGCGTATGCGAGATAAGAATTCACTGCGCTCACAAACGCGTAATGCAACATGTGTTCATCTTTCTTCGCATAGTTATGCTCTAAAATCAATCAATAATGTGATTTATTCTTCGCACACTGTCGGTATAAATATAACGAATGCCCTTCGTTAAAAATTAGAAAGGTTGTATCTAAACTAAATAAAAGTAGACTACGATTATCCAACAAAACTCGTACATTCAATCGACAAAACCACACACGCGTGCTAAAGATGTGGTGAAGCGTATGTGAGATAAGAATTCACTGCGCTCACAAACGCGTAATGCAAAATGTGTTCATCTTTCTTCGCATAATTATGCTCTAAAATCAATCAATAATGTGATTTATTCTTCGCACACTGTCGGTATAATTTTTAACGAATGCCCTTCGTTAAAAATTAGAAAGGTTGTATCTAAACTAAATAAAAGTAGACTACTATTATCAAACAAAACTCTTACATTTAATCGACATTTTTCACTTGAAAAAAAATTTAAAATTTATTAGAAAAATATTATACTGACCTCTACTGACCCATAAAAAGTAAAAAATATATATTAATTTTCGACAGTTTTATTTAACTATGACATTTTAAAATGTTAAAACCCATATTCTACCTTTGTGAATATAAAATTTTGAAGAAATAATATATAAACTCATCACGTTAATTATTGGTATTTTTTGAAACTAGATAAAAGTTGACTGACCTCACATAAAAGCGGATTTTGAAAAAATAAAAATATATTTATTTGTAAAACCTAACGTATTTTACCCACAAAGAGTATAGCTTCAAATCTTGTACATTCGATCAACATTTTTCACTTCAAAAATAATTTTAAATTTATTAGAAAAACATTATACTGACCTATACTATTGACCCATAAAAAGTAAAAAATATATATTAATTTTCGACAGTTTTCTTTAACTATGAAATTTTAAAATGTGAAAAATCATATTTTACCTTTGTGAATATAAAATATTCAAAAAATATTTTATAAATTAAGAACGTTAATTATTATTGGTATTTTTTGAAACTAGATAAAACTTGACTGACCTCACATAAAAGCAGATTTTGGAAAAATAAAAATATATTTATTTGTATAACCTAGCCTATGTTAACCACAAAGAGTATACCTTTCCAATGACACCATTTTCATTTAATTTTTTTTTTAAAAAGACACATTATGCTTAAACAAAAAGGTGGTCCGTAATTTTTTCAAAAATTTAGACAAAATTTTTCGAATAAATGTCCATTTATTAAAATTTTTTAAAACTTTTGCAAAAATTAATTATTCTAGAGTATGTAGCAAACGATAAGCTTTCTAATGATATATATATCATAAAAAAGAAATATTGAAAAACAGTTGAATTCTTTCTTCAAATCAAACAAGTAAAAATTTCCAAAAAGTAGTATTGGTAGTATTAGTAGTAGTATTATTATTATTATTATATATTACATAAACATTTCAACCAATCATATAGTTTTTATGAAATAAAACTGCAATTTCAAAGTTAAATTTTTTGAACTTTTAGGTAGAATTTTTGAAATGTGGCTTTCAATATGTATGTAAAATATTTTTTGAAAATTTTTATTTTAAGTATATTTTTTAAGCATTTTACGATTTACACATTTAAATATATAATAAGGCTGGCAAGTTTGGCGAGTTGTCTCCCCGGAGGTCTTGCCAGACCTCTGATAGGTATACATTTATTTACTACGGAATAATACTTAGAGTTAGCTATCTTATCAAAACTGCATAATTTATTTTGTATATAAACTATAACACTGATATATTCATTAGAACGTTGGCACGCCGTGCATATGCAGTTTAACCGCAACGTTATTTTTGGATTGATACGACTTTATCGAACGCCAAACATACTTTTACATTTTCCTTCAGAAAATAAGTGCCGTGATTAACTTTGTTTTTGTGTAGCAATGCTTACAAGTTTGTCGGATTATAACTCTTTCTCCTTTGCCAAATATATTTCTTTTTATTTGGAAAAATGTATCCATTTCACTGGTGCATTTAAAATTTCCAACTGCGGGAAAGTGTCATTCCGTCAAATGGACATTTCGTCGACGCAGATTTAGGCGAACTTATGTAGCCTATATTGGAAACGAATGATTATTAATTTGAGTTTATGGACATTCCAACTCAAGCACAGATATAGCAGACTTTATTCTTAAGGTTTAACAAAATTTTCGAATATCAGCAAAATATAGTATAAATGCTATGAAAACAATTTCAAAAACAATTCATCTCTAAAGAGAGTGAGATTTCTATAATTTGAGGAAACATTAAATCCTAATCTTGAGCTGCAAGGAGCAATGAAAAATATTTTGGAGATTGTGAGTTCTGTAAATGCTTACAAGATCGATATATATATATATTGATCCACCTACTTTTATTACAAACCCATTTTCAATATTGATATGCAAGACACTAATGGGATATCTCATAAATTAGAGAAAGTTTGTTGGAAATATTTACAATCAAATGTTAAGCTAGAAATCGGCAATGATGCTCAAAAATTTTCTCTTTTAAAAGAAACCCATGAAAGATTATGCTCATGCTTTGATTCCGCGTATATTTGTCAATTTAGGTTTTACAACGATGAAAATTTAAAAATAAGCACGACGGATTGAAGACCATCTAAGAGACTGCATGAGAATTCACTAACAAGTTATGAACCAGACTTTCCAAAACGACTTTTTAACATTATTTAAGTGGAAGGAGTGTACCGTATTATTCATGCTATGCTTGGCGAATTTACATCGTAAGTTTTAAATTTTCTGTTTTTGTCCACACTTGCTAAGTGTCGTTTTATACTGTACGTCAAGCTACGTCCTCCCTTAGCCACATTGTTTGCGCTGCAATCATCACAAGAAATCGTGCATCTCGTTCTACTTTGTCTACGAAGTTTTTATTTCATAAACTAAAAAGTTGATTACCAATTTAATTATTTTCTGTCTTGATTTTTTTGAATAAACTTATCCCAATTAATCTGTATTTTGGAATTTATGATTTTATCGGATGTCTTGAATTGAAAATAAAAAATTATATATTTTTATTTACTAGACTAAGTTTGGAGAATCAAAGGAAACGCAAACAAGCTTTCGAAAAGAGGTGTCAAGGTTAAAAGAAAGAGAAGGGAATGACACAGAGTCAGTTGTTATCAGTGAAGATTTCTTGATTGACAAGTGGAGAAAAGGAGAAAACACAACGGCTAAAAACAGGATCACTTTTAGCGAAATGAAAAGAAAGAGGGGGTGGGGAAATGTATTTCCAATCACTGTTGAAAGTGATGAGGAAAAATATGGAGAAAGTCTTCCCGGGCTCAGTGATAACTTCTTGAACGAGCGTGAAGAGAGGCTGGTGATGACGGAGTTTTCGAGGGAAATTGTGACAAGCGAAAAAGACTTGCAGAAACAGTCGACAAATGTGAGGAGCATGATGCAGGACATCAATGGAGGAATACACTTCATCAAATCTACAAGATGACACCACCGCGATTTCAAATCACTCATTACCATTTGGGTGGCTTTGGCATTTTCTTAAGATTATTTCATTCTTTTCTATTTTATAAGATTATTTTTTATACAATAAATCCGCAAGATTTGATTTTTGGATTCAGATACACTTTATTTAATGTGTACACTTACTTACATATCATAATGTCATTTGTATTCATGACGATCACTGACAAAACCCCCTACGAAAAAAGCAGAATCCACTCATTTAACTAACAACTTATATAAACAGATATACTGAATTAATTAGAAGAATTGATATTCCGTGTTCTTTCGAACAGTTTTACATACAGTAAAACTCATTTAATACGTACAGGCTATATATGGATTGACATTATGCCCCTATTGGAGAAGTGTCTTTATTGAATCTTCGCACTAAAATATTATCCGAGCTTTGCAAAGATACTATGTAATTAATTGTAAAGCTTTTAGATGGAAAAAATTAGTTAATTTCTGGTTAGCGACATTTCACAAAATTTAGAACATGTTCTTCAAACACATATTACAACATTCTATATTAAAATTTGAAGACATTTAAATTGGTAAGCCCCATCAAGGTAATATATGCAATATAAAAGGTGAAGAAGAAATGTGAATTGTCAGTCGTAAAGGAAATGTGTTAAAAGCTTGACGTTGAAGAGAAATCTGTATGCCCAGAGGAATTAACGCATGAAGAGATGATGGTATATTCGTGAAATCTCGATATGTTCCTTTGAATTTTTGTTTTCAATCGAAAATTTGGTTCCATAGAAGTCCAATACTTAGGATTGCCTTTCTGTAAAATACTAACGTTGGTTAAATCAAAGTTGTGCCGTTTCTGCTCTGTGTGTTCAACTATTTTGATAGAAATTGTGTCTTTGCTCTAAGAATTTAAACGCTTTTCTCACGCTGTTGTACCCTCGCTCTGTTTTAACAGTTGTGTAGTCAAGCAATCTACGCGGCACCACACTTAATGCATTTCATTTCTTAAATTAAATTACTTGAATTCATCTTTTATTTATTATCAATATTAGAAACGAATTCTCTGAGGCTTAGCCATTATTTTAACGTTATTATAACTAAGGCGATAAAATATCGTCCAACTTTTGAAAATAAGGTCTCTATTTCTTTGGAATACTTTCAACAAGATTATTATAAAAATCATTCCAAACTCCGCATCTACAAAATCTTTATTTGAAGAATGGGAAGCTACTTTTTAACATTTTTCCATTGTTTTTTGTTATAATTATCGTATTTTAAGGCCGAACTTGCATTTTTAATTTCTATTCTTTGATCCAAAGGGTCACACAAACTAAATTATAGGCACTTCGATATAAAGCTGTGCCTACAGATATCATATGGTAGTACTCATGGTTAGAAAGAAAATTCAAATATCTATAAGAATGCGTAGGTTTGTAATAAATATATCTAAAATGTTAATAAGGCCTTATTTCTATTAATTATTGCATCTATGCAAAATTGATTCAATTCCTTTAAAAATTCTAGAACATAATTTTTTTTATAATCACAAATATGTCTTCCACCTATCTAAAATATATCCTAAGAAAAAATCTATTTTAGGCAAAGCGACCGCATTTACATTCATTTCACACGTTGTTTTGCCAACTTTTAACTGGGTACTGACATTTGCTGTTGTACTTGTGTCTTGAATGGAACACTGAAATCAATTGTTAATTCCATTTAATTCGTGTTGATTAGCATATTTGAATACATATGTTACATACACATAGGGATTTTAAATATATTTAAAAAACGTTCAATGTGGGAGGCATCTAGATGGTCATTATAATTTTATGTAATTTAATTAGGCATATAGAACATAATTTTAAAATCCCTCATTTAGTATGCTTCCGAATAAGTTGATACAAAACAAAGTTAGCAAATGTCATTATCTCAAATAAACTAAGTTTAAGAAGGCTTTTATTATTGTTAAGCTTAACAAAGGTATGCTATATTTCCTATGATTCAAAAAAATGATAAAATTTTAATAGTATCACTAGAGAATGTTATGCTTTCGAATAACATGGTAAAAACAAAGGAATCCCTTGTTATTATTTCAATTTTTCACTAAAAAATCAAAAGTTATTGTCGAAAATTAGATGAACCTTATCCCTTAAAATTTGATGACTTTTTCTAAAATCGTTAGCTGCATCTTTTGATACCATTTTCATGATAGTTGAATGACCCTCTCATGTCAAAATCTGTCAATTAAAATTAACATTTTTAACAAGATTTTGATATTATTTGTAGTTGATTTTATAACTTAGGGTCTATGTTAGATATTCCCTTGAATATTTATAATTATATACAGTTTTGAACGCTTAACATATATATTTAATTATAATGACTAAAGAAAATGTCAATCAAAAACTTGATTGATGAGAAATATATCTAATAAAATATTCATTCGAATTTTATATAAAATGTATGTTTTTATGCAGAATCGATCATGCTTTTGTGTCTTTGCTCGAAGAATTTTTGATTTTTTATTTATGGCTCAGTTTTTGAATTTAGAATTTGAAAATATCTATAAGTGTCAATGAAATTTTAGGTTTACTTCTAAAAATTGTCTTCAAAAATATTTCCAAAATTTTATAATAAAAAATATTTTTATACAAAATCGACTATGCTTATTTTATTTCGGTAGGCCATTTTAGCTAATACGGTTAAAAATATATAGAAGTGTCAATTGAATTAGTGATTGAATGCCTGAAAATAAGTTTTTCTCCAAAAAAATCATTTCTGTAAAATTTTTCAGAAAATGGTTATGTAATAATAACGTATAATACTTTTTTCAATCATGTTGAGTATAAAATATTTTTTTTAGAAAAAAGAAAAACAAAACACATTATAAAATCTTTTGAAGATTAGTATGAGAAAAGGAAGCAACGCGAAAACAAATTGAAAAGAGAACGTGTGATCAAAAGAAATAATTTTAAAAAAGAAATATGCATCTTGACTAAATGGAAGATCTACCATCTTCCATATGAGCAGGAGCTTCCAAAAAGACTTTGAACGTGAAAAAGAAGTTCCTCTTTTGCAAATGAAAAATCTTTAGAGCTATAGTTTATCAGCTAAGATTACAATTATCATTTCACTAAGATGGGTAGGAAATCTGAATAGGTCAGAGTTAATAAAACTCTAACAGATACCAATATGTGAAGATTTAGTCACTATCAAGATAATTTTAAATTTAAATTGAATTTGTCCATCTTTTTCCTTTTTTGGTGATAGAGATAAACTTTTAGATGAAGATGGTGGACAACTTTTTGTAATTGAACAATGAACATCACGAATCATTCATCAATCATCATAAAAAAAGCTTTGAACTCGTATTGGTTGTTCAATATCTGTTCACATCACATGATAATAAAATATAAGATACTGACAAAAAAAAGTCAGAGATCATCAAGAAGATTCTTTAATCAAAATGCTTTGTGAGCGAGTAAAGTGTGTTCAAAATAAATACTTAAAATGTTTCTTGGAACACAAATTGCAGAAAATAAACTTCTGATGAAAGAAGAGCTACCAAGAAACGATCATCATGGAATGAATAGCAAAATTATATACTGAATAAAGTATAAAATGAATTAAACAGCAAAAGTTGGTTTATATAAATTAAGAAAATAAATATAGCAGTTAAATACTGTAAGTAGAATTTATTTTGAAGTTATTTATTGATTGACACGTTTAATTGATTTTCATAAAAAAAAAATGAGCATGGCCTCAAAAGTGGGCATACTTGAAAATGGTATATATGTGTATAAAGAAATTTTTATAAGTATTTCAATAAAATTTTAATTTTGACAAGAGCTGTCATATTCTAATCATTTTTGGACAGGTTTCATTGATTTCATAAAAATTGAACATCCTCTCTACATACTTGAAAATTGGTATATATGTATAAAAGTTTTTTATAAAAATTAAAATTTTGATATGAACTGTCATATTTAAATAATTTTTTGTCAGTCTTGACTTATTTTCATACATAATTAACATCACACCTAGATTCAGCATACTTGGAAATTTGTAAACCTAATAGTATCCCATACCCGAATGATAGGAAAACTAGAACGAAAATGTCTTTTTCGATCGGAAAAAGCCTGAAAGTACAGCTTTTTCCAGAAGTTCTGAAAATTGAGATTAGGAACAAAAAAAGAAATAGAAAGTAGTGAGACTAGGACCATGAAATAGAAAGGAAACGACATCGCAGAAGGAATGAAAAAATGATATTCTTTGTATACAAGAGACGAAATCGCGCGGTAAAGCAACACGAGATTTAATTGTCGGATGTCATAAGCTTTTTTATACTGACGAAATAAATAAAAGAAATGTGGTAATAATATTATTTCAGAAAGATACAAAAGAAAAGGTTTTAGATGTAAGGAGGAATAAAGACAGATAAATTGCAATATTATTTCAGAAAGATACAAAAGAAAAGGTTTTAGATGTAAGGAGGAATAAAGACAGATAAATTGGAATCAAACTTAGAGGAGATTACGAGATAATATGAATTGTATCAGCGTACGGACCTCAAACTAGTTGCAAAATAGAGAAGAAAGATTTTCAGATTTGGAAGAGTTAATTAATGAAGTGATGGAAAATGAAAGTTTTATAATTGGAGCTGATTTATGCTGGTAAAGCAGAGTGAAGTCAAAAACATAAAAGATTACAAAGTGATATCTGGTACCGAAATTCCAAGTAGATATATTGAAAAACAGAACTGAAAAGTGATGAAAATCCAAAGTATGGAAGCTGAAAGACCCTGAAGTTAAAGCAAAATTTAGAAGAAATATTAAAAATATAAAATTTAACATACAATAAGGAAGACAGTGTTGAAACATTTTGAAAAAAAATGAAGTAAATTCTGATTTGTGTTAGCAGTCTTCGGAAGAAGCAAATTAGGTAAAAGAAAAAGAAGCATGGTGGTGGAGTGAAGATATTAGACATGCCCTTAGGGAAAAGAAGTTGGCTTTTAAGCAATACAAAAATCAAAAAACGAAGACAAAGTTAAATACACGGCAAGAAAGAAAGTAGCTAAAAAGATCATAGTCAAGAACTCTGGAAGAAAACGAAAGTTGTGTAAAGAGTTAGCAACGAAAGAAGGAGAAAATACGATCTATAAAATTGGCAAGTCAAGGCAAAGCGAGAAAGAAGATGAGAGAGAGCTGTTGTTGAAAAAGCAGAACAAGTTGAAGGAACAAAAAGATAGATATACCCTGAGGAAGTGGAACAGAAGTGAAGAGTTTGTTAGTGATATATAAAAAGGAGACGTTTTAGATTGTGGAAATTGCCGTGAAATAAAGTTGCTAGGACATCCACTAAACAATTTGAAAGAATACTGGAAAAAAGATTACGCAAAAGCCTAAGCAAATTTGGATTTATGCCAGAGAAAGGCGCAATAGATGCCATCTTTATTGTGAGACAACTTGTAGAAAAAAGATTGGATGAAATTCGTCAGTATACTGTGGATTTGTAGATCTTGAAAAAGCATAGTGCCAAGAGATGTAGTCTATTTTATTTTGCGAATAAGAGGGGTAACAGGAAATATTATTAGAACCATAATGAAAATCTATGAAGAAAGTAAAAGAGTAGTTGGGACAATGAATGACATTTCTAGGGAATCCGATAGCAGCGTAGGACTGCATTAAGGATCCGTTTCAAGTCGACTTCTATTTGCTGTATTAATCGATGTTCAATTCAAATTAGAGTTGGATTATGGCAAAATTGTTAAAAAAAAGTAAGATTTCGAAATGAATTCTGAAAAGACTGAAACCATGTGTAACTTTAATGCCCTTGTAATGATTAACATATATTTTACTGTAAATTTACATGCTTTATTGTTTATATTAACCTTCCTATTTGTAATAGTTTGCATGTTGAAAGTTCGCATGCTCATACACTTCAACCTTTCATACGATATAATTTACTTATACATTCATTAACTATTTGTATTTATATATATACAAACCAATAATAATATAGCAATATAAGAAGAAGAAAAAGGCAAAGCTTTGTGTAGTATTGGAACAAATCAAAGATCCTTCAAAACTACTTATCAGTCAAAAAGATCCTTGAATCCAGAAGCCTACCTAGAGATCCTAAAACTATTTTATCAGTTGATCTTCGTTACAATAAAACCTTTTCTTTTACGTCACACGTAACACCATGTCTGCAGTACCTTGGCTCTAATTCTCTTATAGCACAGAGTATGTGTGAATTTTCTCAAAACTATTTCCACTTTATTTCGCTTACTACACAAAGCTATCAACATACCAAATCATTACACACATACTAGACACAACATTCCATATTTCCATTCTTTTGAAAATCGATTAAAAAACGACAACGCGTATAACTTCTGCCATACTTTTCCGCTCTCCTACACATTTTCCAACCATAAATAAATCATTCTTTCCCCGTCTTCACGCCCCCCCCCCCTTGTTCTTTTTGAGAATCAATAAAAAGTCATTGATACATTTATACGCGTTGATACCATTTTAGCTCTCATACACATTCTTTATAAATAAAACTTGCTTTTGCTTTACATTTCTACATTTTTGTAATGGACTCTGGAAGCAGTTCGAGCTCAATTTCTGAAGAATCCATACAGTATACCTTGTTTTCTGAAAGTCTTGTTAGTTTTTCTAGTGAAGAAGAAGAGAAAGTCTATGAAAATTTGATATGTCCAGGATCAAATTGAATTCAGCGGGGAGCCAAATTTGAAACGCGAGGTAGATTATTGAGCATTTATAAAATATCACTTAATTATTATAGTAAAGAACAATTTAAAAGTAAATCGAACCTCTATTGCCCAGGTCGTTTGACTAAGACGAGTTTCGATGTCTTAGGCTTATGTCTTAGCTGTTTAAGTTAAGACGAATGCTAATGTAGTGCCAATTACAAAAATAAATCAGCACGAACTTAGGTTTGGTAGATAAGAGTATTTCGATTAGCGTTTGCACGTAGCCAAGAGTTCAAAATAGTCGATATACATCAAATGCGATCCTCTTTTTGACAAACAAATCCGAAAGGCATTAACTTGAAGTACTATTCCGAAAACTCTCAAAATGTTCTTTTTGTTCAACGATACTTTCGGTGTTCCTTTTATGACGGCCGCTTTAGATAAGAATGTGTTTTCCTTTACGTACATATGAAAATTTACTCCACACTTTTTTTCAATAAAAAATTAGCGAAAATAATTCCATTATCAACTAATTTTGGAATATATGTAAATTTGAACAAACTGTTAAAGATTTAAAAAATCAACTTTTTAAATTTTTTCCCGAATTTTTCCCACCATTTTTCACAACATACTCATTTTTTCAATCTTTCAGCTTTTTTCTTCAAACTTTGACATTCAGCTCCATATGTCATCGCAGGTCTGATGATTTTGTATAAATTTTGGCCTTTAACTTAATTGACATCCTTTTTTCATTCAGAATTTCCTTAACTTCTTGCACTTTGATGAGAGCAGTGAAAGCCTCAAAATTTTTGAGGGGGTGAACTTTTTTTTTATAATTTTCAAAATTTATTATAAAATAATTTTTGTTCAATGAACCCGCCACCATTATTACTGGATATTATACTTGCACTGTAAGCTCTCACTCCCACCACAACTGAACAGAGTTTATGGAGTCGAATTACTTTGTTTGTAATTCTGATTGCATCAACCTTCTAGCTCAGTGGTGTTCAAATGAGTCCGCTGTGCCGCGAAGAAGTTCCAATGGGATCGAGAAGGGGACACTGAGTGAATCTTTTTTCGCAAAATATGGACCCATATTGGGTCCCATTTTCGCCAATAAATCACATTTAAAAAGAATAAAAAAGTTAGTCTTTGAATTGAGTACTATTTTTTTTAATGATTAAAAAAATGAAATATGACGACTCACAATTGAAATTTCGTTTTAATGCGTCTGGTAAGAAATAACAACTAAAGCTCAAATATATAAGTATCCTTTGTGTTCTGAAGTGTTAGCATCCACTTTTCTAAAGCCAGTCAAGTGAAGCTTGAACCGGTAGTGAAGCACTCTAGTTCGGTAAACAAAACTATTGGTTGAACGATTGCACAAATTCATGTTTGATAAATAACATAGGAATGTTTTTGCAAAATATTAAGTATGGTTTGAAAAGTTTCAAAAAAATATCTGTTGTCAAAAAGTCCCACAACATAGCAAAAGAGTTGACATTACCTTGCTGCAAAGATATATTGTATGTGCTAAGATTCAATCTTCCTGTCAAACGATACCGTTAGAAGGCTAATAGGAGAGATGTC
The DNA here is from genome assembly GCA_030549495.1 of Nectonema munidae. NCBI lineage: Eukaryota > Metazoa > Nematomorpha > Nectonematoida > Nectonematidae > Nectonema > Nectonema munidae. Next base: position 334,460 of record JAUIRK010000593.1, read on the forward strand.
TGAGGACATGTCAAACGTGGTTTTATTGATTTTATCTTAGCCTTGTGTTTACGTGCAGTATGTATCAAGAACCTGGTAGACAATTTCTTATTTTGCGAAACTCAGCAATAGAACAACTGTAAGAGAAACATTTGACAAAGTGATAATTTTTTTACAACACATGGTATTAAGTCGAAATCTGGCTAAGCAAAAATCTCCAGATGTAATTGGTACCCAGTGCGCGGAGCCAAAAAACCATACCCGATGAATTGAAAAACGTTTTCAATGAAGTAAAACGGTGTATTTTGTTTCCAAATTTGAAAAACTTTGCTGCATTCAAATGTGAGGTTGTTTTCCAAAGGTAAATTTTCCAAGCGATGCTATGGAAAGAAATCCAGCAATTTATGGAAGGCAAACTAGACATGCATGTAGAATTCTCTGATGTCCGTTTTAGTATATTTCTATCATTTTTAGTGAACATATTTGAATATATGAATTCCTTTAACCTTGCGTTGCAAGGAAAGGAGAACAGAGTACTCCATTGTAATAGAAAAATGACAGCTTTTAAAATGAATCAGAGATAATTGAATTCTTTGACAAAAATATTTTGCTCGATTACGAACATATTTGTTTATAAAGATAAGATTTTCATCAATGAATATGTCCTGTAGGCCATAAAACACCATGTAGCATATCTTATCTAAGAAATTTCTCGTTATGTTCCTAGTCTACAAAAATTAAAAAATACTATCAATTTATCAAAACGCCGTTTATAATCTCGTTTAGCAATCAGGCCTCAAAAGATTTCTTAATTAAAGAACAGTATATTGATTTGGTTAATGATTGAGGACGTGCAAAGCAAGTTTTTCTGAAATATCTCAAATACATTTTCGATTGAAATGGAACTGTCCTATGCTGATGTAGCAAAGATTGCTCTGAAAGCTCTTATCCAATTTGCCACTACATATGAGTGTTAGAAAGCTTTTTCTAGCTACTTGTCATTGAAACCAAATCCCGAAATAGATTGGAAGTGAGTAATGATATGAGAGATGTATTGGCGAAAACAGAGCCAAATTTAGACAAATAGGTTTAGACAAAGAAGATGACATCTATCCTATTAAGATTTGGATTGTTGAGACCATTTTTGAATAAACAATGGTCTCGATTATTTAGTACAGTAGTTTATATGTTGCTTTATTTTTTTTAAATGAGACCCCGGGCTATTAAAAAAATATAGTTAGACTGCTACGCCTAAATTTTTTAGAAAGTTGGTGAACTACTCTTTCAAGCTCAACAAGGAAAAAGATAGATCACTACTCATCAGATGTAATTACGTCTTTATCCCTCCTTACCAGTTATTGAAACGGATGATCACAGTCTACCTGTATAGTCTATTAGATATGCTATACTCTAGCCAAGTGAAGGTTTTATACCATGACTAAAAATGATCTCTTTTGTAAATCTTCAGGGAGCTGAATTTTTGGTTGAAGCGTTTTATATTTAGTTAAACATGTCTTTGTCTTTTAATGACGTTTATGAGAAGGGTTATATTGGAGGACTCATTGGTAATACAGTCAGACCTCATTTATGAACAAATTCTTTGACAGATGTGACCATTTGCAAAAATAAAAAATAAGAGAAATTATATATATGAAAATTAAAGAGACTTTAAGAGAATTTCACAACCGGTTCGAAGTATTAACTTTTTTGACGAGTGATAAATATAATGACTTCTTGGGTGTAGGAGTTTGTGAGAGGAAAATAATTTACCAAACCTTGAGGCTAGTGAGGGAAAGGACAATAGAATTATGCGCGTCAGTACATAAACTGAAAAAGGGCATTACTATGACAATATATAAGGATAAACATATTAATATTATGATATAACTTCATTCAGATTATTCGACAACGCCACTATCCGATGAAATATTGATTAGGAGCTAGAAGATATTTCTCAGCCCCTCTTCTCACTAATTGTCAGCAAGATATCAAATGAATTGGTTACGTGGATTGATTAGTCTGTACTGAAATGCATTGTTGCTTAAAATTTTTAGCAAAGAAATGTAACCAAGATTGATTACAACACACAAAAACAAAGAATCATCGTATACCTACACATATATTCAGTCAGTATTCTAAGAAATCTTGATAAAAACCATTTTATAAGAAGAATATCTAGGGATAAAGATGTTGTATATTTGATTTCTAGAATAAGACTTGATTGTTTAAATTAACCCCGTCGCCCACTTCAAGAAATAGAGTTTTTATATAGTTATGTGCTATAAAAAATATTTTACTCGATCAAAAATGCATGGGCTCTTATTCAAATGCTGACTACATTACTGCCTATATTATAACAAAGTGGACGTTAATGAAAAAAAGAAGATTTTAAATATTCATTCTAAGACTTAACCTTAAAACAAGAAAATTAATATCAAAAATATCTATTCAGTAGACAAACAAGTCTAATAAATACTATTAAAAACAATATATAATTCAGAAAATGGAAAATCACATTGGGGGGAGGGGGAGCCTCCAATCACATCGGAAGGGGCGTCGCCCCCCGGAATAAAGAAAGATACATTCCTGAAAGCTAAAATAAAAATCGCCAAAACCAAAACAGTCAAAAATCAAAACAACTAAAATTCTAATTTTTTAATCAAAATATATCTATCATTTGAGTTCTTTTTTTTTAACAAAATTTTGAAATTTTAAATTATTGGCTATTGACATCCACAATTAAGTTTTGAAAATTAGTATTTGACCCTCTGGTAAAAGATTCTTTTCGTATTTCTAGTGTTAACAAAAAGACTTGCGTGCAGGCGAAGTGAAGAATGCCAGCGTGGTTGAAGAGAGACACTGCCAAGCGTTAGATCTGTTTTATCAAAAATCACACTCATATAAAACCTGGTAACTCCTAAAACCTCAAATGAGTCTGCGACTTTCATTAGAAAGCAAATATTCTTGTGCTGAAGATAGGCTAAGCTAAAATCAAGTTCTTTGGATATTTATATTTGTTAGTAAGTCAAATATTTTCGCTTTAAATGGAACTCCCAAATCCCAATGTAGTTTTGAGTAAATGCACTAGTGTTTTAAGAATTTGAAACATAAATTACATATTTTTGGGTTTCATTAAAAGGCATTAATTTTTGTCGTTACTTTCAAAAAAGACTCAATTTTTCGATATTGATTTTTTTTTCTGCACTCAGTCCAATTTTTTATTTCAAAGAAAACCCCAAATCACTATACACATTGTTGTTCTTACTCACTTCCAAATCAGCATCTCCAATTGATGCAATGAGAGCTAAATAGAAAGCGAAGACACTTTGGCTAGCCTGAGTAAAATCGCTGATATAGGGAAGCTCTTGTTGTCGCCGTAATACCAAAAGTTACGCTCAATCAAAAGATTTTAGAGTTCCTCACACCGGACTCTGCCATTAAGATTTGTAGAGACAAGTTAAGGGAAGGAAATATTGCTTTGCTCTCTTTGTTTCATATCGCATACTGTTTTTGTTCGATTAAAGGAGACCAATCATGCAGAGAGATAAATGTGAGACTTCAAGGAGTATTAAAAATGGTAAAATAACAAGCATTTCTTGAAACAAGCTCTAATTTAGACTAAAAAGTTTATCACGTAAAGAAAAAGTTAAGTGCAAAAAGTAAAGAAAAATAGTGAATATTCTGAGGTAAGAGGAAGACTCTAATCATTTATGATTATGTCGTAGTTGCTGCAAAATCTTTCGTGAAATGGGAGACAGTTGAAGACTTCGAATGCTCTGATATGATCGAAGGGAACGAAGTAAAAGAGGATGAGTAGTGCAAAGTCGATGAAAAAGAAGGCTAGAATTGAGAGAAGAAGCGTTCTCAATTTCCGCTTGTACTCCGTGCCTGCTGGTCCGTACGGCGAAATGTAGGGCACAAACACGAATGAGCAGAGGAAGCCTGTTGCGAAGCCGAACACATGGGCAAAGTTATCGATCCAAGGCAGAAAGCCGGTCGCGAAGAAGAAGAGCGAGAGACAGGACATCTTGGCCAAAACGTTGAGAGGGTTTTTGAAAATCTTCCAGTTTTGCACAATTTCCACGAACATGCACGCGAAAATACCAAATTGCGAGGCGCCAGGCCCAACTTCTGCTCTGTACGGGAGAAAAGTGGCACTGGCCAAGTTTCCCGAAATTCCACTGGCGAAGTAAATGAGCGCTGTCCTGGCGGGCCCGATTAATTTCTCCATGTCCGCCATAAAAATCATTTGGAAGAGAAGCGTGAAAGCGAAGTGAAGAATGCCAGCGTGGATGAAGAGGGACACTGCCAAGCGATAGATCTATTTTATCAAAAACCAAACTGATATCAAACCTGGTAATACACTCATAACTAATTACATAGTTGCTAAACTAATTACAAAACTAATTACATAGTTGCTAAACTAATTACATAGTTGCTACTAGAGCCCTGCGCGCTTTGTAAAAATTTGCGCACACTCGCCCTCCCCAGCATTTTATTATTTTGGACCAGCCTTGCGCCCGTAGTAAAAATAAAATAAAAACCCGCACCCAAAACGCAATTTAAAATTTAAACGCGCAATTTCACATTTGAATTTTTATGCTGAAAGCGTTAAAGTATTTTGCCATGATGCATAAAACATTACGCGCAACAACAGAGAGTGTAGGAAAATTGCTTCAATATAATGCATTGCATATGTAATAGAAAGTGTACTTCATCTAAAGAAACAAGTACAGCTCGATGATCTATGCGCGTGATGTACCTACTGATGCTAGACTTTATATTAGCTATAAGTGAACATCTTATAAAGTATACAACTTTTAAGAATTATTTCCCAAATACCCACAATTTTTCAAGTTAAACCGTATTACCCCTCAGTACGAATATTTAAAGCACACCCACAGTTTATGTGCGGGACCTGAACACCTGCGCTAGTAGCTTGTCTGGCGCCGGCCTCTAGTGCAAGGTCATAAATTTACCAGCCTATTAAGAAAAGACTCCCAGCAGATAAGACGAGAACCAATCATTCAAACCATGGAGTGATGAAAATTTTTTACAAAGTGAATAAATATTCGTCTTCTTCTTCTTCATTAGTGTTAACAAACCGACTAAATACATAAGAATGCCATTTTCTCTAATCCAATTCAAAAAAGACATGCAAACGCAGCTACTTGAATACCTTTTCTAATTTTATCCTTTCTTAACCTGGATTACTTTTTAGTGCTAAGGATCGATTCGTTGATACTGAACAATAAAAACGATTTGAAGCCACTACTATTCAGCAAAGCAGCTACCACGTTTCTAATTACCATGCAGTCAGTGTATAAATTATTCAATCAATAGGTAGCGTCGCATGCAATGGTTTGTTTTACGTAAAGTCATTTAATGCAACGCACCATTCTGCGATGTATCACGCTGACAATGAATTGAGGAAGTACCTTTTCAAAAATGCAATAGAACTAGGTTATCGTGCTTATATCCGATAGTAAAACAGTGTCTGATAGTCTTGATTCCGATATTGAAAGACGCATCCAACTCACCTCAAAACGCTGAGTCCTGCAAGCCTGCATGTTTTGGCACGCTTCGTGCAGGGCAAATCACAGACTGGTAAATACATTAGATACGAGAAAATGTTATTTTTATCGAATCTTTTGAGTTTTTCTTCAAATCTCTCCACTAGGAAAATTCTTAATTATTCAGTCTCCAGTTTTTTCTTCTTTAAGATCGATAAAAATCATTTTCGCTCTCCATCCTTTGTCATATTTTTTAATTTTGGTTTGTAAATTTAAGAGAGAAAAAAATAGACTTTATTACCAATCAAATTAAAGGAAGGAAAAGACAAAATGTGAAACAAAGCAGAATTATATTATCTAAAAGCCAAGCAATGATAAAAACAGATATATTGACTGTGCAGAGCTTGATTGTATATACATTATTGTCGCATAATATGCATGATCATTAAAAACCATGCGTATGACAATTTACTAAGGCTTATAACAAAAAAGAGATTTAAATTTTAATGAAAACAATATTCGACCATAGAATAAGGCGCTTATATTGCTTAAAGAGGATGCAGACTGCATTATCAACAACTATGCTCTTTTTCTGAAGGCAGTCTCCGCACAAATAGAATTATAAAATGTGCTTCAATAATATAATTTATCTATGTTCAAAAACAGCAGTCTATCAACCTATTTTCTAAATCCTCACTTGGTACTGACATGTTTGATCTTTTTTCCAAGACCGGCTTCTGTTGGAATGTCTACCTTTCTCCTCGGTTCAAGAAAACAAATATGCATATTTTAGGACAGAAATTGTAGTGAAGATACATTCATTTGCAAAACTGTGACATGCAATTCGAAGAGAATTATGCGTTTTTGTGCAAGTGCGATTCAACTGCCTACAACTTTGCATTTAAAATATGCCAGGTACTGTGACATCCTCAATATTCGAATCTTGTTTCGTGAAAGATCGCTTCCTGTTGGAAAGAAATGCTAAGATAACTACTTTGTTGCATGTGCTGCAAATCACCGCTTCCCAAAGAGCATCACCTCAGGCAAATGTCTTAAAAACTAATAGAAAGATTCAATGCAACTTTGGAATGTCAGCTAAGCTCCACATTTCACATATAAAAGGAAGACTTGAATTCAAATGTAAAAAATAAATATAGCCAATTGAACATGGAAAACGGATAAAGAAAGGCCTTTTGCCATGCTTCGCAAACAGATCGCTTTCGATAGGTGCGTGTTGAGAACCACGCTGGGATCACTGACGAAGGCTGTATTTTTCGTTTGTGCAAAACAACAATCATTTGTAGATGTTATTTTCATGAATAGAGCAGGACGACTAAATTCAGGATGCATACGCTATCCTCCAAGAGCCGACAAACAACAACATGCACGACACTCATTTCTCATACTCACGTTTAACACCCAAATTACACACTTCATATAATACAATTTTCCTCTTATAACATTCCTAATTTGAGAACCATATTTAAAACAAACTAACGATGCAATTCAAAGGAAATAGAATCATTCAACATGAGTACTCTACTGAAATCACTCAACTCATTCATTGGCGACCTAAAGATCTAAAGACGCTATACGAATACAAGAATATTGGCAACAGCTTCTTAAGTTATGAATCATAAGAATATGAGGAATAGTGATAAATAGTTACGATTCATTCGGAAACTGGTAAATTTGGGCTTAATGCCTGATTTATAGAGAAGAGGAAGATGTGGAGTGCTCAGTAAATTTAAAGCACTTCGTGCACGTTATTTAGAGATAGCGGTGGAATCAAAAGGGTAGGGTGATAGGGGACTGTCACTTGCCTTTCCTCACGCCTCAATTGTAGTGGGGAGCCTAAAGAAGCGGTTTAACTTTTGTATTTGACTCGCTATTACTTATTTAAATTATCATTAGTTCGCGAGTACACAAGTTTAGAAGGTAGCATACTTGATCCGGAGTATTCTGGTCTAGAAAAGGAAGAAGTCCGCACACCTCATTCAGGCAAGAGACTTGCGAGCAAAGAGTCGCTTCTCTGTGGAAACTGCCTTTGACAAAGTCGCAATATTTTTGAGTTGTGATCAAGCACTCGCCCTTTATTCCGACGCAGCAAGGCCGGCCAATCAGATCGCAGTTCATGTTGGGGTAAGCAAAGGACTTGCCCTTCTTGAAATCTTCTTTGCAGACAGGCCAGCGAGCGAGATCATTCGGCCACGGCTTGGCTGGATTAGATAGCGGATTTGCGCAGAACTTGGGATGCTGCCCACAAACACTTCCCACACTGAACTCGTTAGAGCGAAATTTGTATAAAGCGTCGTGGTCGCCCAAATCATGGGACCAGGAATGCCAGGTGGACATAAAGGAGGAACAGTCTTCTCGTGAGGTTTGAATGCAGCCCGCGCCGTCATTTCTAATACAACAAGCACTCTCGTTTTCCTTCGCTTTGGCAGCGTTGAGCAGCCGGCTGATTCTTTTGTCTCCGCGCATGCACGGGGTATACTTAGCCCCAAGTAATATCAACTTGGCAGAAGCCGGTCCGATCCATAGATTCCCTGGCTCCACATAGCCCACGTGTTCAAGAGCGAGAGAAGGCTTCAAAACAAAGCTCTCAACCTGAACAGTGCCAAAGGAAATTGGAGCGAAGGAATAGAGGAAAAGCGAAATCAATAAAATGAAGAATTGGACACTCGTGATCCAGTATGTGAAGTACGGACGATAATCTTCCAAAGAAATTATTTGATGAATCATGTATTTGTCCAGAGATTTCATCGGTTTCAAGTCTGAATCAATTACATTTAGAATAGCACCTACCCCAATGCTTCTTTTTTTCTTGAATCCAAAAAACCCCGATTTTTCAGTAGGAAACACAGACGAAGTATGTGGAACGACATTCTTACAAGTCACTTTGGGAGCATCAGTATAATCAAAAGTTTGATCAGATGAGCGGTATGGTGGAGATCTAAAAAAATCTTGTATTTTTCGTCCAGTTGCTTTTATTTCCCTGAAGGTAAGAGACAAAACGGACGCTTTTTTAACATATAATGCATCGTGGATGGGTGGGTATTTGGAGTCAAGCATATCTTGTTCGGCGCCGTCAGACTCTTCTCTTTGCGACGCCCTTATCTTGGCAGAAAGGCACTGCTTGCACCGCTCCACCGCCTCTTGCTTGAGAGGCCCAAATCTCCTCTCACACATATGCATTCTTCGAAGCGAGAAGTCTTCTTTGCAAGAGCAACCTCGAGAAACTCCAAAGAATTTGGCAAACTGATCGACAGCTCGAGGCAGCGCACCCTTCTCTTTGAAGCACCAAAAGTTGGAAGGCTCGAATTTCTTGGCGAAGTCTCCAGTCTTCTTTGATGAAGAGGACGATGAAGGTATTTCCATCAACCTCAAAAGTCAAAAATTTTAATATTTATAATATATGTATGTAGAAATAATCCTTGCTACGCTTACAACACTCTACCTATCAACTACATTTTAATCAGCATATATTCAAAAACGGTATCATTTGGTGCATTTAATCAGACACTTACATTTAACATATTTTTAAAAAGTTTACCGTCAACTCGCATAAACCAGCCTAACTAATTAACCAACTAACTCTATTGAATTTACTCCTCGATTTCTCCGGCTTAGTAAAGTTCAGAGATACGTATATTCATTTCGTCGGAAACTGGCTATTTAAAAATATATAGAGAATTTCAGAATAAATGGGAAATATCGCACACTATATTTACTATAATGTTACAGAGACAAGCAAAGTTTTAAAAATATTAAAAAAAATATATTCTGACCTCCGTATTTATTATAGTAAAATCATTACAGAAAAACCTGTGTAAGCGGTCCAGGACCACCTCAGGGGCGTAGCCAAAGGGGGGCAAGGGGGCCATGCCCCCCCCCCCAAATACCAAATATTTTTACTACTTAATTAAAGTTCTTATTTTATTTCCAATATGCTTGCCCCCCTAAATTCCTTGCATGCCCCCCCCCCAACTTCCATTTTTTGGCTACGCCACTGGACCACCTGTATATATCGATCCCTATACAACATTAGAATTGAATATAATTCTAGAAGAGAAGAAGCCTTTAAAAGGGGTTGTTTTGAAAGGGTCTTCTGTTCGACAGTTATAAACACGTTTTAATATTGATAATAATAATAATAGTAATAAGCTTTTCTTTGGTCGAATAGCTATAGCGTAGTCCTCGACCCCTAAAAAATGAGAAAAAAGACTGAACAGGGGTTTCACTCACTTTTTTAAGAGAATTATATTCATTATATTATCTTGGAAAGTTCTCTTTAAATCCTTTGTAAAAAGTAAAATTTGGGCTGAAGTTATAATGCCTTTTTTTGACATAAAATTAATTTTATGCTAAAACTTTATAAAAATGTGAATAATTGGAAAACTGATAAAACAAATCATAAAGATATACTGCCCCCCTCTCAACATTTTTAAATAAAATAAGGCACTTGATTACATCTCAGGCTTAGTCACTCAAAACAACTCCATGTTCTGCCTTTTCTTGGGTTTCAAGGAGAGTTGCCAGAATTCCCACTTTTCTGAGATTGTCCAGGTTGCTAGGTTTTACGAAAAAATATTTTTTGCTATATCTGCCTTTCTGTGAGGTCAGTCAAATTTTATTTAGTTAAAAAATTACCCATGATTAACCTCAGGAATTAATATTCTTTTTTTCAATGTCTCATATAAGAAAGGTAGAATTTAGTTTTTTTTTCATTTTAAAATATCAGAGCAAAAGAAAATTTTATTAGAAAAACATTACACTGACCCCTAAAAAGTAAAAAAATATTCCTTTATTTGGACAGTTTTCTTTTACTCTGATATTTCAAAATGAAGAAAAACTAAATTCTACCTTTATTATATGAAACATTGAAAAAATAATATAAATTCATGAGGATAATTATGAGTATTTTTTGGAACAAATGAAATTTGACTGACCTCACAAAAAACAGATATTGCAAAAATAAAAAAAAGTATTGAAAATTGTTAGAATAATGTTAATTTCGTGTTATCTAAAATAACAAAACATCTTATTCTGCTACTAAAGTTTAGTATTTATTCAAGAAACATTGAGAAAATTTTATTAAAAAACATTATACTGACCCCTAAAAAGTAGGAAATATTTATTTATTTTCGACAGTTTTCTTCGACTATGGCATTTTAAAATGGAAAAAACTATCATTTATTATGAACGCTATATGAAATTTTCAACAAAAGTAAATACATTGATCAGGGTAATTTTTGATATTTTTTGGAACTTGATAAAAGTTGACTGACCTCACATAAAATCAGATTTTGCAAAAAGAAAAACATATTTTTTGTAAAACCTAACTCAAGTATGTTCAGCACAAAGAGTATAGCTTTCCAATGATACCATTTTCAATAAAAATTTTTGTTTAAATATTCACATTGTTTTTAACAAAATGTGGTCACTTTTTTTTACCAAAATTTAGACCAAATTTTTCGAAGTAAAGTCCAGTTGTTAAAAAATTAAAAAGCTTTTGCAAAAAATATTATTTTAGTGTGTATAGCAAACGATAAGCTTTCAAATGACCTTCATGAAAAAGAAAAATTGAATAACAGTTAATTTTTTTGTTCAAAACAATTAAGTAAACATTTTCAAAAAAATCGTCATTTTATTGGTATTAGTATTATTATTATATATCACATAAACATTTCAACCAATCAAATAGTTTTCATGAAATAAAAGCCGAATTTCAAAGTTAAGTGTTTTGAACTTTTGTGTAGAATTTTTAAAACGGTGCTTTCAATGTGTATGTAAAATTTTTTTTGAAAATTTTTATTTTAAGTATATTCAGTATTTTACGATTTTTAAGATCTGGCAAGTTGTCTCAACGGAGGTCTTGCAAGACCTTGCAAGAAGTTATTTTACAAATATTTCATATAAAAATAACGAACACCGGTTCAAATGAAGTCTAGTTTTGTTTTTTTCTTGAGAAAATTATTAAGACTAATCTAAAAGGTATGTGGATGGATATGCTTGAATGAAATATACAATTGTCATAATATTGAAAAAAGTGATGTCGTTTACCTATCACTTAAAGCCAAAAAGCAGCATCCTTTAATTAGTTATGAAGGTAAAACAACGTGTTCATCCTTTTTTTGTTTTGGTAAAGAGGTTATCTATTCATTCTAGAAAAATTCTGGCCTTTTTGAGTGAAATAATAGAAATAAATAAACCTTTGTGCAACTTAAAACGGCGCTTTTATTCTTTCAGATCATGAATACTTCTTTATCTTGTTCAAAGTACGTGCACTCAAAACTGGAAACATTTTTTGTATGACAAAAATATTATCAGAAAGAAATGACATTCTTTCATGAAGAATATTTGCAAGTAGAATCTGACAGGTGTAAAATTTGTTGTATTTTGGAAAGGCCTTATAATATTAGGTAAAGGTACCGTGGGTGTTAGTAGGCTTAATGCGGGATCGAACCCATGACCTTGAGTTATCGAAACCCAGTATCTAACCAACCTTACTCACGCCCCCATTATATTATACGCGGAAACTTGATTTGTTCGTATTATAAAAGGTGTTTAGATTCAAACAGGATCCCCCTAGAAGCCTATTAAATAATATGAAAGTAGGAAACTGCCCCATCGAAATAGAACGTCTCACTCCTTTAGAGCGTCTATTTATTGCGCTAGCAAAAAGTTTTCAAAGAGTGATAAGCTTATGTCAGTTATAAAATCCTGTTTTTTTTTAATATATCTCTTCTTGCAGTATAATTTGAATCGAGTTTTAAACAAATTAGAGTAGTTTTAAATATTGGAGTGGGCACAGAAGTCAGGTAAGAGTAATGTTTGATAACTTTGGCAGCCAAACATTCTTTGTTATCTTTTCTGCATCAGAATACAATTGGCTAGATTTATACGCTCATTGGATAAGGCAAAATAGTGATTTAAAGAATAAAAATCGCATGACCCCAAGTCAATTAATAAATGTAGATCCTGTTTTAAGTTCTGAATTTATCTTTCAAAGATTTCAGTTTCTTTTCAATTTTATTTTGAAAACTAAAGTTTTAGGTCAAGTTATGCACAAGTTTTAAAGAATCGAGTATACCAGTCTCGTGGCGTCCCTCACTTTTATTGGTTTTTCTGGGTGGAAGACCTGAAATTATTGGTCATAGTGCCACAGAGTCAATTTTAAATTTTGTTAAAAAACATATCTTGGTATTTACCTAAAAAGGCAGAAAACGTAAAATTAAATAACTTAGTCACTATGTATCAAATGCATAAGTGTTGTAAATGTGGTTAAGAAAATTCTTCTATCAAGCTTGTAGGTTTGGTTTTCCAAGAAAATAAAGCGATAAAATGTTGTTATATGATAATTCCACATCAATTTCTGGGAGAAGGTGAAAGCTAAAGAATAAGTTATATGAAATCATAAGATCTGCATTTGAAGTTTGGATTAACGATTATAACCCAATTTTATCAATGCGGAAATACTAACTCATAAATAAATATTTCTAAATCTGAAGAATCACATATTCCAACAGAGGATTTGGGCTTTGATAGTGATAGTATAATTTCTAAACTTCACAAGTGGGGATTTCATTCACTTAGAACTAGGGAATTAGGAGCGTATATGAGGCTGCTCTCAAGTGGGTTGTCAATGAACACTCTAAATTTTCCGAAGATTTTGTTTAAATAAATTCATCTTTGCCTAGTCATAGAAGTAACGTTTTAAAAAAGTAATCAGACTAGGAGAAAGAAAGTGAATCAAGTATTTTTTGTGATGATTGGCACTCTGTATTTTATCGAAATAGGCCAAGTTCAATGGAACCCTTGAAAAACTATGCAGCACACTGTAAAAAAGATTATTGCAAGTCCAAAAAAAGTTTTAAATTGGTGAATTGTGACGTCTACATTGTTTCAAGAATTAAAGTCCCTATAATAACTATAATACCTTTTTTGACATGGTTGAGCAGAAGGAAGGATATTATTTTCCTTCCGTACTTCTACAAACCCTGGCGTTGTGAAGAAGAATTACTTACAAATTGTACGACTTTCAACGAGGCCTTTCAGAAAGAGTGCGAAATTAACCAAGATTTACTTAAGATTCATAAAAAAAAATTTGAATGACTAGAGCTCAGAAAAGATGTCGAAATGTCTGAAAATTTTAACTAGAAATGAAGATGAAAAGAATGCTCTTGAAAATAAAATAGATATTTACCCACTAGAACAAATCATGGAAGATTTGATTCTTTTGAATGAAGTGGATAAAAATCGGAATTTTATACAAAGTTTATCCAAAGAACAATTTGAAATATACAAATTGACCAGTAATGCAATCGAAAACTCTTTTAATGATAAATGGAAAAAAAATGGGTTTGTCAAACCTTCACACCTCTTAGATCGTTTATATCTGGTATTGCAGAGCCAGGTAAGTCTCATTTGATCAAATGTATAATGAAGTTTTCGTCAAATAGAGTATACACCCCTCAATTCAGTATATTTACACATTTTTCATGCATGTAAGCCTTATTTATGCAAATCAAGATTAGCTTGAGGGCCGAAGTTTGGTGACCCTTGGTCTAGTCTTCAAAGTTATTGATTTTATTGTATGCTGTGAATTATTATTGATCGCTATGACTAAATTCGTTCGTGAATAACGCATCAAATTTCTTTCATGTCTGTCACCTTTTATTCATGCGCTTGACCGTTTACAAATTTACTAGCTTAGAACTTCTATTTAGCGTGCTCCTAAAACTAGCGAAATATTTAAAACGGAGAACTCTCACGATTTCCAACGATTAATTAATATTCACGTGCGACATATCAAATGCTTACTTCTTTTGTACACTGTCTTAGCGTCTCTTTCAAGGAGTATGCAATAAATTCAAATAGAAATACATAGCAAAAGTTCTTATTTTAAGTAAGCTGCTAGAGCGACAAAAATAAAATTTAAAAGTTCTCTAAACAGATAAAGATGGATTCTGAATAGAAAAATATTCTTTAAAAAAGTAAAGTTCTTGATGATGACAAAATTTGTAAAGCCCTAACCCTTCCCACTTCTCTAACACGAGTTTGAAAAGGGAGTTTTGACTTTAGTCAAATTTTTTGAGTAATTTGATATTTTAACAACTCACTTATAAATTCTTTAATTTTTTTTATAAATTATTTTCACTTATAAATAAATACCTTAACATTAGAAAGCTACTTAAAATAGCACTAAATAACTACAAACCTAATTTTGAGAATTTAAGTACTAATTTCCAAAACAAATAATCTTAAAAATATTAACATTTTGTTTATGATAATCTTCATTTACACATTTTGAAAATTGTTGCGCCTTAAAAATTGCTCTTGTTTTAATAGTGTGGGAAGCCTTAAATTCAAACTGCTTTAATGCAGATAATGAGTTTAAGCTTTTTGAAGCAACAGGAACAAGAAAAGACTGGATTTGTTATATAACGCACTATTTACTCTTAAGGAACTACTAGTAATGAATCTGAACGTTTTTTCATATGCTGGATTGTTTTCTTCTAAATTGCGATTAAAATTGTCTGCATCAAGCTTAGGGGCTTTCTGTTTTTTAAGATCATATTTTCAAGAAAAAGAAGTGTTAGTTATTTTGTAAAAGATTTTTTGCCTGTAGCTATTCCGTTTTTTGTGTTACAAGGTGCAATATTTTTAAACCAAATTTTTTTTTTCATAAATTTTTGACGTTTTTTTCTTCAAAAAAGTGGTTTTGAAAGAAACATCGGTTCTGATTTTGAGTTTTCCCATTTTTTTACATCTCTATTCAATACCGACAGAAATTAATGGATATAACTCGATATAATACCCTATAGAAATTTAAACCTTCAAATTTAATAACACTCAATTATTAGAATTCCAATTGTAATAAATCTCATCAAAAACATATTTTTACACAAATGTCTCCCCATTTACTTATATCAAAATCAAAGACAGGGCAAATTTTCTTATAAAAAGTAAAAGTTGTCTCCATTATATATATAGATCAACTCATAGAGAAAGATAAATGACGATATAAATTGGGTTGCAGGGGTCGGCAAAGTGGTCGATATCGACCCCCGCGAGCGGATAACAGATCTTTAGGGGTCGATAAGTGAGACAAACTTACCAAATTATGCCATGCTTTCTTTATTTTATAGTAGCAATAGATCTCATTTTTCTTTTAAAATATAGATTAGGACATTGTATAGTATAGGATATATGAAACATTTTTGGCTTGTATTTTTTTCTCTGTTCGACATTGATTAATGTTTTTATGAAACATTTCTATGTGGGATGAAGGTTGATGTGAAGACAATTGTTCTATGAAGGGGTTGAAGGGTAAAAAGGTTTGCCGATCCCTCGGTTATAGTGACTAAGATTAATGAGGGGGTGTTTCGCGTCTTTATAAAAATTGAGAGGGGTTGTCTCCCCTGTCCAACCTCTTAAGGTTTTAGAATCTATAGAAATATAAATTTAAAGCTAAGCTAAGTTAAAAAAAAGTTAAATAATTTTTAACTAGGCATAAATTCAAAATTTTATACGTAAATAGCATTTTCGTGTTGATTAGTTTGAATGATTGTTTAGTATAAAAAGCCAATATAAATGAGGTATTATTCATAAGAAAATTTTATTTAATTGTAAAATCGATTTACAATGATTTAAATCAAAATTTGCAAATTAATTTTTTATGAAATTTCACATTTGATAGATAATTTCAGATATTCGTACATACTAATTGCGAAAAATACGCTCTGAAATGAACTCAGAATGGTAATAAAAATAAATGATTTTCAGACATACATCACAATTCGATTTGCAATTTAAGACACTTTTTACAGTAATGACCAAAAATGAGACCAAGAAATAATATGAGCATTCTGGATAAAAAAAATAAACTGAGTCCGAAAATGTTTTGGAGACACAAACAAACTTGATTGACATTCCCACATTTTAATTAGAAAAACTGAGTCAAAAAATGAAAACATCATCGGTTTAGCATAATTTAACAGTAAAAATTATCGATACTTTTAGACATTTTGACACCTTAATTGCGCAAACTGGGTCCGAAAATGAAATTGGCATGATTGATTTAATCAAAAAAACTTTTTATTTAAAATTTGAATATATTTGGAGAAAATTTTCAGTCCTAAACTGCAAATTTGATAGACACTTTAGACATTTTCATACCCTCATTGCTAATAATGGATGGAAAAATAAAATTAGCATTGCTGATTTGGTATAAAAAAATTTTACCAACTGAATAACAACCACCCCCAAAGGTTTCTCCTGAAGAATAAGCACCCTAATGAAATATTTTGTACCAACTGAAGAATAAACACCAAAACGTTTTTCTGAACAATGAACACCCAAGTAAAAAGCAACTAAAGGATGTGCTTTTCTTGGCAATAAATACATTATATTCCTGTATGAAATCCAAAATTTTCCTATCAAAATTGTTTTTATAATTGACGAATTTTAAGCCTTGAAAAGAGCTATTGTTTGAATGAACGCATTTTTATAGCTTTGAGCACTAAAAAGGGCCATGGTTAAAATGACTTATTTATCTTTTTGTTGACACTTCCAACAGTTTGAGTATCCCTCCTCACTGAAAAGTAAATTGGAAATAGAAAAGTAGAAATGGGAAATACAATGTGAAAACTAGCTTTGAACTTGAATATAATTCAAATGAACTACTGACACGAATAAAGAAGTCATTCTATTTATCTACTACAAGCATTGAATCGTTGACTAATATGATCATTGCATAAACTAAAAATCATCACTGGAAAATCGATCCCACCACACTACTCTTGAAGAAAGGATTTCGGAAACTCTCTTTTGCATCCATGCCTCCTCTTTATTCTTTGCTTTTCGTTTGTTCGACTTAATATTTTTAGTGTGAACTCCATTTTGGTTCTTCACAAAATTTAAGGAATGCTTTACGGTTTTGCGAACAAATCTTAATTTCATGATTTTTCCTTAAGCAAACAATATTCGCTCTTGATACGGGAGCCGCTGTCCATTTTTGTGTTGATAAATATTCCAACAATCAGCCAATTAATATGCTGTATTTTGATGAAAATTACAGCATAAACTCTCCTGAAAAACGACAGCCCCGCAATTTCCTCTTCTGAAGAACTCTTCTAACCCCATGTTTTCTGGGGTGGTCGTTCTTCAAGAGAACCAAAAAATTAATTTAATTTAAATTTTGAATGAATGTTTTTGTAAGTAATCTAAATCGTCAATCAAAATTTTTATTAACATTTGCTACAAAGTTGCCATGCTTATTGAAAAGATTATATAAAGTTCCAACTTATAAATGATGGTAAATTTTGGAGAATGTATCTATTTAAACACTAAGTTATACGTTATACAGATTATAATATCAAAATACAGTTGATTTTGATTGACCGGTTTTGACATGAGAAAGATGAGATTCAATTACAATGAAAATGGTATTAAAAATCAGTTGGCGATTTTAGGAAAAGTGCAAAGGATTATTTTAGCTAATTTTGTACGGTATATATTTTTTTTTATCTAAAATGGCTAGACGGTTAAGCGTTTTAAAAGAAGGGTTAAAAAAATAGTGAAAGAATTGAAACATTTATTTTATGTAGACAAAGGGCGATATATAAAAGAACAAGAATTACAAAAGGTATAGCAGGCACTTATTTATAATAATAATAATAGCTGTGGAATGTGAAAATAAATTTCAGCGCTTTCTTTAAAATTATTCAACAGATAAATGAAACTCTTTTGTTATAAAGATGTGTAAAACTTTAACATTTTTAAAATCTAGGATCGTTTGCAGATAAAATATAAAATCATCCTTGAACTATTACAAATAAGGGATACGTCTTTTTAAGACTATGATGAGTATTACAAAATGTTGACTTCTTCAGCGCCTGCTTCGTGTTTCTTTGATGGAGCGCGTGCGCAACAAGAACTCGTTTTTCTTGCGGTACAAGTCTTTTATGCTCTTCTGAAGACTGCCCTTGCGCGTTAAAATAGAGGACTTGATGAAGAAAGAGTGCTTGCCACTGCCCACAAAAGAGGCAGGCTCTTCCCTTTTGCTCGACTTCTTCAAGCCCACGATGAGATGCGAGGAAGGGGCGCATTTCCCAGATGCATAGGCCGCCATTGAAGCAGCCCTTCTGACGAGCGTTTCTTGTCTGTCCACTCCTCCTCTGGACCGCGTAGTGGGGCCAGCCACGCTCTTGTTTTTGTGCTTGGCGCGAACTTTTTTTTCAGAGTAGCCACTTTCCTTATCACTCGTGGCGCTGCCGCCAGCCCACACTTCGCCTTGCATGAAACTGATACACGCGCCGCCGTAGTCTTCCTCCGCATCGGCGTCGTCAATGTCGGCCTCAATCGAAAAAGAAGAGGGAGACTTGCGCGTGATCGTGTCTTGGCGCTTCACTCGCGACGAAGTCGAGATCTGCTGAGAAGAAGGCGAAGAGGGAAAGAGACAGGAGTCGATGTCGTGACTAGAAGACGCATTAAAGCAGCAGGAAGAGGAGTACATGGAGGAGGAACTTGGGCTCGTGGACCCCGCGATCGAGTGATGGTGGTGCGCGCATTTGTATGATGTTGGTGGAGCCAGAGTGAGACTGGCTTGCTGGAGAAACCATCTTGACCTAGTGCGCATCAGCTGCAACTGCCTGCGTTTGATCTTATCGAAAACGCGGTCCTGCGTTAGGTGTTTTTCGTGGAAATAATGGGCGTGGTCACTAATCACGTGATCCTTCTCGTCGTTGTCAGGGGTGACGATGAGCGACACGCGAGGCAGTGTTTTGGAAGTGAATTCGCTGGGGCTTGACGGTGAAGACACGTGGCTGAAGGGCGGCTGCGAGGTGCATGGCGGGCTTGGCTCTACAGAGGACAACTCGACAAAGCCCTGTTGCAGCAGAGACATCGAGTCTTCATTGATCAGGCACAAGCAAGAGGAGGAAGAGGAACAGGAGAACTCGGTGGTCGTGGTTGTGAGCGTGGTGTTGGTAGTGCTATTTGCAGGGTGATGCTCAGACGTTAACAGACAAAAGGACGGCACTTGGCATTGCAAAAACTTCCATCTCAGATTGCCCCCAAGATCTTCTTCTTCTTCTCGCACAAACTTCTGCAGACTTCGTGTCAGCTCAGAAAAATAATTATACGAGTCGTTGTCAAGAATCTCAGGCATGCCGAAATAGGTAATGCAAAAGGCAACAAAGTCGCTCGCGGCCTTGACTCGCGACAGGTCGTTATGTAGGGCGGGGGCAGTTGCAGAAGAAGAAATGGGAGCACTAGAGAGCGCGGTGTTGCTCGAGACACACGATGGAATGAGAGATGGGGCCACGCTGATGCCGAGAGAATTCGCGTTCATCACTTCGTCTCCAGGAAGAAAGAGCGGCGAGTAGACATTAATTGCACTCAACGTACCGTAAAAGAGCGCTAAAAATCGGCGCCGTTCGACGGAAAGAGACGTGTGGATTTTATGGACAATGCCGAACTTGGTTGCGTCGTCAACCCCATCAGTGAGTGGAGCGAAAGTCAGCAGAATCAGTTCCTCGTTGCAAAGAGTGTACACGCTATTGGGAATGCGCTGAATGAAAATTTTGATGGCCGAGGCGACAGTGTGAACGGAAAAGTTCTGAATGTTGGCGCCCTTGCCATGGTGCAGAGCGCGCACGAGCTTTCTCGAGCTGTTCAAGTTGCCGGGAGCACGGAAAATTTCTCGTTTGAAAGGACCCTCTCGATTTATCTTCATGAAGCACTCGATGAGCGAAGGAGGAAAGCTGCTATCGCAGTAGTTATACACTTCGGAGAGAGGGACGCCAAACCTGAGCTTTCTAGTCAGTTTCTTCCTTTTAACCGGAAAAACCTTCTTGAAGTTTTCATGAACTTTGTCAACCCATGAAGCCATTTTTTGGAAATATAATCGGTGTTAGGATATATTTATTTTAAGCATGCAGCTGGTAAGCACATTTTGGCTGGGCAATGATTATAGCATTGTCAAACTAAATGAAAAATGAGGGTATGAACTTGAATGAAAAACTTTTGATTCTTTGCAATAAAGACTTTCGTTGATAGTGTTAATAATAGTAATTAAAAGATACACACACGCATAGCAGCAAAATAATTAATAATATTGATGAAAAAGAAATACTTTGTCAATAGGAAAGAGATGAGAAAAAGAGGTTAGCGGTGTGAAGATGCTTCTTGGTACAGAGGAAAAGCAGGAGCTATATGAAATTTGGTGTTGATTAGAAAGAGAGCAACAAGCGTCAACCTAATAACAATACCATTATTGCAAATAATGATCGATTCTTGTAAACAGATAGAACGATGTCTAACTACAAAAATGATATCTCACAAATAAGAAGGAAGAGGCTCGCGTTCTCGCGCACGATGTGATTAGGGTGCCAGCCAATAATATTTCTGTTTTTAAAAGATAGCACCCTCCACAATCATTTGTTTTCGTTGATGAAAACGTTAAAAATTTATAGGTAATAAGTTGAGAGTTTGAAGATTGCGCACACATTTTAAAATGGTGCCATCTCCAAAATTTTTAAAATTATAAAAGTTTAATAAAATTATGGATATTTATCACAGAAGGAAGGACATTTAATTTATCTTTGAACAAATTGTGTAATAGTTTTTTTTCGTAGTTTTACGAAATTTTTACTATGCTTTTCAGTAGTCACCTGCAGCAACTACTCTTTTGCACTTCTTGTTAAGCAGCGATAACCAGGGCTCCAGAGTCGGAAGCAAAATATTCGCCTTCGTCTCAAAAAAATCCACGCCCGACTGCAAACGCTTGAAAACTTGATAAATTCAAAACCAACTCTTCCCTTCCGATGTCCATTAAAGATGGGGGACACTCCATATGCTATCAAAAATTAAACTTTTTTTTCTTTATTAAAATACTTAAAAACCCGCCTTCCAATCCGAATCATAAATTTTCTTAGATACCGACTCCAATCTCGACCCATAACTAAAAAAAAATTTTAGAAATTGTAAAATGGCGCAGTGGTGTGAGGATGGTCTGAGTCCGATTCCCGATCGTCACTATCCTTACCCCATGGAAGATTATCTTTCCCTTGAATGCGATATCGAGAACTAAAAAAACTTCCTATTTGTGTTTATTTACCAGTTTATTCTTTTTTTTTGTTTTAGCAAGTTATATTTTAATATTTTTTAGTTCTTACAAAATAAATATATACTTATATTCTCCCATTAAAAAGAAGGTCATAGATTGGAACTTAAATTGGGATCCCATTTTTAGACCTCTTGTTAAATCTATGCTTCTTTAAAAATTCAATTAAATACTTTTTTCCTTAGTTTCTTGCAAAAATGGTTTCTACTCGCAATAATGTGCGCCAGAGACTAGTGTCTACGCCAAGTGGCTGTTTTCAACATTTCGTGACGAAAAAAGAATCTGAAGGTTAGGAAACCTAACCCTGCTGAAAATAAGACAAGAGAATCATCTGCTACGATATCTTCAAAAAGAGTGTAACGCATTTTGCGCTTTCATAGTGTCTTTTCCGAAAACTCTTGTAATGAAAGTCATTCTCAAAAGAGAGTCCTCCAAATAAGCAGTGAGCCCTTACCATTTTCACATTTAGGGTACTTTTTAATTTTATGACTCCGGCATCAATTATACTTAATTAAAATTTTTGTATAATCAAATAAAGCTCTTTGTTTTTACAAAATAGTCGGGGGTAAGAAAATTTAAGTTTCAGTTTTTGGAAATATATTATAATAATGACATTATTTTACCATAACCATAAGCGTAAAAATTCTCTTATTCTTTTTGCTAATATATTTTCTAAAAACTCTTCATAAAAAAATATTTCTTCAAATTTATTATTAATATTATTCGAGTATTTTCAAAGTAGAAAAAATCATATTAGTATAATCGGCTAAAAAATTTTAATTCACCAATGAAATATATAATAACTTGCTAAGTCAAAAACTTTTTTAATTAAATTTAATTAAAACTAATTTTTATAATTTATAAATAGCTATTTAAAAAATAATACTCAGGATTTCGTTTTAATATTTTGGGCAGTTTTCTTTTATTCTGATATTTTAAAATGAAAAAAAAACTAAATTCTATCTTTGTTATATAAAACACCCTCTGATATCAGAAACGCAAATCCGGGTAGGACAACGCCCACCTCTCTCAGATGTCATTTTAAGGGGGTAAAAAAGCCTACGTTTCACTAATAATTCTTTACTGTTTTACGGTTGAGTTTTGGACACAAATTCTTTTAAAATTAAAAAAAATATCAATCTCAAATCAAAACTGACAAAGACCCTCAAATTTCAACCATCTGTGTTCATTCGTTTATATTTAATTTTTTTTATATTGGTTGTAATATTTTTGTTTATCTAATGAAATAATATATTGATTAAATACGTATCCCGTTATAAAATCCAAATAAAACGAAATTATACCCAACACGTTAATATTTTAATTCCGTTGAAAAACTTCAAAAACTTATGCGTTTTCAACCATTGAATTGATACATTTTCAGAAGAAAAATTGTGGCCCTTTAATTTATTTCTTGACCTCTAAGTTATATTTACTCGCTACGGCCCTGATGTGAACTCGCACCCAAAAAAGGCGCGCTATCGCGAAGGATGGCGAAGCATGCGCCTGCAGACGTGTACAAACAAACGCGAAGAGAGAGAGACGCGAGTGAAAAGATACTGGGAATGAGGATGACGACGCAGCAGCAGCAGCTCGAGAGCGCTTTCAAGGAGAAGAGCATTCAAGGCGCGCTTTTTTTCTGAGGAAACAGCAGAGGTAAGTGTGAGATTAGAATATAGAAGGTCGATTATTATTGAAACAAGTTGTTTAGCTGGTGGCGAGGACGTTATGAAATGCGATTATTGCTGTACTTTCGAAAAAATCAATCTGAAAGATCGAAAGCGTAAAAAACACAAATCGAATCTAATTTCTACGCTTTAACATTGGAAGGTCATTTCACACATTCGTAGCATTCTTGCAAGTGCTCTAGCTACTCACTCTGGGCAAGAGAGCATAATGCCACTAAACCTGGGCACTCACATATATCTTGCCAATAACCATAGTTACAGATCAGTGGCGTACGTCGTCAAAATTTGAGGGTCTGGGGTGCGTCCGAAAAACAAGATAAAGCTGTACTCTTTTGGTGATGCAAAAACACAAAGAAAATATGAATTTAAAGTTTCATCCCATTTTAGATAGTTTTATGTTGCACAAACCAAGTTCATCATTTCATATTTTTCTGATAGATGGTGTCAGAATTTTGCTCAAATGTATTAATAAAGCAAAAGAAATTCCATTTTTATAAAGATAAAACAAAAATGAATATATTATAATTGAAATATAAAATATAGTTTCATGCTTTATTAGTTAAAACAATTTTTCATGAGGGTTTACTTCCTTTTTCTTTGATTAGGAAATTCCTTTTCATCATTTTCAACCACCTGTAACATATGTTGACACCTTTTTTCAATACAAGCGAAATGAATGTAATACTCTTCTTTCCGCATTACCATTTACTACACAACTATATTTAGACAACTTTTTTAACAATTTTTGTTTTTGATAAAGTTTGACTTTTTCACTTAAAAAAGATATTCCCATGAAATCTTCAGTTAAATACCAAAGATGATTCATAAAAATCTTTCTAGTAGAAGCTATCATTGAGTTTTGCTCTCCCAAAAATGAATTTATAAGATCTAAATCATTAACAACAGTAACTTCAGCAATGGTTGCATTAAACCACCTTGACAAATATTTTTTTCAGCATAGCAATTTTTAAAACAATAAATAATTATAACCTTTCCATCTGGCTTTAATAACAGAGCGTGTTGAACTAATTTTAATAAAACTTTTCTCACCATCAAGATACATTAGACTTAAAAGGAGTCTTCAACAACCATTTTTGAACTAAGCACACTAATATTTGATTGTTTCAAAGTATCTTCATTTCTTAACTTATTCATATGACTTAAGTAGCACAATAAAAATTGTGAGAACGTAGGAAGTCTACAGCCTTTCAAAAAATTAAGAAAAAATATCATTTCTATATTACTTTTTATACTTTAATGTTTTATCTAAAATATATGAATCCTACTTTTTTATAATTATCAAAATTTATTATAAAAGAATTTTTGTAAAATAAACACACCACCATTATTACTGACATTATGATTGGACTATAAACTTTAAATCCCATTATGACTCCAGATAACTGCACGGATTTTAAAAGTCAAATTACATTGTTTGTAATTCTGATTTTATCACTAGCTTCTAGCTCACTGGTTTTCAAAGTGAAGCACACGGTGCCCAAGTAGGGGATCCCAAAGCAGTTCTATGGGGACCAAGAAGGCGTCATTGAGTGGATCATTGTGCGCCAACATATTGGGTCATTTGCGATTTTGGCAATAAGTCACATTTAAAAAAATTAACAAATTTAGTCTTTAAAATGAGTACTTTCTATTTTTATTTTTTTTATTGATTTTCAGCTTTGATTTTATAAATGTAAATGTGTATTTTTTTAACCCTATTAGTGCTGGGCGAAATATGATCGCTAAAATGGTGGGGGCGTAAAGTGTCCCAAACACCCTTTTTCTCAGATATTAAAAAGTTTTATAAATACTTTCAATCTGATATATATATAATATATATATATTTCAACTATGATGAATTCCTAGCCCCTTTTAGTTTTCGATGATTTTGACTAGGAAATAAAGAGAAATTTTAAGCTAAGATATGCTACACGGTGTTTTATGGCCTCCAGGACAATTTTATTTTCATTAAAAAATATGATCGAAAATCGGGTAAAATTTTCCTATCCACGAATCCCACAATTCCAGCTTCATTTCAAAAGATATTCAATTTTTTATGGCAATAGAGTTCTGTGATCTCTTTTTGTTGCAGCGCAAGGTTAAATGAATTTATAGATTCAAATAGGTTCACTAAAAATGATAGGAATATACGAAAATGGACACCACAAAATTCTACATGCATGTCTAGTTTGCTTTGCAGAAATTGCTGGATTTCTTTCCATAGTATCGCTTCGAAACTTTCGTTTGGAAAGCCACCTCACGTTTAAGTGCAGCAACAATTTTCAAATTCAAAATCATTTTCTTTGCACAACTCTGAAAACAAACAAGAGTTGACGGCATTTGCTTTAATTAAATACGCTGCTTTAATGACTTCAGTAGCAACATTTTTCAATCCATCAGGTATAGTTTTTATTATTAAGGCCTGGCGATGAATAGCGCACTGGGTATCACTTATATTTGAAATGTTTGCTTACTCAGAGTCTAAATACTAGAAGAAGAAATTGCTAGAGTATGGTGAGTCAGTCACACTCCAAGTGAATGTTCTGGCTTAATAACATGTGCTGTAAAAAATTGCCGACATGATCAAATAATTGTTTTGCAGTGGTTCTACTGCTAAGTGTTTAGCAAAACAAAAAACTGTCTACATGGTGCTTGTCATATACATATTGTACGTAAACGGAAAGCTGAGCTAAGATTGCAGCATCCATCTTTTTATCAAGTTGAATTGCAAAAAGTTGAAAATCAAATGTCGAATCAATAAAACCACCTCTGATATCATGTCAATTCTTCCTATTAGTCTTTTAACGGTTTCGTTTGACAGAAAGATATGCTTAAACTTTACAAGTTCAGAACTTCTTAGCACATTCAATATGATATCTTTGCAAATATCAACTGTTGGACGTTTTGACAACAGATGTTTTTTTTTGAAACGTTATAGAAGCCCTTCAAATCACACTTAATATTTTGCAAAAATATTCCTAAGTTATCAAACCTGGATTTGTGCAATCGTTCAGCTTGACGTTTAAAATAGTCAATAGTTGTGTTTATTGAACTCGAGTGCTTCACTTGACGGGGTTTAGAAAAGTGGATGCTAACACTTCAAAACAGAAGAGACAATTATGTTCCTCTTCCTCACCAGACGTTATGCAGTAAAACCAAATTAAAAATAGGAACCCACTTGTTACTTTATATTTACTAAATATAATTTAGACAATCAAATCGGAAAAGGGTTATTTTATAAGAAAATTTGCTGTTTAATTTTGATCAGTCAAACTTGTTTAAACCGGAACTTGAGAAAACCGAAAGCTAGAATAACCCGATGTATTTATTTTGTCCCCCAAATTTTTCTATTCATTTCTATCTTTAATAATAATTCTTTAAATTAATAATTCTTTTAAATAAGTTTTGAATAAAACGAAATTTGTCTTCTGAATACAGGATGATATCTTAGATCACACACTATACTTTTGCCACAGAAATTCATTTACTTAATATAAAAAACATGCTATTCTAGATGACCAGTTACATAAATATATAAGGTAAATAGTGTCAGTCTGCTATTTGCATGGGAAACTTAATAAATTGATTTTTATTTTTAAAATAAATCTATCAATATTACATTTTATTTGAAACTATACATAGAAATATGTTCTTAGAACAAATAAAGCAATTTTCACATACGCGCTGGAATAATTTTTCGTATGCTGACAAATTGGGAATCGCCAAAATTGGATCCTGCTATATAAGTTGAAAGTCTATGAGTAATAATAAGGAAGAGGATGGTGACTCCTATGTCTGACGATTAGTTGTTTTAGAAGAAAAAACTATTATTCCAAATTGCCAATGACTTAAGCTATTGGCAGAATGAAGACTAAAAGCTTCCAAGTTTGAACAAATAAAACAAGGCTCTATTTTTTTAGATATAGCACAAAGAAAATAAATTTTTGTAATACAAAATGAAAAATCTGAAATATTAAAGATTAACCTATAGAGGCGAAATGTTTATTTTATACAAAAATTTGCTGTCTTTGATTTTGATATACAGACAAACTTGTATAAACGGAACTTCATAAATCCAAAAGCACGAGGTATTTATTTTTCCTCAAAATTTTTCTATTCTTATTTATGTGTCGTATCATATCTTAGTGTTAAAAAAAGTCTAAATTAGTGTTTTTAGAGATTTTTTAACATGAGGAACTTAATGTCATTTTGAAAAATATATTTTAAATATTATTAGAATTTTGATAATAAAAAGACAACAGAACATATACACACATCACAAACGCCATATTTTTTAGTTTAACGTAATATCGTTATTTGATATAGATCAATACGCATAAATGTACCAAGATGTCTTATCGATAAGGAACAATTGCACCGTCTTAATCCAATTCACAGTAGAAATATACGAAAAAATTAAAAGCCAAATTCTAGGCAACCCTTCTCATAATTCCAAAAGTTAATAGTCGATTCAATGAATGTAAGAGATTATCAAATTTAATATCTAGAGAATTTTATTAAATAAAAATGACCATGGCATTTGTCAAATTAGGCAAAATAGACTGGAAAGATCAAGAAAAGGATGGAGGAAGCTTACTCAATCTAAAATTCCTAGGAAATTGACAAAAATACATAACACTCAAGTAAAATCTTTTAGAAATTAAAAAAACAAAGGAACACTCTCATTAACTTGACTCTAATAGTAATCGGTGTTTAGAATAAAAAAATTTATATATCATTTAAATTTTAACAAAAAAAAAGTTATAGCATAAAATAAAAAAAAATATAAGAAAATTTGTATAAAATACCCTTGCTTTACAATTTAATAAGTTCTAAAACAAGAGAGGAAAAATATAAAAGCGAATAAAAAATTATAAATGAAAATAAAAATTTTAAGAAATATAAATTTAAATAATTTTTATTGTTTACTTTTTATTTTTGTTAATATGTTAAAATTAAAAATTGTGTCACTAGTTTAATATTCTCTATTTCTCCTTCAATTATATGTCAGTTTGAACATCTTTTTAAATCAATTAGTAAAAACTTTATGCCAGCTTTCGAGTCCTTAGTCACTTACAAACTGTGTAAATCAATCAATCAGGCTATTATATGTGTGCTTGGGGGTTATTGTATATTTTGTGAACCTTTGATTTTAAATTAACTTCTTCATCTTCTTGTTCTTAGATGTGTCTAGTGATACAAATAAAGAGACTCTGTATTTTTAAGCTTCAAGCAAACTTTAAGATTTTCTATAATGTCATCAGAAATCAAATCAATCGGATCAAATTTAAATAAAATTTTGAATATAATATTCCTTGCATCCAGCTGCTTAGCAAGAAATGAAATAATAGAGGAGCCCAAAAGGTTCGACTAAATTATTACAAGATTTTTTTCTTATAAATACTGAAGAAAACAATAACTTTAAAATAGTCAAATCTCTTGGATCTTATTTTTCTTTATATCGATTTAATATTAGACATCGCTATCCTACTCATTCTTCTAGTTTCTTTCTTCCTTCATTTTCTTTAGTTTGACTGAAGAGGGTGATATTAAGATCAGCGAAATATTACTTAAATACTCGTAAAAAAGTGCAAACAAGAGCTCTTTTTTTCTAAAATATATATATATTTGTACCTATATAATGATTTTTCGAAAAAAATTTGCGAAAAATATTTTTTTTGAAAAAATTTATTTTCAGAAATACATCACTAATTCAAATGTTACTTTCAAATATTTTTAACTGTATTTGCCAATTTGCAGTTCCTAAAATAGTATTTCAAAAATAGATGTTTTTCTTTCCAGTTCTTTAAAATTCTTGGTACTTCCTCTCCTACGACCTCATTTATCTTTTTTCTGACTCTAAATTTCTTGATGAAAGTCTAAAATTTAAAACATCCAAATCTCAATTTTTTCCATTTGTGTATCTTTGAATCGTTATTTCTCTTTAGGGCTTGTATAGTATCCTGACACTATGGTGACTGGCTAATGTGTTTGTTGACTCGTCTGCCAAAAAACTTATTCATGAACTTTACAAATGCAAAATTCCTACTTCTTCCTTAAAAACGTGTCATTAAAAATAAATTTTTTGAAATCTGGAAAATATTTATGGCTTCACTTGATCTCCCTTTTAGTGCCACTTTTCCTAAAGAAAATATAGGATGCAAAGATTTCGGAATCTTCTCTTTCCATTTTGACTTTTTTCTTGATATTCAGCTGATTTTTTTACAAATTTTTAATTCTATAAACTTCATGCCAGCTTTCAAGTCCTTGCGTCTTACAAGCTTTTACCAACCAATCAATCAAGTAGTGATTTTTATTAAAATTATAAATATAAAAGGTTATGTGGTTGAAACTGTATAGAAACATTAATTTTCAACAGTGTATTTAAAATGGACTCTATATTATAAATTATTAAAGGATAAATTGAACATTTTTAAAGGATTTTCGTTTTGATTAATTGCTATTGCTTACTGTTTTATAATCTAATTACGAAAATTGAGTCCAAAATTATTTATAATTTATCAAAAATATTTTGGGAACACTTTTAAAAATAAGCAACAAATATAATTAAAGCTTTAAGATATTTTCAAAACCAAAATACAAAAATTGACACCAGTTCTAGT
This sequence comes from Nectonema munidae, assembly GCA_030549495.1. NCBI lineage: Eukaryota > Metazoa > Nematomorpha > Nectonematoida > Nectonematidae > Nectonema > Nectonema munidae. The sequence goes on from JAUIRK010000593.1 coordinate 364,395, forward strand.
TTCTATGAGTAAGCAAATATTAATAATTTTAAATATGTTTGCGAAAAATGATGCAAGAGATATATATGGAATTACAATGAATCAAATAAAACTTCTCAAACATGATATTTGTACTGTTTTGTGTTTTCCTTGTGTTATTCCAGATGTACTTAAGTTACACAAAGTGGTACTAATTCTTAAAAACTAAGATAAAAGTTATGTAAATTACTATAGACCAGTTTGAATAAAATCAACGTTCTCAAAATTTTTTGTTTTGATTCACCTAATAA